>CM062815.1:656060402-656551258 GCA_031772625.1 Pinus tabuliformis | reverse complement strand
AATGTGATTGAATTTGTTAGTCATATATTACAGGAATTACTTACCGTGGAGGAATGAACAGTTTCCAACCATATTAAAATACTTACATGAAAGTATTCATGGTTTTCAAGAATAGATGGTAAGTAATGGTAAGTTGACACAGAGAATTGTTATCATGAATGAATAAGGGCCAAGTGGTGGCGATTAGAAGTTGCATATTTTTGCAATTACGAATGCTTATGACTATTGATGCTTAAACTAATGATATTTCTTATGACTATATCATTACTATTTTGTTTGTCGTCTTTTCTTGGAATGAAATCATTGATTTCAAAGAGAAAGGATCACATTTTGTGTGGTTTAGATGGTAATACCACGAGTAAAATATCAAGTTCCGATGAAAGATGAACACCGAGGACGGTGTTCTTGTTAAGGGGGGGAGTATGTCATATCCCTCGCGTAACTCAACATAAAATGAGTTATGAGTTAGTTACAATTCCTCACGTAACTCATCATAATTAACAGTTGTGAATGGTTATTCAGTTTCGGAACTGATCCTTAACCTCCGGAACTGATTCTTGATGAGATCGAATATGGGAGGCATTACTTGAGATCTGGTTAATTCTCCATTACGAAATCGCTGGAACCGTTATTAACGGAATCTGTTTAACCGCATTGGGATGGGTATGCGCAAGGGAAAAGATACCTTAGTCCCACGGGCCCAGGTGGCAGTTGTTGGGAAATATGAGTGGTTGCGAGCAAAACAAGAAAAGGGGGTGTTGCATGGATTAATGGGGTGGTCACCATATAGACGGGGGGGCATTCGGAAAGAAGGACGGGGTGTAACTGTCGCAGACCAGTGATGGAGCGTTCTATTGGTATCTTGGATGGAAGAGCGTGAGACTGAATATCTCTGAGCGTTCTATTGGTATCTTGGATGGAAGAGCGTGAGACTGAATATCTCTGAGCGTTCGATTTGTATCTTGGATGGCTTTATTCAAAAGACATTGGCTTTAGTGTTGGTCGCTCGGAGTGGAGGGTGAAAGCAGGAAGGGGAGGCCATCTGATGCGAACCATCAGATCTCATTCATTTCTGCGGAGATCTTATTCTGCGTATTCCTCTTCTCTGTGGTTGTTCCCTTTCTATCATTTCATCCTTTAAAATCTACGATGGCGAGCTTAATACCTGGAGAATCATCTGAAGGGTAAGACAGTTCTCTCCTGTGTGGTTTTCCTTTTTCTAAAATTACATCATTTGGGATCTACAATGGCGAGCTTAATACCTAGAGAATCATCCGAATGGTAAGTGAGTCCTCCTCTCTCATGGTTCCTGACATTGTATAATCTCAGCGAACTTCTTCTCACGGTCATGGACTCTGGCTGTGATTAACAAAGCTTGTCATTATTAATTTCAGATGGGTTGTTAGACAATGTGAAGTGTTCCAAACCTTAGTGGCTGATTATAAGCCATTGCTTTCTGCAAATACGATGGAACTCTGGCCTCAATGTCTTTGCACACAACATGCACCGTATTACGATTTTTTGTGTTTCATATTTTCTGTGAATGCAGTGACCATTCTTAAACACCGTGAAAGAACCCCTCTCTGGGCGCCTCGTCTCTTGATGAGATAATCTAATCGCCAGTGTTACTGCAGGTTGATTGGACTTCACTATTGTGTGAAGGGTTAGCTAATGGCGTGCTTTTGGGTTTATAGTTATTCATTCTTGTAGCTTCTTTTGGTAAGAGAATACGTACTTCAAGTATGTGTTCTTTGTATGTTAGCAAGAATATGATAAAATCTTGGAAAATAACTGTGGAAAGAAATGCATGTGCAAGGGCGCGGAGCAGTAGTAGTTTTACTTGGTATGCAAACATAACTAATGTGTTATATATTTTAGAAGAAAACATGGACTTGTAAAACTAATGAATAGAACTTTAGTTGTGTTAAATGTTTTAGAAGAAAACATGGACTTGTAAAACTAATGAATAGAGCTTTAGTTGTGTTAAATGTTTTAGAAGAAAACATGGACTTGTAAAACTAATGAATAGAACTCTTAGAGAGAGATATGTGTGAAAAGTAGAACAAGAATTTACTCGAACAGATGTACGAGTAGCAGTAAGTGATGCTTGCTCATGCAGATGAGTAGATGATAAAGATCATTTTTAGAGGTTGTTTAATGGATTATTGATAATGTAACTAATCTTGTTGCCAAGATTGTGTCAACAGCATTGACAGGAAAAGATGGCGGTTGGTGCCAAAGGAAAGTAGTGTTTAACAATGGCAGGAAAGGATTATTTGTCCATGCAGATGAGTTCAAGCTACAGTAATGTCCATTGCTAGAGCAATTATGCCACAAGGAATGTTGCATGTGGCGGTATGTAAATAAAAGATTACATGGAAATTATATTAGCTTTTAGCTAGTTATGTGACAGCTTAATGATAATTCATTGTAAAGATTTTAATACAATGGTTAAGGGATGGAATCCCTTATAAGCCATTGAGTGAGGGGTGAAAACCCTCACGAGCGTTTAATAAAAAGATTAAACGTTTGCTGGTTTTCACCCTACGGGGTTTCCAGGGTATATCCGTGTTCAAATGGTGTAAATGATGTGATTGCCTTATGTGTCCGTTGATAATGATGGGTCCTTAATGATGATGGTTCTTTATTTGATGTGACAACCATAATGTCTTAGTACATGATTATCTAACATGGTTAAGGATATCAAGAAATGGATGCATGGATTCATGAGACAGTTTATGTTATTACAGTGATGGTAAAGGTTATGCAATGGTTATGAAACTTACTGTCTTTGATGGCAATTTACTTGATGTAATAATTAATAGTATATCTACGGTTAATGATGATTTGTGGAGTTGTGAATTGATTAATTACTTGTGGTAATTGCATAAAAACTTCTAACTCCCTATTTTTACATGCGAGGTTACCGGGGTATGTGACACCTTGTCAATTCCTTTTTTGGATAATAAATCAGTTGTCTAGTTCTTCTCTCTATATATGTGATCAAAATTGATGTGGTGGAAAGTACATACCAGTGTCCTAATGTGCTTCATCCAGTTGTTTAATATTGGAGGATTAAAGTGGTTATGGCCTTTAACCCAGTCAATGATTCCTTTAGCATCCCCATAGATCTGTATGCTCTCCAATCCCAGCCATTTCGCTGCAATCAACACTCCCCACAATGCAACAATCTTTCCTTGTTATTCGTGCCTTGGCCCCCTTCCCACCAAAAGTGATAGCAGTTACCTGACTCTATGACAATGTATGCCCCGCAGCCACAATTCCTCCTACATCTTGCACCATCGAAGAAACCCACAAGAAATTTATGCCAAATGTCTTTTCTTATGATAATTTTGTGCTTGCTACCCATTTTGGTTGGTCCGAACTGCTTGAAGTATGCAACTATTTTAATGACATCTCCCTTACTGTCGGATATTTATTCTAAAAAATAAGTGCATTCCTACTATGCCATATGGCGCAAATGAGAAACAATGGGAGAAATCTATATCTTCCATGAGTTTGGAACAAATTCTTAAACAACTCCTTAAAGATGGAAATTTTTGTAGTTGAATGATACCAAAAGTGTCCAATACCCCCTCCCAAACCACCTTCACATAAGGGAAATGTAAAAATAAATGAACATTATCTTCATTACAACTCATGCATATGAGACAAATCCGAGGGACTATGTGTCTTATATTCTGTAAGTTATTCTAGGTTAATAATATGTCCATGATAGCCAACCAACATAAACATTTAATCTTGTTGGGAATGTTCCCTCGCCATATTTTATGAATCCATGTAGGCCCCCGGTTCCCTTCTCCACCCTTGGAATTTCGTTGTATATTTCTTTTACCAATGGGTGCCACTTTTTTAGGCAGCCCCCCCATGTCATATGGTCCTCCTGGTCATCTAGAGAGATACCCGCCTTTCTCAAATTATCAATATATACATCCCATTCAAAGACACCCCCCCTCGACAACTGAATATCCTCGGCACCAATCCATGATTGTCGGTCAATACATAGATCATCATGTAAGAAAATTTGTTTAAGAAAGATTATCTCTTTATTATGCAGGAATTGAAGGATTCGATAAGATAATGAATGGTTTCCCACTATACCTTTAGTAGTTTCCAATCCAATCTTGATTTTGGACCCATCCCAAACCTCCCGACACATAAATCCCGTAAGCCATTGTATGTTTTTCATCATACTTTTCCAAATATATGATGAAGTAGTCTTCCTCTTTGCCCCTCCAGAAATCCATGCAGTGAAAGATTGCCCATACATGTACTTATCTATAATGACCTTTGACCATATACCAGTGCCCGTAGCTGCCCTCCACATGTTCTTTATGATCAATGCATTGTTGAAGGCTGATGGATCAATGATACCCCATCCCCCTTCCTCAATGGGTCTTGCAATGAGAGACCATTTAACTAGATGATACTTCCCTTGAGATAATGTTCCAGCCCAAATGAAATGCCCCATGATGGATTGTATCTTTTTAATTATCTTCTTTGGCAATAGAAAAAGATGCATCCAGTATACTGCTAAATTTTGAAGAACTTCTTTTAACATAATCATTCTTCCTCCCATAGACAGCCATCAATGATTCCATCCATCAAGCTTCTTTTGGAACCTGTCAACTAACCAATCCCAATCCTTGTTGCAATAGATGTTGGGCTTCAGGATGAACCCCAGATATGTAAAGCCTTCATCCAAATGCCACATCCCGACTCCTAAGAGTAATTTGATATCTTTAATCATTGTACCTGCAATACCATTATGAATGAGAATTGATTTCAGACCATTCATACATAGACTCGATGCCCTTCCAAAGGAAGAAATGATGCAATGAATAACTGTCCATTCAGCAATGGTAGCAGGACCGCTGAAAAGGAGGTCATCAACGAACATCAAGTGAGTAATATCAATCCTTTTAGAGACTCTAACTCCTAAGATTGTTCCTTGTACTTTTTCATCTCGCACTTTTCTATTGAGGCTGTCAATGACCATGATGAACAACATAGGAGAGAGAGCGCATCCCTGCCTCAAGCCCCTGTGTGCTGAGAAGAATTTGGAAGGCAATCCATTTATGATAACAACAAAATTCGTGGTCTTTATGCAAGCCATAATCCATCCAATGTTAGGAAATGACATACCAGCTTTGATCAAAATCATTTTGAGAAATTCCCAATCTATACAATCACACACCTTGGTCAAATCCACCTTGAGAAGGAAACAATTCAAGTTCCTGGATTTAACAGAATGCATAATCTCCTGAGTTATACCAATATCATCTTGAATCTATCTTCCCTCAAAGAACCCGAATTGTTCCTGAGTAATGTGTTTAGTCAAAATCAAATTCATCATTCTAGCTATCAATTTAGATATCAATTTCTACATGGTGTTGTAGAGTGATATCAGTTTGAAGTCTGCAAATGATAGGGGGCTTTTCCTCCTAGGAATGAGAGCGATAAATGTGGCATTGATAGCCCCAAGAATAAAATCATTAATCCTAGAATCCTCAACAGCCACGAGGAGATGTGGAATCATCAAATCAAAGAAATGAATGAAAACTTCCACCCACTCGCCATCCGGTTCGGGGCTCTTTTCCCAGACACTTTCTTTCATCATCTCAATCAATTCATGTTTAGTGATGGGCCGACTCAATAAATAATTATCTTCCCTCGAGAACGTCACCAGAATGTGAGATATCAATTCTCACTGAGAGAGTAAGTCACTATCTTGGTCCATATAATGACTCTTGAAATGTTCAATAGCCTCCAGCTCCAGAGAAGGTTGTGAGGTTAGGATATTACCTATCGTATCCCAGATGTTCTTAATGAAATTGATGCTCTTTCTGTTGTTGAATTGTCGATGAAAGAATTTTGTGTTCTTATCCCTTGCTAGAACCCATATCTCCCTACTCTTCATACGAATGTCCTCCTCCTGTTTCAATAGTACAAAATTCTTAATGCCCTCCAGCGAGATTATCTTGTCCCTGTACATCTGTGGTTTGTCCAAGCACTGCACCATGGACCAGATGTCCTCCACTCTCGAATCCACCACATGACCACAGAAGAGAAGTGACCTTCGCTAACATAATGTTTGTGATATCGTCCCACCATGTCCCTCAGGAACTTGTATTCCTTCTCCTTCACGAGGCGTTGCATCATCTCAGATGCCAAATTGGGTAATTTTGTAAACCATATCAAGGCTGTTTGATTTGTGATTTTGGATAAATCCAACAATGGCCACATCTGATCAAGTGGAGACATGCTCAAATTCGAGGATTGGAAGCTCATAAATACCGCTCTTTGTTAGCAGCTATCAGAGTAGTTCAACGCAAATACAGGCCATCGAAGTTTTTGGGTGCGGGGCAAGCTTGAATGTATATATGTGTGTGTGTGTGGGCATTGGAGGTTAGTAATTATAAAGATTTCATGGGAGGGATGGTTATCCAAAATAAAGTAAGTTTGCAAATCGAGACACCACTATGTTGTTCCGTGAATAAACCCGAAAGTACTCAGAAGCAATGGGTTTCTCCCTTGTGGACAAAACAATGACAGGGATGCGCATAGAGGGATGGTGAATACCATCAGGTGTCACATTCGATGTGGAGAATCTCAGCCCACAATTGGCGATCAACAATCGTTGATCGTCCAAATGGGCTTTATGGAACATTACCTGTATTATGTGGGTAATTTGAGTGTTTGAGCCATTAGAGAAAAACATGTTAGAACAAAATTAGGCAATTAATTTACATGGGTATTTATTGGAGCATAATGTACTTTACGATTTTCAATGTCAAGGAGAGATAGATATTTATTTTAGTTCACGTTATGTAAAGTTTAATTAAACACATTTGAGGCCATATAAACCATCTCATTTTGCTTCAAAATATCAGAGGTTGATATGATAAGAACTTGATTAATAAGTTGAAAAAAGATTTGGGAAGTAAATTTTTTATGAAATATTAAGGTCTGGTACAACAAATAATGGGCATAAGAATAATATGTGACAAAAAAAACAAAAAGTTGTGGCTATCACAACCAAAATATATTGAAAAGATGTTAGGCATGTTCTATATGAAGGATTCCAAACCAATTGGTACATCCCTATTATCACACTTCAAACTTAGTGTTGCTTTGTTCCCTTGTTGATAGTGTGATGTATGCCACCTCAGATATTGCACATTCAGTGGGAGTAATGAGCAGGTTCATTGCTAATCCAAACAATCATCTACAAACAATAAAGTCAATTTTGAAGTATCTCAAGAGTACTAGTAATTATTGTTTATGTTTTTGTAAAATAGTGTTGTTCTTGGCTGGAGATGTGGATAGTAAAAAGTCCATTACTAGTTAGTAACCCTCTCCACAACAGAGGAAAAATACATAGCAATGATTTTCTTAGTGTGCTACTCATTTAGAAAAGAATTGGAGAAAATACACATTGTAGGAAATGCAAGTGATATTCTTGGCTGGATATGTGGATAGTAAAAAGTGCACCACTAGTTAGTATCCCTCTCCACAACAGAGGAAAAATACATAGCAATGATTTTTTTAACGTGCTACTCATTTAGCAAAAAATTGGAGAAAATACACACTATAGGAAACACAGGTGATATGTTAACAAAGACTTTGCTAAGGGATGAACAAAAACTTGGTAGAACCTTGGCCAAAGGATAAACAAGAACTTTGTAGAACATTGGTTAGAGTAATGCAAACATGATAAAAAGGCATTTTAGGAAAGGGTTAGTAGTCAACCGAGAAAAAAGATGTCAAAAAAATTCACTCATCTCAAAGTGGGAAATTGTTAAACAAGTCAAAGTGGGAAATTGTTAAACAAGTCAAAGTTATCAGCACCAATGGTATTTGCAACCCATGATATTAGACTTATGGTATTGTAATGAAATATGTTTTTATATAAGAGTGTGAGTAAAAAACAAAAGTATGAATGAAAAAGAAACATGAAGTTAGTAGAATGTAATATGTTTTTCATTGTTGTAATAGAAATTTGCTAAACCGTTTCCAGGTACTTTTTCCAATAAAAACGTATTTCCGTTAAATTGAAAATTTTATTTTTCAGTTTAATTTTCCTGCTCTATTTTATTAACAAGCCCAGTTTTCATTTTCATCATGAATTTAACAACTTGTCAAAACATCTAACTGTGCTTTAAAAAATGAAATGCATTGCAGTTTTGTACACCTCAAACACATTCGACACTTACTAACAAATTCTAAGTTGCAAGTCTTTCTATACACATGAACAGATTCTAGTTTCAGATAATATACACGTGTGAAAATATTCGGAAGACATCTAGCTGCCAACATACGAGGGCATTTTAATTTTGGTGTTGATCAGGCTTTATTTATCAGGGTTGCCTCACAGCCTGCGTTGCATCCAATGCCATTATTGTGTATTATAGAGGTGGCACCTCCTCATTAACATCTATTTTCGCCACAATTTGGGCGATAGTAGATTTCTTATGCAATAGGGTAATTAAACCCACTGTTTATTAAGTACCGCGTGTTGTCCTGGGTGGTTGGGATAGCGCAATATTGCACTCCTCACCCGGGTTCGACTTACGCCAAACATGCTTCCTGTTCGCAACATATTGATGGACTATTGCTGGGTTGCTGTCAAGTGTGATGCAACTTATTGTACGGATGACTTTCCCCCCTGAAAAACCCACTGTTATATGCCCACCACTGTTTATTAATAGGCAGGTAGGGTATAAAGGTAGGAATGTAATTAATAACATCATAAGTATATTATTAAGTATATTATAACCAATATAAAAATATGTTAACAACAAATAATATAATATTTTATTAAAATTATTATTAAAACAAAGTTTATAGAGAAATTTATAAAATAAAATAAATAAATAATTTATTAATGACAAGATAATAATAAAGAATTGAAATAAAAATCAACCTTTAGTTGGTTGGTTTCTCAACTTAACAATACACCTTATCATATTTATAGCCCTGTTTATCTATTTTGTAAATCAGTCCTGAAGATGAGTCTTGTTATAGACTCGAAACGTAGACAAACTCGAAAATGAAGACTTTGGAATATCCGAATTCAGAATTTAAAAAACCACGCCATAGAAATCTGCAAACCATTATATGCTCACTATTAGACAATTTACCTACTTAAATCTAACCATAATCATATATGGCCCCACCCATTAATAAACCTATAGGTTGTAAATATTGGTTTCCCACAATTTGATCATGGTAGGTGCCCACTTTATGGACTTGCCATGTTGGCCCGTCAAATATTTTTACTTAATTGTGTCTGGCAACAACACAGGTGGGACCATTGCAAATCGATTCCAAACACCAAAACTCCAGAGGCCGGAGTTAGTCATGGGACTTGCTTTTATTTTGCTTGTATCCTCCTACACTACAGGCGTATGGGTGACGCCTACAGAGATTTCAACACGGGTGGGACTACTGCAAATCGATTCCAAACACTAGGACTCTAGAGGCCGAGTTAGTGATGGGGCTTGCTTTTATTTTGCTTGTATCATCCTATACTATGGGCGTATGGGTGACGCCTCCAGAGATTTGAACACAGGTGGGACTACTGCAAATCAATTCCAAACACCAAAACTCTAGAGCCCAGAGTTAGTGATGGGACATGATTTTATTTTGCTTGTATCCTCCTACACTATGGGCGTATGGGTGATGCCTCCAGAGATTTGAACATGGGTGGGACTACTGCAAAATGATTCCAAACACCAAAACTCCAGAGTTCGGAGTTAGTGACGCGACTTGCTTTTATTTTTCTTGTATCCTCCCACACTACGGGCGTATGGGTGATGCCTCCAGAGATTTGAATACGGGTGGGACTACTGCAAATCAATTCCAAACACCAAAACTTCAGAGGCCGGAGTTAGTGATGGGAATTGCTTTTATTTTTCTTGTATCCTACTGCACTATGGGCATATGGGTGACACAGAGATGTGAACATGGGTGAGACTACTACAAATAGATTCCAAACACCAAAACTCCATAGGGTGGAGTTAGTGATGGGACTTGCTTTTATTTTGATTGTATCCTCCTACACTACGGGCGTACAGACCGGATGTCCTCCACCGTTGCCCGAAATGTTTGAACAATCATGGAATAGGCACACCTACCATAGGTAACAGAATGATTATGATATTGTGCCAGAACATCTCTCGACACTCATATTGCATCCTCCTTTGCCAGACATTTTAGCATCCTCCTTTGCCCGACATTAAGCGATAGTGTGGAATGCATAGTTAGCAAATTCGAATTAAAATTCTATTTGATACGGAAAAAATTCGACCCTATAAAATTCAATACCGAAAAAAAATTGACATTATACATTTTACAAATATTTAATTTTTTTTTTTTTAATTTAGATGAACAATCATTATATGAAAATTCATTAAATCTTTCCCCAACAAGGATATCTCTTTTTCTATTTTTTCATAAGAGTTGTCATTTTAAATTAAATTTTGTCGTTTTATAATGTCTTGTAATATAGAAGTTATTGTTTTTCTATTTTTTTTGTTCAAAAGTTGTGGATTTTTAGCTCAGGTTTACCATTTTATAACTTTCATAATTTTTTCTAATATTGGATTTATCTTTTTTCCACTTAAAGTTAACAGTTAAATTTGTCAGTGTATAATTTTTTCCAATATAGAAGTTATTGTTTTTTGTTTTTTTATAAGAGTTACCAATTTGCAACCAATTTACTATTTTATAATTATTGTTAAGATAGAAGTTATCTTTTTTCTTAATTGCAATTTTCCATTATATAGAAATTACTAACTAGTTATCCATTTAAAACTGAAATTTGTCCATTTATAATTTTTTCCAATATAGAAATTAAGTTTTTTTTTATATAGAAGTTACCGTTTGTAACCAATTCATCATTCACCTTTTCACTAAGATTAGTAAAGGAGAATGTGGCCGTATTGATGGGGAATGGTATATTAGCAGATGTGGTTATATTTTAAGTTTGACCTTCTAGATAAAGTAGTTGATGTTGGCACCCCGATGGACAGTGAGAGTTCAGAAATAACGACTAGTAGGAGAGGATGTTCTATCCAGATTACAGACATTATATCGGTCCATATCTTACTTTCTTTAACTCTCGGCCTTCAAACCTGGCCTGAACTCCCTTCCGGGGTACCATCCATTTACACGAAAAATACTTTATTGAACTCCATGAAGAGTGAGCAGGAATATTCGACGGAATCAGTACTACTAATATTACTACCTTTCTGCCTGTGGTTGAACCTAGTTGTTGGTTTGGTTCATCATTCATTCTTTTCTATGGTTGACCCTTCCATATTGGTCCCTTCCACGAGTTTTTGCCATTTTATCATTTTTTGGACTGACTGCAGATAGGTACGGAACGGAGGTTAGAGTTTAGACCATGGACCAGGTTCCATATCATTTTTGGGTCTATATGTCAGATTTTCCCAATTTTCCCATATCAGGTACTTACATACGATTTAGAGAAGGCTTGATAATAAAATGAGATAGCCCGATTTTCCCATATCAGGTACTTACATACGATTTAGAGAAGCCTTGATAATAAAATGAGATAGGGTTCCTGCTGTAGCAAGTATTGGAGACGGATGTGACAAAAATAGAGAATGGTTGGCTGCTCTCCTCTCCAAAATACTCATCAATGGAGAGAATCAAATAAATCACTAGCTCTCCCAGAAGATGGGTCAGTTGTTGTTGGGAATGCCTTTCTGTAAGATGGGTTAGTTTTGAAGCTTGCATTATATACGTAATTATACGAAATTGGCTCATCAGCAGAACCCCTGCCCAATCACTTAACAAAATTGCTTATGAATGGCAATGGAATCAATGGTTGGTTGGACGGTGGGGATGCAGTTGTCATAGCTCAAAGCCTCTCATCAACAGCAGATGCCACCTTCAAACGAGGGACTCTTTAACCTGTAATCTTCTGCCCTTTTCCTTTTCCTTTCGCCAAGTCCAATTGAAGACACTCACCTGTAAACACAAGCCTTAGCCTTTTACCTTTTGATAGAAGCCATCAGAAGCCTCTAAGCATGAAGAGAGTGCACATGGTCCAAAAGGCCCCGGGCAAACTAGAATCAACCACTTATTGTATTTGAGTTGTGACTATTTCCCATCCTAAGAAGAGGAGCATTAGTGCTACCCTTACTGTCATGCCCCCAATTCTTTTTTCGTTAAATTGGTTGGGTGCAGCACCGCCTAAGTAATTAACATCTTCCATTGTTAGCTTACTTTACGAACTATGCCTTAACATTCATCATTAAACATGAATAACATATTAACGTGCGGAATCCATTAATATAACAACATCATAGAACGGCAGCATAAACACATTCATATGCAAAGAGAATTCTTTTTATTATATATGAAGAATTTTACAAGTGACTGGTAGCTTGGCTCCACCGGCGTTTTACCCAAGTCGGGGGCCCACCCGTGCAAAAGCGCACAGTGGTCTCACCACGACTTAACTAAAATACATTACATGAACTTTCTTTGCTGAACTAGGCGAGCGTGCTCGTGCACACTCCACCAACCAATACACAATCCAAAGTTCATACAACGCTTCGGCGGGTGGGCACCTTAGCGCACCCTCCACCTGCACCTCAACCGAACACAACTCCATGCAAGAATTCGTGTAGGCTGCCCGGCAAGCGGGCGCATAGACCTACGCCTTTGCCGCAACTCCTATCTCCCCTTCGCACCTTTGTCTTGTGGTTGAACGCTTTTGATCGATGTCCAAAATGCCATGCTCCATCGCATGTTTATACGCCAACATGTGGAGAGGTCGAGCCCTTGGCCGACCCTTCATTTACTCCACCAACCGCGTGCCTACAAACTTTGTTGCGTCTTTGTGTGAGTCAGCCCGCCCATGGCGCGGGACCTCCCACCAATATCGCTCATGTTTGCTTCACACCCTTCAGTCGGCTTGCAAGGTGAGCTCCTCCACTCGCCCTTATAAACTTCGAATGCCAATTCGTCCACACAATGATATGTCATGCCTTTGGTCGCTCTCCGCAGTTATTTCATGACTTAGTCGATTTCTCCTGGTTGTGGAGCGCGCTCCCGATTTCCTGTCAACCGCAGGGCATTACATCCTCCCCCACTTGAAATCATTGTAGCCCTCAATAATCCCAACTGCCTCACTATCTTCCATTCATACTTCGCAATCTTCTTCTTCCATCTCCAAAGCAAGTCCTCTGATTCCCAGCTTTCCTCCTCCGATGCATTCTTCCATCTGACAAGATACTCCCGTCTCATGTGGCAACCAATCCCTGTAGTTCTATAGCTCAAAATCTTATCCAACCCCAGTCTTGGCTTGTCCACAATCCTGGCTCGTCCTCTCGGTGGTTCAGCTCTCTCTGGATGATCAGCATCAATTCTACATCTCTTCAACTGAATCATGTGAAAAACTGGATGCTTTATGTGCATATGATGTGGAAGCTCCAATTCATAAGAAACTTCCCCCACTCTCTTCTTCACTCGGAATGGTCCCTCGTACTTCCGTATCAGTTTGCTCGCAGTCCCCTTAGTTGGCTAAAACTGCTCACCAGTAATCTTGAGAAACACCATATCTCCCACACTGAAGTGCGCATCCCGTCATCCTCGATCAACCCATTTCTTCATTCTCCTTGCAGCTTCATGCAAGCACAACCATGCTAACTCCAAGGTCTCATCCCAAGCCTTCATGAACTTCTTCACATGAGAATTCCTCAAGAAACCTCCTGTCACTACAGTATGCGATGCAACTGGAATCTGCCCATTCACCAACTCAAATGAACTATACCCCGTCGCAGAACTATTTTGAATATTGTAGATAAACTGAGCAATATCCAAGAGTTCAAGCCAATTCTTCTGATCAGCCGTCACATAATGTCTCAAGTAGTCCTCCAGCATTGTGTTGATCCTCTCGTTCTGCCCATCTGTTTGCGGATGGTAACTCGAACTCATCAACAACTTTGTCCTGACTAACTTGAAAAATGTGGTCCAAAATCTGCGTGTAAAACACAGATCTCTATCTGACACGATGCTTAATGGCATCCCCCAATACTTCACTATGTTCTTAAAGAACAACTCTGCAGTCCGCTCGGCTCCACATGGCATCTTTGTTGGAACAAAGATAGCATACTTGGAAAAACGATCAACCACGACCATTATCCCATTATACCCCTGAACCTGTGGCAACTGAGTGATGAAGTCCATTGAGACACTCATCCATGGTCTCTCAGGAATCGGTAAAGGCTGCAACAGTCCTCCTTGCCTCTGAGTATCTGATTTTTCTTGCTGACAAATGATGCATGTATGTACATACTCCTCTACATCCTCTCGCATTTTCTCCCAAAAGAATCCTCTCTCCAACAATGCCAAAGAACGACGCATCCCTGGGTGGCCAGCCCATGGCAAGTCGTGGCATTCCTTCAAAAGGTGCCTCCTTAGCCCAGATGACTTTGGAACATAGAGTCAGTTTCCAAAGAACAAGAACCCATCTTGTAGAAAGAACTTTCGTGTCTTCCCTTCCTTTATCTGCTTCACTATATTTTGCGCCAAAGTATCAGTTTCAACACTTTCCTTGAGCTTATTCTGCATCTCTTCTGACATCTGAACTCGACTCCTACTCCTAGCTGCCCAGTCTTCTCCCTCCAATGCTGCAAGTTGTCCTTTCCTACTAAGGGCATCGGCTATCGCATTATGTCTTCCCGGTCTATACTCGATAGTCATGTCGAACTCTGCCAAGGAGCTTGCTTTGCAGAAAGCTTCGGTTGTGATGCAAAATAACTTGTTGCAATGTTGTCAGTCTTGACAACAAACGGCTTCCCAATCAAGTAATGCCTCCACACATGAAGACAATGAATGATTGTAGTCATCTCCTTCTCATGAACCGGATACCTTCATTCTCTATCCTGCAACTTCCGACTCTCATACACCAGCGGATGCCCATCCTGCATAAGAACCCCTCCTAGAAAAATCCGAGGCATCAGTGTGTACCTCAAATGGTCTCTCGAAGTCCGGCAACTTCAGTATCGGTGCTATAACCATCCTCCTCTTCAAATCATCAAATGCCACCTGACATTTATCCATCCAATTCCACCTCTTGTCTCTCTTCAATAGGTTTGTCAGTGATGATGTTACCTTGAAGTACCCCTCTACAAACTTCCTTTGGTAGTTGGTCATGCCCAAAAACACCCTTATCTCATGGACATTCTTCGGTTCAACCCAGTCCTCGATCGCCTTCACTCTGCTCGGCTCCATCCATATGTACCCTTGACTAACTATATGCCCAAGCAACGGAATCTCAGTTTGAGCGAACACACACTTAGACTTCTTCAAGAACAACTGATTTGCCCTCAGTGCCTCGAACACCATCGCCAAGTGCTTCTTATGATCCTCCATGTTGTCACTGAACACCACTATATCATCCAAGTATACTACTACGAACGAATCCAAGTATGGTCATAGGACATCATTCATCAAAGTGCAAAACGTAGCAGGAGCATTACACAACCCAAATGGCATAAAAAGGAACTCAAAGCTACCATACCTTGTTACTATCGCGGTCTTCTTCTCTTCTCCTTTAGCTATCCGCACCTGATAATACCCATGCCTCAAGTCCAGCTTGGAAGACACTCAGGCTTTCGCAAGCTTGTCAAAGAAATCAGTAGCCAATGGCAAAGGATACTTGTTCCTTACCGTCTGCTTGTTCAGTGCTTTAGCCAGAGGTTGCCTCCCTGGCTCAAGCTCAATGCTATGGTCCGCTGCATGCCTTGGTGGAAGCTTCTTTGGCAACTCATCAGGCATCAAATCCGCATATCTGGTCAGCACCTCAAAAATCTCGGCTGGAACAGGCGTCCCCACTCCATCACCTTCGACATCCTTGAACATCACGGCATATGTCTCCATAGTTGACTCCTTCATAGCCTTCTCCAAACTTAGTGCCGAAACATGCTGCACCTTGACTTCCCTCCTTTGCCTATGAGTGGGAAAAGTCCAAGTTTGTGACTATCCAATGAGCACCACCTCATCATAGAAGGGGACAACAATTGCCCTATTGCCTTTCAAGAAATCTTGTCCAAGTATCACATCAAAGTCGTTCATCTCCATCAGAGTGAAGTCCAACTGACCCTTCCAGTCTTTTATCTGCACAGGCACTTCGTGTGCCAAACCCACCACTTTAGCTCTAGAGTTCACTGCCTTGACTTCCACATTCGATGGGAAGATCATCAGTCCAACCTCTTTTACTAACCGTGCCGTCATGAAGTTATGAGTGCCCCCTGTGTCCACCAAAGCTTGAATGGTCTTGCCATGAACCATCAAGTCCATGAAACCTAGACTGTTAATCCACGATTTCTCCATAACTTTTCCCTACATACATGTCTGTTCTCTGCGTTCGTCAAGCAACGGCTTCACTCCCTGTGAACCTGCTCTGATACCACTTGTCAAGGTGTGTATCAGCTTCTCGTCAAGCCTCTTCGACCCTGAATCGGCTCTGATACCACCTGTCATGCCCCCAATTCTTTTTTTGTTAAATCAGCCGGGTGCGGCACCGCCTAAGTAATGAACATCTTCCATTGTTAGCTTACTTTACGAACTACGCCTTAACATTCATCATTAAACACGAATAACATATTAATGTGCGGAATCCATTAATATAACAACATCATAGAATGGCAGCATAAACACATTCATATGCAAAGAGAATTCTTTTTATTATATATGAAGAATTTTACAAGTGACCGGGAGCTTGGCTCCACCGGCATTTTACCCAAGTCGGGTGCCCACCCGTGCAAGAGTGCACGGTGGTCTCACCACGACTTAACCAAAATACATTACATGAACTTTCTTTGCTGAACCGGGCAAGCGTGCCCGTGCACACTCCACCAACCAATACACAATACAAAGTTCATACAACGCTTCAGCGGGCGGGCGCCTTAGCGCGCCCTCCACCCACACCTCAACCGAGCACAACTCCGTGCAAGAACTCGTGTAGGCTACCCGGCAAGCGGGCGCATAGACCTGTGCCTTTGCCGCGGCTCCTATCTCCTCTTCGCACCTTTGTCTTGTGGTTGAACGCTTTTGATCGATGTCCAAAATGCCACGCTCCATCGCATGTTTATACGCCAATGTGTGGAGAGGTCGAGCCCTTGGCCGACCCTCCGTTTACTCCACCAACCGCGCGCCTACAAACGTTGTTGCGTCTTTGTGTGAGTCGGCCCACCCATGGCGTGAGACCGCCCACCATTATCGCCCATGTTTGCTTCACACCCTTCAGTCATCTTGCAAGGTGAGCTCCTCCACTCGCCCTTATAAACTTCGAACGCCAATTCATCCACACAATGATATGTCACACCTTTGGTCGCTCTCTGCGGTTATTTCATGACTTAGTCGATTTTGCCCAGTGGTGGAGCACGCGCCTGGTTGCCTGTCAACTGCAGGGTGTTACACTTACCCTTCATAGTATAGGTTTTACTACCCCTACCTCCCTTCCCACCCTTCATAATATAAGTATTACTACCCTCGAGGAAGCCATCTTGTCTAGTCAAAGGAAAGTCGTCTCCCCACCTTTATGGTCAAACCATATAAACAAGGATTCTTAACCCATAGAAATAGGTTAGGGGTATTGATGCTGCTATAATGATGGATAGGAGGTTCATGCTTGTAAAACCAAGGTAAGGCGCTACCTAACTGACCTACTGGTTAAATCTTTTTATCTTAGCCTAGCCAGAAGGGAAAGAGCATTAGATTCTGATTCTAAGGAATGAAAGTATGGTATCTAAATAAACAGACACCAGTGCAACTTATATAATGTAAATGTAATTTATAGCAAGGACACTAGCTCCTCGAACATTGAAAAGTCCATCCACTAACTCATATAGAATGTGAAGTTCCACCATTCACTCCTATAGAATTGAATTTGTCATTCTGCTAGACTTTCCTGTTTGAAAGCCTGTCACTGCCCCATTCTGGGAGATTCTTCTATAATAGTGGTTTATTACCTGCCCCTAAGGGCTTACTCACTTACAACCTATCCTTCTAACCCCATCATCAACCCCCCCCACCAAAGGCGGAATCATGAGGGAAGGGAGCTGGATAGGCATGGCAGTGAGGGAAGGGAGGTAGGCTATAGATATAATATAGACACTGTGACCTAATAGTTATAACTTTTGTTAAGATAGAAGTTAATTTGTGAATAATAATGAAATAACAAAATCAAAAGAAGATTGAAATAATCAAATTTACAACCAAATTTCTAACCATATTTTCCATTTTATACTGAAATTTGGTAGGAGTTGTCTTTTTTTATAATATAGGAATTATTGTTTTTAATTTTTTTTTATAAAAGTTATCATTTTATTAATAATTTTCCAATTTTCTAATTAATCCTCATATAAGAAAATTACCCTATTTTTCGTATAAAAAAATTATAAAAACTAAATAATCCTAGCATTAAAGCTAAATGATGCCTGCATTATTTCAATTTTCAAATTTCCACCAGGCTGCTACGTTATTTTTATAAAACCTAAATGAAAAAATCGGATTTTATCCCGCAGTGATATGTGTTTATCTCCCATCCCGCACTAATAGTGGATATACCAGTGATTTGTCAGCACTCCTATCCATGGTTACACAGAGCCCAAAATTCCCACCAATCGGCCACATTTATTGTTACACGTGTTAGGAAGCTTGAATGCTTAAGGCCAAGTAATCATTTCTCTGATCGAACATTAAAAGGGAGTTGTCTAACTAGGTGGAGGAATTGCCCAGATTCCGTTCTCGCCCAGAAAATCTTCTTGCTCCGGCCAACCTTCCTCCAACCCCTCCGATGTGCTCCGTTTTTTATTTGACTGTCACAACCCGTCAGAATAAAAATCTTATGGACCCGATCGGTCCATCCTCCATCCAACCAGGTGACCCTACTCAGCGCATTAATGCAATGAATGTGGCAGGTGGTTGGCTTGAATTCCAAACCATACATGAAACCGGGCAATTCTAGAACTCCTCGACCTCCCACTGCGCAAGAGCTCCTGGGTTTCATGTCGTGAACATTGACTATGGCTTCAAGCTGCTAAACATTTTCGACCCCAAGATGTCGACCTATCTTAAAATTCACAAGAGAGATGGATTTTTCCTCGTAGAAGCCCGCACTCGGTATGTCATGTCCCCAATTCTTTTTTCTTTAAATTGGCCGGGTGCGGCACCGCCTAAGTAACCAACATCTTCCATTGTTAGCTTACTTTGCGAACTACGCCTTAACATTCTTCATAAACATGAATTATTATATTAATGTGCGGAAACCATTAATAACAACATGATAGAACAACAGCAAGAATACAATCATATGCAAGAGAACTTCTTTTATTATATATATGAAGATTTTGTACAATGACCGGGAGCTGGGCTCAACCGGCGTTCATAACCAAGTCGGGCGCCCACCTGTGCAAGAGCGCACGGTGGTCACACCACGGCTTCACCCAAAATACAATACAACACAAGTTTTTTTTCTCGAACAGGCGGGCGCGCCCGTGCACACCCGCACAAACCACAATCAAAACCCGTTCAACACATCCGGCGGGCGGGCACCTTAGTACGCCCTCCACCCGCACCTCCAACCGCCCTACACTTCGTGCGACCGTGCCTTCTGCCTGGCTGGCGGGTGCATCTCCCTTGCACCTTTGAGCTGCGGCTCTTTGCTACCTCGCACCTTCCAATTGAGCGATGGATGCTTGCGAAGGTTGATGGTTCGAATGACCATCCACTCCACTTGTTTATACGCTTCCAAAGTGTGGCGACCATGCCTTCGGCCGACCCACCACAATCTCCCAACCGATGTGTCTTCAAATGATGTGCGACGCGTTTACATGGTCGGCTCGCCCCCTCGTTTGATACACCCTATGGTCGGCTCGTTCAGCAAGTCTTCCCAACTCGCCCTATATACATATGAGCGCCAACCCGCCTATACATGTGTATTTCGTCCTTGGTCGCTCGCTGTTTTTGCCTTAGTCGATTTTCAGAGTGAGTGGAGCACGCGCCCGGTCGCCCGATGACTGTAGGGCGTTACATCCTCCCCCACTCGAAATCATTGTCGCCCTCGACAATCCCGACTGCCTCAGTATCTTCTGATTCCCATCTTTCAGAGCTTCCGGTGCATTCTTCCATCTTACAAGATACTCCCGTTTCATGTGGCAACCAATCCTTGTAGTTCTGTAGCTCAGAATCTTATCCAACTCCAGTCCTGGCTTGTCCACATCCCGGCTAGTCCTCTCGGCAGTTCAGCTCTCTCTAGATGGTCAGAGTCAAGTCTGCATCTCTTCAATTGACTCATGTGAAAAACTGAATGCTTCATGTGCATATGGTGCGGAAGCTCCAACTCATAAGCAACTTTCCCCACTCTCTTCTTCACTCGGAATGGTCCCTCATACTTCCGTGTCAGTTTGCTTGCAGTCCCCTTGGTTGGCTGAAACTGCTCCCGGTAATCCTGAGAAACACCATATCTCCCACACTGAAGTGTGCATCCCGTCTTCCTCGATCAGCATATTTCTTCATTCTCCTTACAGCTTCGTGCAAGCGCAACAATGCTAACTCCAAGGTCTCATCCCAAGCCTTCATGAACTTCTTCGCATGAGGACTCCTCAAAAAACCTCCTGTCACTACGGTATGTGGTCCAACCGGCATCTGCCCATTCACCAACTCAAATGGACTATACCCCGTCACAGAACTCTTTTGATTATTGTAGCTAAATTGAGCAATATCCAAGAGTTCAAGCCAATTCTTCTGATCAGTCGTCACATAATGTCTCAAGTAGTCCTACAGTAATGCGTTGATCCTCTTCTGCCCATCTGTCTGTGGATGGTAACTCAAACTCATCAACAACTCTGTCCCGACTAACTTGAACAATGTGGTCCAAAATCTGCCTGTAAAATGTGGATCTCTATCCGACACAATGCTCAATGGCATCCCCCAATACTTCACTATGTTCTTAAAGAACAACTCCGCAGTCCACTCGGCTCCACATGGTATCTTTGTTGGAACAAAGACAGCATACTTGGAAAAACGATCAACCACGACCATTATCCCATTATACCCCTGAACCTGTGGCAACTGAGTGATGAAGTCCATTGAGACACTCATCCATGGTCTCTCAGGAATCGGTAAAGGCTGCAACAGTCCTCCTTGCCTCTGAGTATCCGATTTGTCCTGCTGACAAATGATGCACGTATGTACATACTCCTCTACATCCTCTCGCATCTTCTCCCAAAAGAATCCTCTCTCCAACAATGCGAGAGAACGACGCATCCCTGGGTGGCCAGCCCATGGCGAGTCGTGGCACTCCTTCAAAAGGTGCCTCCTGAGCCCAGATGACTTTGGAACATAGAGTCGGTTTCCAAAGAACAAGAACCCGTCCCGTAGAAAGAACTTTCGTGTCTTCCCCTCCTTTATCTGCTTCACTATATTCTGCGCCAAAGTATCGGTTTCAACACTTTCCTTGAGCTTATTCTGCATCTCTTCTGACATCTGAACTCGACTCCTACTCTTAGCTGCTCAGTCTTCTCCCTCCAATGCTGCAAGTTGTCCCTTCCTGCTAAGGGCATCTGTTACCGCATTGTGCCTTCCCGGTCTATACTCGATAGTCATGTCGAATTCTGCCAAGAAGTCCTGCCAACGAGCTTGCTTCGCAGAAAGCTTTGGTTGTGATGCAAAATAACTTGCTACAATCAGGTAATGCCTCCACACATGAAGATAGTGAATGATTGCAGTCATCTCCTTCTCATGGACTGGATACCTCTGTTCTCTATCCTGCAACTTCCAACTCTCGTACGCCAACGGATGCCCATCCTGCATAAGAACCCCTCCTATGGCAAAATCCAAAGCATCAGTGTGTACCTCAAATGGTCTCTCGAAGTCTGGCAACTTTAGTATCGATGCTGTAACCATCCTCTTCTTCAAGTCATCAAATGCCTCTTGACATTTGCTTGTCCAACTCCACCTCTTGTCCTTCTTTAATAAGTCTGTTAGTGCCAATGTCACCTTGGAGTACCCCTCTACAAACTTCCATTGGTAGTTGGTCATGCCTAAGACACCCTCATCTCATGGACATTCTTCGGTTCAACCCAGTCCTCAATCGCCTTCACTCTGCTTGGCTCCATCCGTATGTACCCTTGACCAACAATATGTCCAAGGAACGAAATCTTGGTCTGAGCGAACACACACTTAGACTTCTTCAAGAACAACTGATTTGCCCTCAATGCCTCAAACACCATCACCAAGTGCTTCTTATGATCCTCCATGTTGTCACTGAACACCACTATATCATCCAAGTATACTACTACGAACGAATCCAAGTATGGTCGTAGGACATCATTCATCAAAGTGCAAAACATAGAGGAGCATTACACAACCCGAATGGCATAACAAGGAACTCAAAGCTACCATACCTTGTTACTATCGCGGTCTTCTTCTCGTCTCCTTCAGCTATCCGCACCTGATAATACCCATGCCTCAAGTCCATCTTGGAAAACACTCGGGCTTTCGCAAGCTTGTCAAAGCAATCAGCAGCCAATGGCAAAGGATACCTATTCCTTACCGTCTGCTTATTCAATGCATGGTAATCACAACACATCCGTAGCTCATTCGAATCCTTCTTCCGCTGGAACAATACCGGAGCTCCATAAGGGGACCTTGAAGGTCTGATGAAACCTGCATCAGTTAACTCCTTTAACTATCGTTTCAACTCCTCCAACTCAGGTCCTAACAACCGATAAGGTGCTTTAGCCAGGGGTTGCTTTCCTGGCTCAAGCTCAATGCTATGGTCCACTGCATGCCTTGGTGGAAGCTTCTTTGGTAGCTCATCAGGCATCAAATCTACATATTTGGTCAGCACCTCGGAAATCTCGGCTAGAACAGGCGTCCCCACTCCATCACCTTCGACATCCTTGAACATCACCGCATATGTCTCCATATCTGACTCCTTCATAGCCTTCTCCAAACTTAATGCAGAAACATGCTGCACCCTGACTTCCCTCCTTTGCCCATGAGTGGGCAAAGTCGAAGTTTGTGACTGTCCAACCAGCACCACCTCATCACAGAAGGGAACAACAATAGCCTTGTTGCCCTTCAAGAAATCCTGTCCGAGTATCATATCAAAGTCGTTCATCTCCATCACTGTGAAGTCCAACTGACCCTTCCAGTCTTTTATCTGCACAGGCACTTCGTGTGCTAATCCTACCACTTTATCTCTAGAGTTCACTGGCTTGACTTCCACATTCGATGGGAAGATCATTAGCCCAACCTCTTTTGCTAACCGTTTCTTCATGAAGTTATGAGTGGCCCCTGTGTCCACCAGAGCTTGAATGGTTTTTCCATGAACCATCAAGTCCACGAAACCCAGACTATTCATCCACGATTTCTCCATAACTTTTCCTTGCATACATGTCTGTTCTCTGCTTTCATCCAGCAATGGCTTCACCACCTGTGAACCTGCTCTGATACCACCTATCACGCCCCCTTCCCTGTCGCAACGTTATAGGGATGGACTGCAACGCCTTCTACGACTTCCCTTCTTGGGTTGGGTTTGGCAAGAAGATCAGAGCCACCAGGCCCCTACCCTCACCCTACTATGGGATCCCTTATTCCACTATTGGCTCCCTAAATCTCTCTCACCTCCAACGCTACTCTTACACCACTGTCTACAATTCGTCCCCCATCAAGGTCACTAACCCTAGGGAATGGTCATATGGGATTCAACTCAACTTTTCTTTGCCAGAGGATTTAGGCTTCTGTAGATCCTGTAAAACCTCCAAGGGCGTCTGCGGTTATGATGTTGTGAAGGAGAATAATATTTGCCTGTGCGATGGCTGGAATTCAACCACTTCATGCGACACAGGTTGGATTTTACTCCACTTTGCAGATCTCATAAAAAATTCCCACATTCGTGCACAACTCAAGTGAATTTTTTCTGCATTAGTGAATGATATCTTGGTAAACTGGTCCCTTTAACAAACTCATCTGTAAAAGTTAATGCATCTCATCAAAAAGAATTGGGAACCGAACCAGAAGATTCAGTAGTAAATATCTGCCCTGCTAACCCCCTGGACTACCTGGAAAACCCCATATTTGAGTGATCATTGATATTTTTATTTGGGTTTGTTGCAGGAAACCCTTCTGCAGGCGCAACTTACAATTACAGACCAGAGCTGCTTTCTTTATTGTTTGCAGGTTATTTTTCCTTCATAAGCTTCTCCTTTTTCCATGCTTCATATCATGTATTAGATCATAATTAATCCAACTATATCATAATTAATCTTACTACCTGCAATTTGTGGCAGGAATGTTGCTTATCACAACAATTTAAAGCCCAATCCAATGGATGATTTCAAGTCTGAACGCTTTTTTGCAATGGAGATTTTGGGTCTGGAAGTGAATTCTCAGAGATCAAATCTACGATTAAGAAGCGTGGAGAGTCTGGTTATTTGCCCTTCAAAATCATTCCATTCCATTGGAACAGGAATTCTCACAAAATGTAGAGAGATCTGAGTACAAAGGAGTTTTCTATCACTCCAAGATTTTGTAGTCTGCATAATGATGTGTGATTTTGGTTACATATGCGGCTTGAATTCAGGTCCTTGAGTTCTAGAACTTAGAAGTAGTTAGATCACAATTTGGAAGAGTTTGTGATACCCATTGGCTGCAAAATCTAGTACATATATTTTATTGGAAAATTATTCATTTGTGTTTTTTGCATTCTCTTAACTGGTGATCCAAATACAATTAATATTACAGACATGGTCATGGTTCTGTTATTCATACTAGAGCTTTATCATGTTCCAATTTACCTGATGTTAAAATAATATACATGATAACAACACAAATTTTTTATATTTGTTGTTATAAAAAATGGTTGAGATTAACCTCTAGGCTAGAATTTATGAATTTGGCATGTTGGATATTGTTACTGAAACTTGAAGTTTAACTTCTATTCCTTTGCATAGTGGAAGTGCCAGAATCATGAATGGGAAGATTGGACCTTTATGAATTGTGCAATTTGTGTTTATTGATCAATTACACAGTTTGTTCAGATAATGGGTGATCAATTGCATAGTTTGTTTAGATAATGGATGAGGTATCCATATTGCCCACTATCTCTTGCACAATACTGTTCAATTTCATGTTCTTTATTTTTATTTGTTCATTTGCTTTGATGGGGTGGTATTGGGTATATCATATCCGTAGCCAAGAAGCAAAGAGGTTGTGACTATATATCTATCTATCTATATATATATATATATATATATATATATATATATATATATATATATATATATATATATATATATATATATATATATATATATATATATATATATATATATATATATATATATATATATATAATTTAAATAATAAAGAATTAAATAAGCCAGAACCTCCCAGAAGAGGTAAGCCAAAAGCATCAAGCATCGAAACCCTGAATTGATTTACTCAATTGTGACAACCTGATTGCTAAGCTTGAACCTCATAACCTGCTCAAAGAATTTGTCTGCAATTTCTTGGCAGTTTTTCATTTGGGAAATTCGTATAATCAATTCTTCTAGTTTTGGTTTGAATTTGACTAAGGACATTAATGTCATCATTTTCTGTTCAACATTCAAAGGTGACCTCACTCAAATCAGAATCGTTTCCAAACAATGTATGGTGAACAAGGAGTCCAACTGCAAGATAAGAAATAAATTTTTCTTCATAATTTTTTAGAAGAAAAAATTAGTACAAATATTTCATTAAACTTTCAATTTTTCCAACAAAAACACTAACCAAAAAATAAAATGCAAAGATAGGAATCAGCATCCCAAACAATACGTTATAATTTAGAGATGAACGAGCTTACTTGTGCCAAGTTGTTTCTTTGTGACAGCGCAACAAACATGGCATCATGTACTTCAAAATTAATTAATCTTGGATGGCCATTGAAAAAATCAACAAATTCCATCTCGGGAAAGGGCTGTAGTCTTTCTGCATTTTCGCTAAACTCAATTTTCATTACCAAATGCTTCTCATCAGTTGCAAATTGCAAAATTGTGTTTATAGCATCCCAACACCACTGCACTACCCAAATTGATAGATACTGTAAATAATTCGACCTTATTGACTTTGCTTGGGAAATAAAACAATTTGAAATATTACAAAAGCAAAAGAAGTGAGAAATTAAAATTAAAATATGCATTTAAAAGAAAATGAAATGAAACAGAAGAACTGAAAGCAAATATGTAAGAGCATCTAAAAACATAATTTGTAAACCTGCATTGTTTGCTATTGAAAGTTGCCTTAGGGAGTGAATTCCCTTTATACGAATCCAACAGCTACTTGTACTTCAAAGGATTGAAGTTTTGGAGCAGTTATGTTGACAGAGAAATCACCTATACCATAAAAATCCAATACGCACTACTCTAGAAGCTGCAAATCAATGATCACAACTTTGACACCATCACATCCTAGAAAAGCCAAACACTTTAGCATCAAACATGCATGAATGATGCTGGATAAAGAAAAATCACGTGTGTGAATACCAACAACTTCTATTGTATGAAGGTTCATGAAAGGGCTCCAATTTGGTGCTTGTGATAGATGAACACCTCGTAACTTGAGGCCTTCAAGATGAGGCAAGGAATAAATGTAATCAACCTTAGTGGGAAAATTAGGGAAAATTAGGTACATGACCTTTTACTACAAGATTATCTAGCCAAAGTTCCAAGTGATTCAATGAATTGCATGTGTGTGACAACCAAGCTCGTAAGCTATTCCCAAAAAAATGGGAATAAAAAAATAGCCCTTCCAATTCAGATGTTGAAAATATAATGCAACTTACAACAACATCTGACACAGTAAATCTCTCGTCACAAACACTTCTTGAAAAATAAAGGCTGCGAATGTTTCTCATTGCCTCTCTACATTTTTTACTAACACAACAACACGTGGCCACCTCTCTGGCATTCTTGACAAATGAGAACATGTGTTGCACTACTACATCAGGGCAACACATCCATAATCCCCATCAAAGAATCACCATCGATATCCATGTTTTCAGTCATTGCAAAGGTTGTTTTTTTATCACAAACACCTATCAGGAATCTGACCATAACCCATCATTGTCAACCTCCTTAAAACCAGTCCTTGGATTTGTACTATGGAAAATTTTCTCTTCAGGCCTTTTTATGAAATACTATTGGATTTCAAAGCTGCTATTAATGAAGACTCTTTTTTCATGTATATAGAGAAAGGAACATGTTGACGGATCCCCAATATAAATACGGTCTACCCATGGCTCTAGGAATCTCCTTTTCCATGTATATAAAGAAAGTAACATCTTGGAAGACCCCCTCTCTAAGGATGGTCCACAGATGGATCCAGGAACTTGGCATTGGTGGGACCATCAAGCAGGTTTCCTTGCTGAAGCCTTTTTTTTTTATCTTCAAGTCTGAGCTGGTGCTGTGTCTAAAGATGGCTCCATGAACTTGCCATTGGTGGGACCATCAGGAAGGTTTCCTTGTTGAACATGATCTTGGGTTTTTTTCCTGATCGTCAAGTTTGAGCTAGTGCCATGATTACTTACTTACGTTTGCTTGTAGATATGAAATGGTTTATGGATGATTTGGTTACTATTTTTGTGTGAAGCTAAGACTCAAGGGTCTGGATTTATATGGATAACTATATGATGTTTTGTCTCGGCCTCCATAAGGTTTCTTACCTGGAGAATCTATTTTCTGGTGTTATATTTGAAGGCTTATGTGGGAAGTTTCCTTTTTTATTTTTTATCTCTTGGATTGCATGCCTAAATTTTGCTATGACAAGAGTAAATTTTACTCTCTCCTTGAAGACTCTTTACTAGGTGCTGGAAGGCATCTATCAAATGTAATTTTTTTTTGTTTCCTTTTAGTATTCTGTTGGAATAAAGGGCATCTAACATTTTGGTAGTCCTTTAACGAGTTCACTTTTCCAAATTCAGGATGAGGCAAGAAACAAATGTAATCAACCTTAGTGGGAAAATTAGGTACATGATCATTTACTACAAGATTATATAGTCAAAGTTCCAAGTGCTTCAATCAATTGCATGTGTGACAACCAAGCTTGTAAGCTATTCCCAGAAAAATGGCAATAAACAATTAGCCCTAATGAAGATGTTAAAAATACAATGTGGCTTACAACAACATCTGACACAGTTGATCTCTCATCACAAACACTTCTCGAAAAATAAAGGTTCTGAATGTTTCTCATTGCCTCTCTCCATCTTTTACTAACACAGCAACACATGGCCACATTTCTTGCATTCTTGGCAAATTGTCTTTCTCCATTTTTTACTAACACAACAACACATGGCCACATCTCTGGCATTCTTGATAAATGAGAGCATGTGTTGCACTACTGCATCAGGGCAACACATCCACAATCCCCCTCAAAGAATCATCATCGATATCCATGTTGTCAGTCATTGCAAAGGTTGTTTTTTTCTCACAAAAACCTATGAGGAATCTAACTATAACCCAGCAATGTCAACCTCCTAAAAACCTATCCTTGGATATATAAATTTTATTGCTCTCTCCTCCTTCAATCATATATATGAAGAATTCCAATAGGAAACCTACATGAAATCTCAAGAGCCCAAAAGGGCATAGATTATAGCTCAAAGAATAATCAAATCACAAACTCCATAGAATATGTTAAGACTCATATCGTCAACATACGAGGAAAGTTCAACAAATTCAATGAACCTTTTTTGAGCCAATACTTGATTTCAGTAACAAAAATATGTAAAATTAGAAACCCATCTAAAATTGAAGCTTGAAACCAATTAAAAGAAACCTAGATCGGTCAAATACCTGATTTCAGCAACAAAAATACTTAAAATTAGAAACCCACATAAAACCCATCAAACTTGAAGCTTGAAACAATGAAAAGAAACCTAGATCAGTCAACGCAAAGGAAAAAACTACTCCTTTTCTCCTCTTTCAAAGTATATCCAAGGACTAGTTTTTAGGAGGTTGACATTGGTGGGTTATAGTCAGATTCTTGATAGGTGTTTGTGAGAAAAAAACAACCTTTGCAATGACTGAAAACATGGATATCGATGGTGATTCTTTGAGGGGGATTATGGATGGGTTCCCCTGATGTAGTAGTGCAACACATGCTCTCATTTGTCAAGAATGCCAGAGATGTGGCCATGTGTTGCTGTGTAAGTAAAAAATGGAGAGAGGCAATGAGAAACATTCGCAACCTTTATTTTTCGAGAAGTGTTTGTGACGAGAGATTGACTATGTCAAATGTTGTTGTAAGCCGCATTGTATTTTCAACATTTGCACTGGAAGGGCTATTTTTTTATTGCCATTTTTCTTGGAATAGCTTACAAGCTTGTTTGTCACACACATGCAATTCATTGAATCACTTGGAACTTCAGCTAGATAATCTTGTAGTAAAAGTTCTTGTACCTAATTTTCCCACTAAGGTTGATTACATTTATTCCTTGCCTCATCTTGAAAGCCTCAAGTTACGGGGTGTTCATCTATCACAAGCACCAAATTGGAGCCCTTTCATGAGCCTTCATACATTGGAAGTTGTTGGTATTCGTACACGTGATTTTTCTTTATCCAGCATCATTCATGCATGTCTGATGCTAAAGTGTTTGGCTTTGCTAGGCTGTGATGGTGTCAAAGTGGTGATCATTGATTTGCAACTTCTAGAGTAGTGCAAATTGGATTTTTATGGTATAGGTGATTTCTCTGTCAACATAATTGCTCCCAAACTTCAATCCTTTGAAGTACAAGGAGTTGCTTTGATTCGTATAAAGGGAATTCACTCCCTAAGGGGTCTTTCAATAGCAAACAATGCAGGTTTACATATTATGTTTTAAGATGCTCTTACATATTTTCTTTTGGTTCTTCTATTTCATTTCATTTTCTTTTAAATGCATATTTTTATTTTGATTTCTCACTTATTTTGTTTTTGTAATATTTCAAATTGTTTTATTTCCCAGGCAAAGTAAATAAGGTTGAAGTATTTAGAGTATCTATCCATTCAGGGAGTGCAGTGGTGTTGGGATGCTATAAACACAGTTTTGCAATCTGCAACTGATGGAAATGCAGAAATACTGCAGCCCTTTCCTGAGATGGAATTTGTTTATTTTTTCAATAGCCATCCAAGATTAACCAATTTTGAAGTACATGGTGCCATGTTTGTTGCGTTGTCACAAAGAAACAACTTGGCACAAGTAAGCTTGTTCATCTCTAAATTATAACATATTGTTTGGGATGCTGGTTGCTATCTTTGCATTTTATTTTTTGGTTAGTGTTTTTGTTGGAAAAATGGAAAGCTCAATGAAAGATTTGTATTAATTTTTTCTTCTAAAGTTGTATTTTTTATCTTGCAGTTGGACTCCTTGTTCACCATACCTTGCCTGGAAAATATTTTGATTACAGTGAGGTCACCTTTGAATGCTGAATAGAAAATGATGACATTAATGTCCTTAGTCAAATACAGCCCAAAACTAAAAGAATTGATTATACGAATTTCCCAAATGAAGAACTGCCAAGAAACTACAGACAAATTCTTTGAGCAAGTTATGAGGTTCAAACTTAGCAATCAGGTTGTCAGAATTGAGTAAATCAATTCAGGGTTTACTCTTCTGGAAGGTTTTGGTTTATTTAATTCTTTATTATTTAAATAAAAAGAATATATATATATATATATATATATATACCCAATACCACCCCATCAAAGCAAATGCAAATGAACAAATCAAAATAAAGAACATGAAATTGAACAGTATTGTGCGAGAGATAGTGGGCAATATGGATACCTCGTCCATTATCTAAACAAACTGTGTAATTGATCGCCCATTATCTGAACAAACTGTGTAATTGATCAATAAACACAAATTGCACAATTCATAAAGGTCCAATCTGCCCATTCATGATTCTGGCACTTCCACTATGCAAAGGAATAGAAGTTAATCTTCAAGTTTCAGTAACAATATCCAACTTGCCAAATTCATGAATTTTGGCCTGGAGGTTAATCTCAACCATTTTTTATAACAACAAATATAAAACATTTGTGTTGTTATCATGTATATTCTTTTAACATCATTAAAATCTCTTGATCTAGGAGGTAAATTGGAACTTGATAAAGCTCCACTATGAATAACAGAACCATGACCACGTCTGCAATATTAATTGTATTTGGATCACCAGTCAAGAGAATGCAAAGAATACAAATGAATAATTTGCCAATAAAATATACGTACTAGATTTTGCAGCCAATGGGTATCACAGACTCTTCCAAATTGTGATCTTACTACTTCTAAGTTCTAAAACTCAAGGACCTGAATTCAAGCCGTATATGTAACCAAAATCACACATCATTATGCAGACTACAAAATCTTGGAGTGATAGAAAACTCCTTTGTACTCAGATCTCTCTACATTTTCTGAGAATTTCTGTTCCAATGGAATGGAACGATTTTGAAGGGAAAATAACTAGCCTCTCTGCGCTTCTGAATCACAAATTTGATCTCTAAGAATTCACTTCAAGACCCAAAATATCACTACTACATGTAGGGGGGTTTTAAGACAATATTTGAGTCAATTGTCTTAACTTAAGACAAAAAGAAACTTGTGTATTATCTTAGATATTGTCTCTAAGTGGGTGTGGCAAAATATAATGTCTCAAAAATTTGTCTCTATAAAGATAATATAGAACACATATTATTATTGTCTCTATAAAGACAAGAATTATTGTCTATTAAGAGACAATTTGATTTGTCTCTCTAGAGACAATTTGATTTGTCTCTCTAGAGACAACTTCATTTGTGTCTCTTTAGAGACAATTACATTTTTGTCTTTTTAGAGACAATAGCTGAGATTAAAAACATATTGTCTCTATAGAGACTATATGTCCATAATTCAAACTATTGTCTCTCTAGAGACAATATAAAAAATTATTTAAAAATAAATAAATAAAATCATTTTGAATGTGACTATATGTCCATAATTCAAACTATTGTCTCTCTAGAGACAATATAAAAAATTATTTTTAAAAAAATAAATAAAATCATTTTGAATGTGACTATATGTCCATAATTCAAACTATTGTCTCTCTAGAGACAATATAAAAATTATTTAAAAATAAATAAATAAAATCATTTTGAATGTTCTTTCAAAGTAGTTTCACATTCAAAGTTCACAAATAGTACTCATGTATGAGAGAAACCACCACAGAAATTCCTGTTTGATAGAAACCAGTGCATATGGGTTATTAATATTACCTTTGTTTAGCAAGAGGGGATTCAATTCATTACTAAATTTACGCCCAAGTTTTACTACTTCAAATGGGAGTCAGAAGATTGGATTTAAGATGCTACCTTAGCTTTGATAAGCGTTCCATCTCCCAGTTTTACTATAGTTAAAGAAGAATTTGTAGACTGTTGAATGGAAACGACTTTAGATTTAGACAATGCGAATCTTTATGCAGAAATCAATCAAGAGCCTAATTAATGAAATGGCGATACCTTTATATGTTCGACAGACAACATACCCACAAGGATACCCAGGTAGGCTTGATAGCCACATTTATCAACTATGTAAACCAATTTCAGAGTTAAAATAAATCCTCAGACATAGCTAGATTTTTCAGAGAAAGTTTTAACAAGCCATAATATATTACAAGCAACAATCATCGCAACTAGCATTTCCCCCAACAGTACACAATGAAAGGCACTTGAGCATTCTTGAAATATTTGAAGAGTACAAAAGGTTCTTGTGCAAAATGTGCAAGAGTATATAACGGAAAAAACTGTCTTAGCATATAAAAATAGCTTTGTAATGGATTTGAACTAAGATAGCTTAGCCAACTCCACTGATGAAAAAATCTGAACAGTACCCAAATCACATATAGAGAGATGCGATAATGCTATTCTAAGCCCTAAATACAAATCAGAATTAAATGTTGGAACTCAAGAGCAAACTCCAATGATACAAAACTAATTGAATCTGCCAATCCCTAAATATGCAAAAGCATCTTAACAAAGCTATTCAAAAGCATCATCATCATCATCTGGAAGGGGTTGGGCCGCAGCTACTACAAGTTCTGCCTCGTACCTGACAACATAAAAGATTGTAAGCCAAAGTTTCAATCTTTTAGAAATGGAACAAATTATTTCAATAAAAGTTAACAAAAAATAATAAGAAAATAGCATTCTACTTACTACTGCTGGGTTGCAAGGTCTATCTGAACCTCAAGAGGAGCAAGAGTAGGTGACTCCACAAAATGAAGGTTTGGATCCCTATAAAAATAACCCATTATAGAATCAATGCAATTTTTTTAATATAACATTCATATTAGGGAGCATCAGAAACTAGATTAAAGGCTCACCCTGAGAGCTTCCATGCCAAGTACAGGAATGGCTTCTCAAAGTTGTAGTTACTTTTTGCAGATATCTCATAGTACTAAAGATTCTTCTTTCTATGAAAAGTAACTTGCTTAGCTTTCACTTGCCTATTCTTCACATCAACCTTGTTTCCACAAAGAACAATAGGAATGTTCTCACACACCCTGAAATTCACAAAGATATTTAGCTAATCGGTTCAGGCAGTTGTGCCACCACACAATTAAGGAACCTTCATTTCTACTTAGAGATCCAACCCCTCTACAAAAGAGATACCTGCAAAGATCTCTGTGCCACGTTGGGACATTCTTGTAAGTCAATCATGCAGTAACATCAAACATGATAACTTCACATTTCCCATGAATACTGCAACAAACAAAATCCCAATCAGTAAATAAGAAGAAAACAAATAAATAGAAGTGGAAAAACATGGAACCCTCGCCAATTCAATCAGGAAAATGCCAACAGAAACAGGAAAAGCAAACCAGTATTGATCAAAACAACCAATAACAGAGTCTGTCTATAAATTCAAAATTAAACTAAATTAAAATTCAAATAAATATAAGTGGAAAAATACAGAACCCTCGCCAATTCAACGAGGAAAATGCCAACAGAAGCAGGAAAAGAAAACTAGTATTGATCAAAACAACCAATAACACAGTCTGTCTATAAATTCAAAATTAAATTAAATTAAAATTCAAAATAAAGAGACATAAATGAGTAAAATAGAGTGCTGATAAAAAGGAACCAAAAAAGGGCTCATAGTTGCTCCATTGTCATTGATATTGAGGTTAAAAGGTGTTGCTATTGAGCCCACACTATATACATATCAACACGGGAAAATAGAATTGATAAGTCAAAATTTCTCTTGGGATCGATCCAAGTTTAAATCCATGTAGGACCTTTTTAAACAAAAAGTTGAAAAGGCACCCCAAAAGCTCAAATGTACAGTGCTCCAATCAACAGGTGTCTACTACACCTATAGAGGATGACAAAAAACACTACTTTCGTAAAGTCCCAAGAGACCTGATTTCAAGTGAAAATCAAAATCAGTCTGGAAAAATACAGAAATGGGAAAATAATCAAACTAATTATTGACGTACCTTAACCACATTTTGTCATTAAACCTTACCTGACTAAGCTATAAAGTTGGATCAGCATTTCATCCTTGGCTTTCTCAACTTGACAAAGCACCACAGCCTGCAAATCATCAAATCAAGTATCATGGACTGAATAAACACTGAGATTTTGTATGGTTGTATTGTGTGCTCATCCACATGGATGTCTTACTTTGGGAACATTTGCAGCAAGAGGCCAGAGGTCCCAATCCTGTGAAGAGAAATCTGTGTACGCCTAATTGATGTAGTGTCTGCGCCAATTGACATATAAAAGATTTGTGAGTGTATATTTCCACGGCCACTGGTCATGCTGATATAAAAGTTTTTGGATATATATTGTGCGCCAGTTTATTGATTTTCTAATGGTGTCACCACCCTTTATCACAGACTCAAGTAAAACATGCTGATATAAAAAAAAAATTGGATATATATTGTGTGCCAATTTATTGATTTTCTAATGGTGTCACAACCCTTTATCATTTATCACAGACTCAAGTAAAACATGTTGATATAAAAGTTTTTGGATATATATTGTGTGCCAGTTTATTGATTTACAAATGGTGTCACCACCCTTTATCACAGACTCAAGTAAAACATACTGATATAAAAGTTTTTGAATATATATTGTGTACTAGTTTATTGATTTTCTAATGGTCTCACCACCCTTTATCAGAGACTCAAGTAAAATATGAGCCCCTTCATCACAGACTCAAGTAAAGCATGAGCCCCTTTACTTGAGTGCATGATGAGTGATGAGACCACTACTCGAAACCTAGAACATCAAGAACATTAGTAAACTTGGGCACAACATATATCCAAAAAATAGTCTCAAATTTAAGCTTCAGGAAAACTCACCGTGAGTTGTTGGCGCAATGTTGAAATAAGATAGTCTATGAAATCATCGAGAGCATATTGCCAGGAATCAGCCTCCACAGGGAGCAAATAATTGTTGATGTAGTCGTTGCTTCCGATGGACATTAAATAGATGGATTCACTAAAGAATTTCTCCACTTTGGCATGCCCGATTTTATTGGAAATGGACATCTTGGTCCCTTGAAACAACTCTATTTGGCTCCACAAACAGAGTCGTTGAATCTACGTGAGCATACAGTCAATAGGTGAGAAAATGAAATTAACCAAAAAAGAAAAAACCAGAGGAGCGAGTAATGTTGAGTAGTTATTACAAAAAGATATCCTGTTTCGTTTAGAATGCCTCTGCCACCCGAAGCATAGTTGACACCTTGTATCAACACGGTGTTGTCATCAGTGGATGGATCCAGGATCGGCGCCGGGATTGGCAAACCTGTTTTCTCAGCTGCAATATTAGCAACACCCAATCAAATCAATACCTCCAAAATGCCCAATATACAAATAAATATTCACAAGGTGAAACAAGTTGAATTGTGGAAGCTGGGGGATGTAAGAAATACCAACTATATCACAAATGGTTCGGCCATTGGTGTATCTTCCGGTAGGCATTCCGTTACCATAATCAATGCCATACCATGGATAATTGGACTTGGCTAGACTCCGTGGCAGGTGATTGTTGTTTCCAGCATCTGACAAAGAGTCCCCGAATATAAAGGATACAGGCTTTATCTCTCTTTCTGCTTCACCTGTGACAACGTTTAACGCCACCACCATCGTGATTGCCATGAAACATGTACTCACTGCCTCAATCACAAGCCTCTCCATTGCTCCCCTCATATACTCAAAATGCTCTGTTGCAATTGTTGTTGTGTTCGAATTACACGTCGCGATCCTCTGGTATTTATAATAAAAGGTGGTGATTTTAGTATTGTTGTCTGATACATAGAGTCAAGTATGAATATGACAAGAAATAGACGAAAAGTGGAGGAGGAAGTATTAGAATGAATAATCGTTAAGGTGTACTATTCAGAACAGCTTCCACATAACCACGGACTTGCATGCAGAGGGTGGCGGAGTAGTCTTCATGAACTGCTGATATTTTTTACATCGCGGGAAATCATCCCCGCCACCTTCCTTATTCCGTGTCATATGGACAGGAGGTATAATTGTGTTTGCCACCTCAGATTGCCAATCTTTACGTAATGATCCACTACCAAAGGCTTTCTCTGCCTCTATAACAGCCCGCACCAAGGCTGACGAAGCAGACACATCAGATGGGATTTCCATATGTACTACAGAGAGGGACAAAGAAAGTACTGGAGACAGCTCGTCCTAAAAAAGAATGACACACGTAGCTCAGAAAGTTAGGAGGATAATAAAAGCTACAAGAAATATAGAGGGATCAGATATACGGATAGATATGGAAATGGTAGTGAGAAAATCCTATCAGATTCGGTTAAGTGGAAATTTTTGAAAGTTGAATATTTTCAGGGAAGTACGTACAACCTTACGCACTGATGAGATATATATATGTGCGAGGGTATAAAAACTGATAGAGCTAATTAAAAATTTAAAATTAGCTGATGAAAGAGATCACGTCATAGCCAAAATGATGGTTAAGAAAGTCATCCGGAACATGCCAACCCATGTGTCACGAGTACCAAAACATGAAAACTCGAGTCCATACCATTCCAGAGAATTCCAGAGCAAGGAGTCGGAAAACCGAAACCTTACCGGAAATTAACCCCAGAAAAACCAGGAGACCTGCAAACCTAAGGACCCATCTAGAACCCTGAACCTAAGAGCTGTCCAAGTGAAATGAAAATGGAAAAGCCTTAGACTGTAGCAGGAAATATGCTGAAAAAAAAATACCATAGTATCATGGAAATCAGGAACAATCAGGACAGCAGCATATACAGCTATAGCATATACACCAGGAATTCCCTATTCTACAGCGAGCATCAGTGCATGGCCAGGAAATAATGAAATGGTTTGTAAATATTGTGCATGGGAATTTCGAAACAAAGACTTCCTTAAATATCAGGTAAGAACTCTGCAATAGTAATTCTAACCGAGCAAAAAGCATTTCAGCTTTACCATATCAATTGCAAGGAGTAAGGAACCACTCAGACTGAAACTAAAAAACCACAGAGAGGATATGGAAAAAACTGAAATATAGTAGCACAACTCATCAGATACAGGAAGGAGAACTGATACCATACCTCTGTGCTCCGCGCGAGGCCTTCATTGCAAAAAAGAGAAGCCTGAACCATCAATACCACCCGCAAATCCAGACCCAACGAAGAATGCTCCTCTTCAACAGGAAATCTCAGAACCGAAATAAGACTGATACTCACTTAAACGGGGAAATAAGGTTATCAAATACCCATCCGAAGCAGAATTAAGATGACCAGAACCATACTTTCTCCTGATATACTCCAAAGAGTAAGACAGAAAGAAAAGGTTCAGTCCATGCTAAACATGGACGAGAAAAGAAACCCGCTCAGGATGATGAGAAGAGGATTAAAACCGGCAGGCATCTATAATCATGGAGACTCAAATCTATGGTCATGGATGCGAGTAAGGAAAAAGGTGAAAGTTCAATGAATGAAATGAAAATGCGAGAAAGTCCTACAATTGTCAGGCCATAACTAGTATGTGAGGCACCAAAAAAGATCTAACCAATTTAGAATCATACCACGCGCCAGGAAAAACAGAAAGGGAAAGGCCATACGCTAGACTAAAGATGGCCACGCATAGCTACAAGGATAAAAACTGAGATCCACTCGTCTAGACAGGAAACATTAATGGTAGACTAACTAGACCAAAATGATGTTATGAATCATGAAGACATCTTACCTGAAAAACAAAAGACACACGTAGGGTAGCTGGATATAGGGAATGCCATGCGCAGAGACATGGGTCGTAGCCATAAATCAAATGCAGAGAGATATTCTGCATTCAAAGCCACGCGCCGAGAGATGGTTCAAGGCATAAGGCCTCACACAGAGCAGCAGAGTTCTCATGTTGTGCTTCAACTTCCATTTTCACTCAAACAACTTTATCCATCGCTGCGAGCCACTGAAATCCTACAATTGAAGTCATAGAATTAGACAATGCGAATCTTTATTACAATATCTCCCACTTCCAAAACTCGCTCTGGTTAGTATTGGAGCTTTGTGAAAATTTCTTTAAATAGTCACAAATTAGCGCTCAGAAATAGAAAACTAGGTTTCCTTAGAGAAATCTTGGAATAGGGCTCAATATTAATATAAAAATATCCTTGGACTACCAATGAAATTACCTCAAAAAATAGTGAAGATTCCTTGATTATGCCAGTGAGTTCAGCCACAATAGAATCTGAAATTATTCCATAGAGGTGATTCAAATTAGGCCTCAAAATAGGTTAAAAAAACTCCACAAAAAACCTCAAGTATACTCCTTAGAAAATCCACAATAGCCTTAGATCAATCTTAATAGCTCACAATGAAATTCATCCTCATCCATAGGTGAATGCGACTATTCCTCACCTACTAGAATAGAGATAATTCTAGGATTGGATAAAATTTCAATGCACTCCAAGGAGATGTCAAGCTCAAATATAAAGTGGAGAAAGCTTCTAGAGGGGTGAACATCATCCTAACACATGGCGCCGACATAGACAAAATGAAACTTGAATTTTTAAATTTTGGAGCCAAAAAAATCATCCTTAAAAGCTGACATGGGATTCAAAGTATTTAATCAATAATCCCTTTACAAAGTCTTTCTTTGTAAGTTAAAATTAACTAGGATGATCCTTAATAATCCCAATATTAATGTTAATCAACCATTTGAGAATAAGTTCCATTAATTCACCACAACATCAAGTTGCCTTCATCAACTCATTTTGGGGATATTTACCATACTTTTGAGGCACTAAATTTGATCAAGCATATCTCGTCAAACATGAGGAGTTATGTGGCATTCCACCTACCATTGGAATCGACACAATGAGGAGAATCAAATGAAGATGGTCTTGGACCCAAAAACATTGATTCTTGCATCCAAATTCCTAAATGCAGAGTATCATGGCTACACTACAATGGCTTGCTTTCTTCTCTTCCTTTTAGGGTTTCGTGACCATTGGGTATTCCTATCAATGCAATCCATAGATGGATATTAAGAGTGTTTCAAAGACTGAGGTTGGGATAAATGACAACAACATTCAACAATTGATTGCGTCAATTATTTGATTAAGCCATCTACATATGCTATAGTTCTAACTATATCCATCCATTTATGTTTAGACTGAGATAAGACAATAATATAATTGTGATCTCTATTTTCTAAAACATTTATATAACTTTTTTTTGTAGGCTAGAAGTGATGGGGGATTTTAACTGTGGCCTAACGCAAGGGGTGCCTTAACAGTGGACCCATTAACCATCAATCCAAAGCTGAGTGAGAAAAACGTTTCTATAACTTAATGTTGATAGATATTATTAATTTGTTGATTTTGTGTATAACCATATTTATTCTTAAATGTGCCTATAGATAACTTTTAAGGAAACCCATTAGATACCTTTAATGTTAATCAACCATTTGAGAATAAGTTCCATTAATTCACCACAACATCAAGTTGCCTTCATCAACTCATTTTGGGGATATTTACCATACTTTTGAGGCACTAAATTTGATCAAGCATATCTCATCAAACATGAGGAGTTATGTGGCATTCCACCTACCATTGGAATCGACACAATGAGGAGAATCAAATGAAGATGGTCTTGGACCCAAAAACATTGATTCTTGCATCCAAATCTATCTCGATGGATAAAGCTCGTTTGCCCGACTTTTATCTTTTGGCCCTAGGATAGAGATACATTTTGATTGAATTAATAGAGATCTTTTTCAACCCTCTTTGGTAGGGGAAATCTAAGCCCTAATTCTCACAAGTCAAAGCCCTATGTCAGACACTATTCTGAGGCCTAGAGAAGCCTTTGCTAAGGATCTTTCACAAGAAATTAGGTGGCTATGTTTTGAGTCTCATTCAACCCTCTGTGGAATTTAATATAAAACTACTTCATTCCTTATAAATTTGTTCAGTGGCATCTTAATGAGTGTAGGAATGTGGTTTCATTTCAGACCTCCTAAGGCAGCTTGAGCCTATGTTTCAAATATTTTTGGGAGGGTCTTGTACTTCACTAAATATTCCTCTTCTCACTAAAGTGGGGCATCCATGTGTTCTCTTATGTTGGATTGGATATTGGAGTGATGTCACTTGAAAGGGTTGTTCAAAGTTCTTTCTGAGGTTGGATCGAGGCCTAATCAGAGGTGGGTCTAATGATCATTTATTATAAAGGTCTTCCAAAGGGTTTCCTTAAAAGTTATCTATAGACTTTGTCAGTTGATGGAATTTTAACGAGTTGTCATTTAAAACTCCACAAATCTCCGGTTAGTATTGGAGCTTTTCACCTTATTACAATATGGCTCTCTAGAATTAGAATATGGGTCGATATTGAAGTCAAAATCCTCCCTTAACCCTTTAGCCAAAAAGATGTCTCCTCAAGTATCTCCAATAATATCATATGAAGAGTCATAATATTTAACTTGGAATTATGGCCCACCATGATCATCTAATAATTAATTGAAATAGCAGTAGACCCCAATTTAGGGATTGGGTGGATCATATGGTGGGACTATGCTAGTGGGAACCCTAAATAAATGACTTGAAACCCCCTTGATTTTCTACCTTGATGGCATTCATCTCCCAAATTTCTTGTTGGATACACAAGTCCTGAAAACATGACAAGGAAGATGAGAGGAAGTTGACAAGGACATTAGGTTGTCGTAGAACATCATAAAGTGCGTCCACATGGATGAACATGGAATGGGAATTAAGGTCATAAAGTCATAAAGGTCACAAAGGTGCATCAAAATATTTTTGGAGTGTCCCAAAGGTAAATATACAATTCTTTTCTCATATAAAATAAAATATACATTTATTGTGGTGATAGTATCCACAAGATTCTTAGAACTAGTGGTATAGTGTTTGGCAATGAATGAATAAGCAAGAAAATGGGGAAAGTATCTAACACATGTACACTCAAGGCTAGTCTACAATTGATGTTACATTGCCTTGGAATCTCCACCATATTTGGGTAACTTGAATTCTCCATGCACTAGATATTTTGGGTTGATTGATCAATTAACTGGATGATCACTAAGTTTGACTAAAGTCCCACTGCACAATTGGCCTTCCACTAGTATGGGCTCTAAAATGTTCCATGGTAAGTTCTTATTCTTGGGGCTTGGTTTTCAAGGCAAATTCCAACGTTCACTCTAAACTAACTATGATCATCAATAACCACTTGGTGAATGCTAGTAGTCAACCAGTAAACCAACCACACAAGAATTTGAAACCGAATATGTCAAAATGAAAATGAAGTATGTTAATGCAAGATTTCAATAAGAACTTGAATTTAGTTACTCGTGCCTACTAGGGAGATATTTCCATTAAAGGAAATCATAACACAAGAAACAACACAACAAAGTATAAGTGATCTGAATGATGATGTTACCAAATATGTAAGTGAAGGACTCGGAAATTTATAGTGATCATGGGAATGATAGATATCGAACAGAGCATGATGATGTTGTTGGGGAGGGATATATCATTGTGGAGGGATGGATTTAGTTTCTAAAAGGGTCTCAACTCAATCTACCCAGTTGGATGGATTTTTTATCTTAGATACATTGAGATTGGTTAAATTCAGCTTATCGGGTTCATGAGGGTAGAAGAGGGAGGCGAAATTGAGATGCAAAGCTTAACAATCATCCAGAAGGAAAATATATGCTTGCATTTAAAGGTAAAGGGAATGCTAGGGGGGTAATTTGATTCAAACAAAGGGTGAATTATGCTTCCCTGAATGGACATCATGAGACTGTGTTTAAGATTCACCATTCTAAAGCTATGAGAAGACTAGAGTGTAAGCACAAGAGAGAAGCTAAACATATTGTGGGTTGTGAAGAGGGCCAAGAAGGCCCTTTCTGGTTCTTCCTCTTTTATATTGGAGACACAAGATTTAAGAGTATTTATAAGGTAGAAGTAAAGATGAGATGGATTGTAAAGCATATGCTGGCAGAGGTGTTGTTGGATTGTCACAGTGGAAGAAATGATCTAATGGATAAAATGAATGTCTACTGAAAAAGAAAATTTCAATGTTGAGGTGCAACTTGGGAGGGGTAGCTGATGGTTCCCTATGCTAGGTCAAGTGCTTGCAATGGATTAAAGATCAACTTCTGCTGCAAAGTCTCACGAGGAATATGATTATGCAATAACTGCACCTGAAGAATTGGAAGTCAAAGTCTAGGACTCATTATAAAGAAGCGGTTCAAACAATAACCACTAAGTTTTGAATGGGATCTAAAATTTGACTTTCTCAAAATTGAATGAAGTTGGAACCACTCTGAAACAACTCGAAACAATTAATGTTAATATTAAAAATTTAAGTAAAAGCTGACATTATCCTTATCTTTCCTTTTCAAAAAGGAAAGATAAGGAGAATGCCAACTTTTACTTTAACTTTAAAAATTAAATATTAACATTAATTACTATGGTTAGGTTTTGTAGGGCCCTTGAGTTAATAATTATATTTTTTCCTTTTCAGTATTTTTTATTAAAAAATTATTATTTGGTGGTCATTAGCTATGTTGCACTACATTCTTCAGAATGGGTCAGTTTATTAGAGAACTAGTGAATTTGGTGTTTTAAGGTCAGTTCAATACAAGACCGACCTTAGCCAATATGAACCACCAAACTAGACTAGTACAACTCTAAAACCATTGGGACCAACCAATTCCACTAGTTCTAGGCTAGTTCCAATAAGAGTTTTCCCTTCTCATCTTCCTCTAAAGTCGTTTTGTTGGATCCTTTCAGGAATGGTGATTTGGAATGTGCCGTAAACTATCGAATTGTTGTGAGCACCTAAGATCATAAGTAGTTAAGCCTTGGAAAACATAAATTTATAAGGACCTGGTATAGACATCCCAAAAGATATTTAGTGAGGATGTGCATGCAAGGAACTATTACAGACCTCCCAAGATACTTAGTGAGGACGTGCATGACCAAAAGGCATAAAAAAAAAATATCCACCATCAAAAACCATGCCCAAAACATTGAAGTGTGGTGCAAAACAAATTGTTGGTAGGCTATTAATGCTACCAACAATCATTCGCTCTCTAATTTAACAAGAAGCTCCTAATCAAGATACCTCCTCCACTATGGTTATAGCAAGTTTTTGCAACTGTGTGAGCTACAAGAAATTAAAACTACCTTCGAATCTCCACCAATTTTAGGGGACTTGACTTCTCTTCATGCCCCAACTATTTTGGGTTGATTGATCAGTTAACTAGATGATCACCGAGTATGACTGAAGTTCCACTACTTAAATGACCTTCCACTAGTTCCTCCAAAAGTTAGAACTAGTTTAACTAACAACAACCTGAGATAATTGACCTTTATTGCCACAAGTTAGCAATCGCATATGCAGAACTGAACTCTAACTCCTCCAACTTGAATTTATTGAGTAAAATAGGTGACACAAGCCATGTCACACAAGTTAACATCATCCAAGTTGTCTGTTGATGTGGAAATTTGAATTTTTTCAATTTAATCAAGGAAAAATCAAATTGAGAATTTCTTGTTGCATTTTTCAACACATAGTTCATTGGAATGTATTACTTTCACTATGAACTTGGCATAGTTCACATGTTAAGCTCATAATGTTTTGGGCTGATGTGGTTCTATGTGTTGTGTATAAAAATAATAGGTGTCCAACTCTTGCTATTAGAAACAAGACTCCCTATGAAATGTGGTATGGCCACATTCCTTCGGTGAGGCATCTCAGGGTTTTTGGTTCCTCATATTATGCCTTCATACCTAAGGAACAGATAAAAAAACTCAGTGCAAGGAGTCACAAATGTATCTTCTTTAGGTACTCATACCTCCAAAGCATACCATCTCTATGATGAAGTGAATAAGAAGTTTATAATATCTAGAGATGTGATCTTTCTTGAGTCTTCCAATATTGACAATGTTGTTGAGTGGTAGCTTAATTGTTTGGATATCTTCGAACATGAAAAGTATTTCCAAGAGTTTGATAGTGAGATTCCAAATCTCCTTCTCTTAGCTCTATAATTTCTATGAAGAGCCTTGAAAAAATCAGTTTGAAGGAAATTCCTTCACCTGCTTTGTCAGGAAAGAGCTAAGAGACTATTGGTAGCAGGTAGCCAAATGTTTAGTCAATTTAGTCTGTCCTAAATTGCTACACTAATTATCAATCCGGGAGTCGTAGATTGATGAAGTGTGGCGCACTATATGTGCAAGATAGCCTCTTTCTTACCTTTTTGTCATTTTCAATTTTTATTTTGTTTTGGGGGGTTTTTATCTTCGTTTATCTCCTAATGTGAATGGAAATCCTATTCCTGAGTTTTAAGAATACTCTAGAAGGCAAGTATGGAAATAGATTTTAAGGCAATTATGTCCTCTATAATGATTTCTAGAACTTAACACTTCATAGGGTCTTAGAACATACTAGTGATGAAATTAATACTTGAACAAGAATAAAAATGTGTTGCTATTCAAATCAAGCAAATAATGAACTACTGATCATGAAACCATTATCTCTGTTGTTGTCTAAATACAGAAAAATGAATTAAACTACTGCACTCAAATAAATCAAAAATTGCAATCTAGTAAAAGTAAAATCAATTCACATCATTCATAGTCCGATACCTCGCCAGGTAGTCTAAGCTATGGCTTTCGGAGATAACGTCAATGATATGAGCAAGTTGATGTCTAATTCCAGAAATGTAAAACTAAAATCAAATCACATCATTCATAGTCTGATACCTCGCCAGGTAGTCTAAGCTATGGCTTTCGGAGATAACGTCAATGATATGAGCAAGTTGATGTCTATTTGCAGAAAAGTAAAACTAAAATCAAATCACATCATTCATAATCCGATACCTCGCCAGGTATTCTAAGCTATGGCTTTCGGAGATAACGTCAATGATATGAGCAAGTTGATGTCTATTTGTAGAAAAGTAAAACTAAAATCAAATCACATCATTCATAGTCCGATACCTCGCCAGTTAGTCTAAGCTATGGCTTTCAGAGATAACGTCAATGATATGAGCAAGTTGATTTCTAAACTAGCTAACAAAGCAAGTGGATAAGACTGAAATCAACAAAACAGAACTGGAATTAAAAAAAAACTAAGAAAAGCAAATTCTGCAGAGAGGCTAATCCCATGTCACTAGTTATTGCGAAACATCCTGAAACATACACACACTGATCAGTGTTAACAGCAATATACAAAGCTTGTAAAATCATAAACAGGAATGAAATGTTAATACCGTAACAGATGAAATATATACACAAGTGGATAACTATGAAACATGTGCAATGGAAATAAGGAAACAATACATAAAAACTGTACAGCAATAAGGAAACAAAACCTCAGCATGTAGGGGCCCTCTGCACGACCTTGGTCAACAGGGTATCAATCCAAAATTATGTGCACGCAGTCATATAAAAACAGAGTCTTCTTTTATAATTCAAAACAGAGGAAGAATCCTCTCGTTACCATAGTGGAACTAGTGTCATGGCACAGTAAACTTTAACAGCAAAATTACATTAACAAAGACTAACTCTATGCGTTTGGAAACACGTTATTTATAACAAAAGCTTCATAATTGTTTTCCTGTGAAACTACGTCAACAGAGGACACGTAAAAGACAGCGTCCATGGATTTAGCATAATGGTTGCCGAGATTATTCAATCTATCAAAAGTGGCTGTTGGATTCGCATTGTGGGGCAGTCTACAGCTGTCAACATGACCCCAAGGATCTAGGAACGGCCACGAATCCTTCACGTGCTTGAAGACGGAGTCCTGTTGCTATAGGATTCCTCTGTTTAACCATCGCTTTCCCACCGTTGACCACGGCTTTCCTTGATGAATCCGGCTGAACCAATATGACCTGATCCATCTCCAGGTCATTCCTGATCGACCCACGTGTCCCGTTTTTCCTGATGACACCTACAACCTGGAGTTAAAAAAAACAGCTGCGGAAAGTTGAATCAGCTGCGGAAAGTGGCTGCATTCCGCAACTAATGAGCAAAATCTAAGTCAAACAACAAACACAAAAACATAGTTAGAAAACCACTTAAATGCTCTTTTAGAATCAATATGCAATGATTTCTGATAGATTATGGAGTACTGGTGAGGGGAAAAAGTCTGGGAAAATGTGTAGGAGAGGTGTAATTTCAAAGCTCAACATACCCCCAATGTGAGGTGTTGCATGTCCCCATGCAACCAAAACTTTGATCATCCTCCTTTCAGTTCATGTGTTCTGAGACCTCTGCCAATACATGCATCCTTCTTTTCTTCTTTCTTGGGACCACTGTCATCCTCAGCTTCCTCATTAGACACTTGAATTTGAGGTTGATGAGAGCCCTGCTCAACCTCCTGTTCTTTTTCTTTAATTTTCTATTTTTCTTCTGCCATAGCCCAAGATGCAACATGGTGTTGTCATGAATAATCTTATCTAACCTGCCCTGTTCTTTCAATGTTTCATTTTCTCTTTTGATGTGTCTATTTAAGACCTCCAGCTCAAAAACTTCCTATTTTAGTGATTGGATTTGAGCTTCTTGAGTTGTATTAGGCTGGGAAGATGAAGTGCCTTGGTCTGTGGCTGTTTTCTCCAAGGTCTCAATATAATCATACATTTCTTGCTGGATTGGATCTATCTCAGGTGTAGTCTTCCTTGGGCTGTCCCCAAAATCTGGTTGAGAAGGACTGATCTCAAATTCTGGCCAAGAAGGACTATTTTCAAAATCTGGTGGAGGAATAAGAGTATGGTGTGGGCCACGGCTAGGAGGGATTGCTGAAGGTTGTTTCGATGTTTCCCCTCCTAAATCAATAAAGTGGGGCCCTTTTGTTTGTACTTTCCTCAATTTTCCTTTAAGTCTGGAGCTCCTCCTTAAATTTTGTGAACTAGTGTCTTCTTTCTCCACACTCTCTTTTTCTTTGCCTTTTCTCTTTGCTGTAGCTGACTATTCCTGAAGGTAAACTAGTCTTTCAGACAGTATTTGGTGGTCCTATTCTGAAGAAGGTTCTAGGGTTTGATAGATAGCCTCAATATTTCTTTTCCCTTTTGATTTTCTTGGCTTCTTACCCTCGGTTCTTTCCTTCCTACCTTCAGACAATTTTTCTTCCCTACTAGTTTCTTTAACTATGTTAGTAGGAGTATCCTGAATTCTAACACTTGTTTTCTTTCTTCTACTTCTCCTTGATGAGCTGCTTTCAGGGGTTTCATGTGGATCTTGAAAGAAATTTCTAACTAAAAACTGCTCCCAGGTGTCCTTCTTTTCCTTTAATTGTCTTTCAATCAAAATTTTCACAAGGTCGTGATGATACAAGTGGGGTTCTACGTCCCCCAGATTCTTTTGGACGGTGATGGACATTTTCTTTAGGCTATTTAACAAGAAGTAGGGAAAATTAATAGTTTGGTTTTCTAGAAAATTCATTAGCAACCGGGTGTGGTACATATACATTGATCTGAATCGTCCCTCACATGTGATGAATTTCTGGATTATCAATAATAGACTAGCCCACTTTTCTTCTAAAGCAGAGACAGGGATTCCACATTTGAAGACGGTTATATCCATACTTGCATTTCATAGGATAACCCTCCATGCTCTCTCATCAAAGCTTTTATTTTTGAACCACCATTCTCCCTCCTGTGGGAGTTTCGTTGCAGCTGCTATTGATGCCTCTGTGATTGAGAATTTAAGGTCTCCAGCCTCATCTTCCACGCCATCAAAAGACCTCGCAAAAGTCTTCGTAACTTCCTTGTTGTAGCCTCTGAATTTCTAAATAAATTATAGCCACCGTGCCTTCCTTAGCATGCTTTTCAATTGTGGATATCCTTCCATAAATTTGGGCCCTTCTGATTCTTCTCTCAACATAGGACCCATTCCTTCCCCGCTTTAAAATATGTCTACGTGAATGACAGACTGATGAAGGTGAGACGGTTGTGCTTGCGGGGAATGAAGAAGGACTGTGGAGAAAAACCAGTAGTCGTAAATGGAGGAACAGAGAATAGGTAGCGAAAATGAGTTCATAGAACCAAGGCTAGAATGGGTTGACAGAACAAAGGCTTATGTGAGCAGACCAACAATAAAAATGCAACTTTGACGGGGCAGTATGGAAATAGAGTGAACCTGGCAAAGTTTTGAACTAGACGGCTGCGGAATAGACGTTAGCATGCTCACAAAATGGCTGTGGAATTTGTGCGGTAGAGAAGAGTCGTGACCAAATCGATCACGTCCTCATAATTACCCGGTTTAAAAAATGGAATGTCAAAGTATGATTGAACATGAGTTAAGTTTGGAGATGGATCATAAAGCCGTTAGAAATTAATGCAAGGTTCGTGGTGGAATTATGAAAAGGCTATGGAGCGGTTATGGAAGCTATCAAGGTGAATCATTACATATAATGGAGCTGGTGGTTTCATAACTATGTAAAATGTGTTTTAAAACGCTATTTGAAATGAACTTTGCTCGTACCTTGGAACTTACCACTTCCGTCCACTGACCTTTGATTGGCTGCTTCCTGATGATGCTTCTAGGTGCTTTATATCTTCAGAATATCTTCCTTTTGCCATACCTGCATTTGATTTTCATGATCATTTAACTAACATCTGACTGTCAGTGTTGAAAAACAGAGTGATGGTTGCGGAATTAGCTTTTGGCTACGGAAACTGGGTTCAGCTGCGGAAACTGACACAATGATCATATTACTGAATGGAGATGGATAAATGATGACTGAGTGAATGAAAACTGGTCATGAGATGGTTTTTTTTTTTTGTTGGAAGAATGAAATGAAATGAAGTGAAGTGAAATGAAGTCGAGTGAAATTTCATGAAACTATGAATATAATGATAAAAGAGATTTTTTTTTGGAAAATATAGGGCGTCAGGAGTTCCTGATTTTCGCCCTGTATTTTCTGTATAATACTACCAATCAGTGATTGGTTTTCCGGCTTATACTCATTATTTTATTTATTTATTTATTTATTTATTTATTTATTTTTTTTTTTAAACAGAAAAGAACAAAGGCTAGGCTGGTGGAGAAGAAGGATTCTTCTTCACCGGCTTTATTGCAAAACTATCTTGAAATATTTTGACAAATTCCTCTTTTGAGAGTGGCTTATGATAGATCTTTAATCTGTGGCCATTCACAATAAGAGGAGTTTGATGTTCATCAATGGTTTTGATTCTTACCGCTCCATTGCTAAAGATTTTGTCAACCTCATATGGCCCAAGCCAATGAATCTGAAATTTTTCTTTAAAATCTTTAAACTTGGAATCAAATAGCAATGCCCAATCTCCTTCTTGAAACTTTTTCTCCTTGATGTATTTGTCATGCCACTTAGCTCTTTGATATTGAACTAGATCAGTTCTTAGGATTGCCTCTTGTCTGATCTCATCTAGCTCATTCAACTGCTCCATTCTATGCTTTTGGGCTTCTGATAGATCCATTCCCAACTGAACTGCCATCTTGAAAGTTTTGACTTGGAACTCAATGGGGAGCAGGACTTCTTTCCCATAAACAAGTTCATAGGGAGAATGTCCTGTTGTATTTCTCCATGTAGTTCTGTAGGCCCACAAGGCTTCAGGAAGCCTTTTTGCCCAATCTCTTCTATGTAGATGAACAATCTTGATGATGATGCCTTCAATAACTTTGTTTGTAGACTCCACTTGACCATTTGGTTGCGGATGTAAGGAGTAGATTTTCTGTGCTTGACTTTGTATTCTTCCATCAGCTTCTCCACCAGGTTGGATGTGAATTGACTTCCCTGCTCTGTCATAATTTCTCTTGGAACACCAAAACGAGTAAAAATATCCTCATAAAGGAAGCTAACAACTGAATGCTCAGTAGCAGAAAATAATGCTTTGGCTTCTACCCATTTAGTGACATAATCAGTACATACCAATATATACTTTCTTTGTTTAGATGGTGGGTTAATAGGTCCAATGAAATCTAAAGCCCATTTTTCAAAGGGTTCGATGAGTACCTGTGGCTGCAATGGCATTTCATTTGAAAGGGTAGGCTTCCCTACTCTTTGGCAACTGTCACACCTTTTGACATATTGTTTTGCATCTTTGAAGAGGGATGGCCAATAATATCCTAAAGAGAGGATTTTATAGGTTGTCCTTTTGTCAGCAAAGTGTTCGCTGCATGGTTCATCATGACATGCTTTGAGGATATCAGGCATTTCATCTTCCCTAACACATCTTCTGATCACAAGATCTGGCCCTGTTTTAAACAATTCGTTAGAAATCCATGAATATTTTGAACTCTCCTGAATAATCTTTCTTCTTTCACCAGGAAATAAATGTGGAGGTAGTTTCCCTGTAACCAAATAGTTAGCTATATCTGCATACCAAGGGGTCTTAGTAGTTACTGCAAATAAATATTCATCAGGAAACTTATCCTCTATAGGAGAATCTTCTTTAGTATTCTGAATCCTAGACAAGAAATCAGCTACTGTATTTTGTTTCCCTGGTCTATCCAATACAGTAATATTGAATTCCTATAAAAGTAGGAGCCACCTTGTAACTCTGCCATTAGTAATAGGTTTTTTCATTAGATATCTAATTGCAGAATGATCAGTATGAATAAAAGTTTCATAGCCTATTATATAATGTCTGAACTTATTGATTGCATGAACAACAGCTAAGAACTCTTTTTCAGTCACAGTATAGTTCAACTCAGTGGGAGTTAAATTTTTACTGGTATAGTAAATGGCATAAAGAACTAAATATTTTTGACCCAACACAGCTCCTAAAGTTGTATCTGAAGCATCTGTAGAAATATGGAAAGGAAGTTTCCAATTTGGTCCTCTCAAGATAGGCGCTTCAGATATTCTTGTTTTCAAAGTTTCAAATGCCGATTGGCAATCAGGATCCCATTTGAATTCACAGTCTTTTGTAAGCAGTTTGAATAGTGGAGATACTATTTTAATGAAGTTTTCTATAAATATTCTATAGTATCCAGTGAATCCCAAAAAACTTCTAACATCTTTTTGACAATTTGGAATAGGCAACTTGGAGATGACTTCAAGCTTTGATCTATCAACTTTAATCCCATCCCCTGAAATATGATGTCCTAAAACAATACCTTCAGTAAACATCATAAAGCATTTTTCATGGCTTAATGAAAGGTTTGTCACTTTACATCTTATAAGGACTTTTTCCAAATTTTCTAATGCCTCTTCAAACGAATCACCGTAAACTGTAAAATCATCCATATAAACCTCTACACAATCATGGATTAGATCAAAAGAAATTCCTAATACTGCTATTTGGAATGTTGCAGGTGCATTACATAATCCAAAAGGAAGCACTCGATAAGCAAAAGTTCCCCATGGACAGGTAAATGTGGTCTTATCCTAATCTTCAGGTGCTACCTGAATTTGATTATAACCACTAAAACCATCTAGAAATGAAAAGTACTTTTTGCCTGCTAATGTATCTAATACTATAAAGGGCAAAGGAAAGTGATCCTTCAAAACTGCTTTGTTTAATTCCTTGTAATCAATGCATACCCTCCATTTACCATTCTTTTTGGGTATTATAACCAAAGGAGAAACCCATCGGCTATCTGAAATTGGATAAATGAAGTTTACATTGAGTAGTTTTTAGAGCTCTTCTTTCACTATCTCTCTAAGATTTGGATTCATTCTTCTCTGAGGTTGTCTAATTGGTCTACTGTTTTCCTCGATATAGATATGATGGATGCAAATCTTAGGGTCAATACCTTTCATATCAGTATACTCCCATGCAAATGCAGTAGAATGTTTTTGCAAGATTTTGGTTAGCTCTTCTTGTTGTGATTTTTCCAAATTTTTGTTGATATTCAATGTTTTACCTGGAAGAATCTCAATGGTAGAACTACCAAACTCTTCCATAGAGTAAAGAGACATTTGTCTTGATGATAAGTACTCAATATCAGAATCTAACTGAAATTGTGTGTGGTCATATTCTGAAGATGTTTCAAAATTTTCTAATGTGTTCAGAATTTGACTATCTTCACTAATTTCAGAAATGGTAAAGACAGGTTGTATACTGTCCTCATCATCGACCCATTCATTGTCTCCTACTTCTGTAATTGCTTTTTCTGGAGGATACAAATTGAATTTCTTTGTCGAACTACCATTAGAAATGTACATATCTCCAAATCTACAACTAATGAAAGCATCAGCTGTGGCTAGCCAAGGTCTTCCTAAGATGAGTGGGTGCCCTCCTAAATTACTCTTGGGAGTCAAAATCATGAAATCTACTAGATATTCCCAAGAATCTAAGGAGACTGAAACATCTTCTAATACACCATTTGGTTTTATTATTGATCTATCTGCAAGTTGCAATAAGGTGGGTGTAAAAAGAAGATTAGGAAGTTTAAGCTGCTCCATAGTCTATCTACTCATAATGTTGATAGCAGCCCCTAAGTCAATCAAAGTATTTGGAATTTCTATCCCATTTATATGTGTCTTGACAATTGGACTACTTGGATCTACATATTTATGCATGGTAATTTTTCCCATCATGATATCTACAATATTTCCTACCAGGTGGATTCCTCTTGTATCTCTTGGTTTCCTTCCTGGTCTTTTGAGACTCAACTCCTTTATTGTTTTTGCTAGAATAGGAATCTCTCTAATGGCTTGTAGCAAGGGAATCTTGATACAGACATTCTTTAATTCATCTAGAAAATCATAGTCAGGCAACAAGATTTGTTTTTCCACCCCTTTGTCAATTTGTAATTTTTCAGGGAAAGGAGGTGTGGATGAAGATGTAGGTTGCTCAACTATAGGATTTGTGGGGGTTGACTCTTTTTCTTTTTCTTTTTGAATGTTTGGGTTTTGAAGAGATGCTTCCTCAGAACATTTATTGGTTTTAAGAGAATCCTCCTCAAAGGTATCTTGCTCTTGAACATCTATAGAAGGTTTTTCTAAAACTCTACTAGACCTGAGTTGTACATCATTAAGAGGAACAATCATATAGGTAGGAAATTGTTGTCCTTCTACCATGTAAGCATTCTGAGGATTTTTGTTATTGGGATTTGGCAATGGTTGGGCTGGTAGTTGATTTGTCTTTTGTTGAAATGGAAGCAAGAGTTGAGAATTTGGATTTTGTTGAGAAGGTTGTTGTTGCGAAAATGGTAATGAAAGTTGTGGGTTTTGGTTTGGAATTTGTGGATTTTGTTGATTTTGAAAAGATGGAGGATATTGATAAAATTAAGCAAATCTCCCATAAGGATTTTGCATCCCTTGTGCCCATGATTGGTATGGATTTTGAGATTGGGGCCAAGGTTGTTGCCAAGAATTCGAATTTGGTGGGAGCTGAAATTTCATAGGATTGTTAAATCCTTGATTTTGTGGCCCCTACCATGGTCTTCTTGAAACAAAATAAAGGGACTCTACCGAATTTGGATCTTCTTGAAAGACAGCTTTGAGCCTAGGAATTGAAGGACAATCCTTGGTCTCATGGCTTTCTGAGAAAATCACACATGTTTCTACAACTTTTGCATCCAAGGGACATTCCCTTAAAGCATGTTTCTTTCTACATTTTGGGAAAAAGATGGCTAAGACCTCGGCTTCTGCTTTCTGTTTGTTTTGTATTTTAAGGGTGTCTAGTTGTTCACTAAGGCTCCCTAGAATAGCAATTTTGAACTCATCAAGCATATTGCCAATCTTTGCCCTACTTAGTGATCCAGTTGCAGATTTGTTTGCTCTAATAAGAGAAGGATCTCTAGGCCCTATTCCAGTTTTAGATTTTCCCCTTGAGAGATGGACACATAGTTCTGCGATGTCATGGAGTGGAAGTTGAGAAATATCTCCCTTCCCCATCATGTTTAAAATATCTATCCATTCATCTCTAATGGCTTTTAATAGAAGGGCTTTCAAGGTTTCCTCATCTAAATTACTCATTTTTGCTCTTTTTAAGTTGTATTGAAATCTTTCAAGTAAATCCTCCAAGTTTTCATCTTCTTTTTGCATCATCTTGAGTACCTCATCCTTATGATTGGTGGGCATACAATAATCCAGGTATCTATCCAAAAATGTTTGTTTTATATCATTCCAAGTCCTAATAGATTGAGTGACTAATCCCATGAACCATTTCAAAGTAGCTCCTTTCAATGTTGAAGGAAACAGTTTGAGTTTTTTAGAGTCTTCCATATAGTCATAGGTTCGGCACAAGACTTCAAACTCAAATAGAAATGTTTCAGGATCCTCACTTCGCAACACATAAAAGTTTGGGAGGACAGATGGTGAAATGTTTTTCATTGTTGTATGGGTTTCCTCATCGGATATAGGGAATCTAAATGAGTTATCTCCATCCCTATTTCCCCCATTGTTACCTCTACCTCCTCCATTGTTTCCTCCTCCTCTACCTCTACCTCCACCCCCCCTCCAAATCCGTTCACTACTTCCTCTGTCATGATAGTTTCCTCAGAGTTCTCAGAGTTCTCTGGTTCTTCTATTAATGGTGAATGAGGAAGAATTTCTCCCTCCTCTTCTTCAGGTGATTCTACTTCTTTGATTACAACATGTTCCCTTGTAGAAGTGAAGAAAGGTTCTTCTCCTAGGTCAGATTTAATGGATAGTGTGGGAGAGTCTCCTAATTCGGTTGCTGCCCCTTGAATTCCAGGAATCCTAAGGCTGGGAGTGTGAGTCGGAGATGATGGAGGTGTATCTTGTCTATGCCTTGAAGTAGCTGGAGTTGTGAAAATCGAACTTTTGGCCCTAGCTATAAACCTTCCCCTAGAATCTCTTGCTCTATGCATGTCATTTTCTTTATTTTTTTATTTTTTCAAGTCGGGCTAATAATTCTCTTTCTAATCTTCCAGGTCACACTAGGTGCAAGAAGAGAGCATAATCAAGAAATTATTGAACTAACAACTCTCTTTTCTGATCCTCTAGATCACACTAGGTGCAAGAGGAGAGCATACTTCAAGAAGTTATCAATTTTTCCCTTCTTTCTTTTTTTAAGAGATTGGCTACCTAGTTACACTCCCCCGGCAACGGTGCCAAAAATCTTTAGTCAATTTAGTGTGTCCTAAATTGCTACATTAATTATCAATCTGGGAGTCGTAGACTGATGAAGTGTGGCGCACTATATGTGCAAGATAGCCTCTTTCTTACCTTTTTGTCGTTTTCAAATTTTATTTTGTTTTGGGGGGTTTTTATCTTCATTTATCTCCTAATATGAATGGAAATCCTATTCCTGAGTTTTAAGAATACTCTAGAAGGCAAGTATGGATATAGATTTTAAGGCAATTATGTCCTCTATAATGATTTCTAGAACTTAACACTTCAGAGGGTCTTAGAACATACTAGTGATGAAATTAATACTTGAACAAGAATGAAAATGTGTTGCTATTCAAATCAAGAAAATAATGAACTACTGATCATGAAACCATTATCTCTGTTGTTGTCTAAATACAGAAAAATGAATTAAACTACTGCACTCAAATAAATCAAAAATTGCAATCTAGTAAAAGTAAAATCAATTCACATCATTCATAGTCTGATACCCTGCCAGGTAGTCTAAGCTATGGCTTTCGGAGATAACGTCAATGATATGAGCAAGTTGATGTCTAATTGCAGAAAAGTAAAACTAAAATCAAATCACATCATTCATAGTCCGATACCTCGCTAGGTAGTCTAAGCTATGGCTTTCGGAGATAACGTCAATGATATGAGCAAGTTGATGTCTATTTGCAGAAAAGTAAAACTAAAATCAAATCACATCATTCATAGTCCGATACCTCGCCAGGTAGTCTAAGCTATGGCTTTCAGAGATAACGTCAATGATATGAGCAAGTTGATGTCTATTTGCAGAAAAGTAAAACTAAAATGAAATCACATCATTCATAGTCCGATACCTCACCAGGTAGTCTAAGCTATGGCTTTTGGAGATAACGTCAATGATATGAGCAAGTTGATGTCTAAACTAACTAACAAAGCAAGTGGATAATACTGAAATCAACAAAACAGAACTAGAATTAAAGAAAAACTAAGAAAAGCAAAGTCAACAGAGAGGCTAATCCCATGTCACTAGTTATTGCGAAAATTCTATGAAAATGCCCGGGCCTACTCTATCCTGAAACATACACACACTGATCAGCGTTAACATCAATATACAAATCTTGTAAAATCATAAACAGGAATGAAATGTTAATATCATAACAGATGAAATATATACACAGGTGGATAACTATGAAACATGTGCAATGGAAATAAGGAAACAGTACATAAAAATTGTACAGCAATAAGGAAACAAAACCTCAGCGTGCAGGGGCCCTCTGCATAGCCTTGGTCAAGAGGCTATCAATCCAAAATTATGTGCACGCAATCATATAAAAACAGAGTCTTCTTTTATAATTCAAAACAGAGGAAGAATCCTCTCGTTACCACAGTGGAACTAGTGTCACGGCACAGTAAACTTTAACAACAAAATTACATTAACAAAGACTAACTCTATGCATTTGGAAATGCGTTATTTATAACAAAAGCTTCATAACTATTTTCCTGTGAAACTACGTCAACAGAGGACACGTAAAAGATAGCATCCATGGATTTAGCATAATGGTTTACAAGATTATTCAATCTATCAAAAGTGGCTGTTGGATTCGCATCGTGGGGCAGTCTACAGCTGTCAACATGACCCCAAGGATCTAGGAACGGCCACGAATCCTTCACGTGCTTGAAGATGGAGTCCTGTTGCTATAGGATTCCTCTGTTTGACCACCGCTTGACCACCGTTGACCATGGCTTTCCTTGATGAATCTGGCTGAACCAATAGGACCTGATCCATGTCTAGGTCATTCCTGATCTGCCCACATGTCCCGTTTTGCCTGATGACACCTGCAACCTGGAGTTTAACAAAAACAACTGCGGAAAGTTGAATCAGCTGCGGAAAGTGGCTGCATTCCGCAGCTAATGAGCAAAATCTAAGTCAAATAGCAAACACAAAAACATAGTTAGAAAACCACTTAAATGCTCTTTTAGAATCAATATGCAATGATTTCTTATAGCTTATGGAGTACTAGTGAGGGGAAAAAGTCTGGGAAAATGTGTAGCAGAGGTGTAATTTCAAAGCTCAACGCCAAATCTGAAAGCGGTGAGGGTACATGCAAGATACAAAGCAAGGATTAATGCAAAGGAGTAATGGAGAGGAGTGTACTGACTACATACATATCATCAAACATCTTTCGTCCCACTTAGGATGCCTTGCATCGTGCCTGGTTAGTCATAAGATCATGTTGGTCACACCTCAGTAGCTTAACTAAACAAGTGGTAATACTCTTCACCTTCTAAACTATGTAATAAACAAGTGAAAGGGAGCAAGACACATAGATCAAACACATGGAATGACTTTCAGTTCTTGCAAACATGAATGTCATTGAAGACGGAATGATACGACAATGATAAGCAAACTTTTAAGCTACATTAAGAGGTGTATTTCAAAAGACGTGCTTTTTTTTCCATACCTAGCCTCCAAAGGGTTATGCATCAGATGGAGTCTTCATGCGGTCCTAATATTCTATCATACTTTGGGTTTCTTGGTCTACTTATTTTTCTCCTCATCTCCTTTAGAGTCATCTATCATGTCATCTTTCTTCATGGCCCTACTTGGGATGAGGCCCTGGGAGGACACATCTATGCAATTTCAGGCTGCAAGGCAAACTGGGTAGTCAAGGGACAAAACTGCACAGTTTTTGGAGACAGTGGGTTCCGGCTGAGGGAAGGACACTGGAGGAAACCACTGCACATTTTTGAATGGTAAGGGAGGTTGGGATTTCTGTGCATTGCATGGTTCGAACAAGCAACAGAAAATCTTGAGGGTTACATATGTGAAGTGTGTAGTTCAGGAAAGTTGGATGAGGCTAGGTTGCTGAGGAAACTTCGAAATTTAGCTAAGTGTGGGATCAGTGGAACTTATGTGAATAGTGATAAAACTTCACTACGATCACACACTTGAAAACTTATCGATACAACATAAACCATCCAGAACATATAACACATACTTCACTTAATGCAACAACCTTTGTGGCAGCTTACGGCAAGTGCGGCTTCAATTATAGACTTTTGGAGGATAAAGGCGACACTTGTGTAAGAGTGTGTGAAATGAGTGTTAAACATGTCTCATTCTCATAAATGTTTCCCCTTGAAGCAAAACAAACCTCCCTTTGCATGACAAGCGATTACCCCCATGCCCAAAGATGACACATTCTATGTAAAGATAAAAGCATAAACGACTCTTAAGATCGAAAAGGGGAGCTTGAGATCATCAACTTACCAATAAGTGACTAAGGAACAATTAATCACAATATCCATAGTAGTCTCTGAAATTTAAGTGCAGGACAAAATTTTGGAGGGTGTTGCAGCCTCTACAACAGAGCCTTCACCTTCTTGCTAGCTTCGTTTTCAACTAGTGTCTTGAATTCTACGAACTCAGAGAATGTCTCATCTTTATTCCACATGAAGAAGATCCAACACTTCCGTGAGAAGTCATCAATAAAAGTGAAAAAATATTTGTGTCTGACAGTGTAGGTTGTCAAGAAAGGTCCATAAACATCATAGTGGATCCTTTCTAGGACTACATGTGCTTTGTTGTCCTCATCATGGAATGTGGATTTTATGTACTTTTGTAATGTACATCCTTTTCATATATACTATTGGTTAAGTGCTCCTTTAGAAAGGCGAGTGGTTATTTGTTCTATAATATTCGAGGTACCATGATACAAAGGACCAAGTATTTTGTGCCAAAGTTCATCGACATCGCGACCTTCACTTTCTCCACCTTAGTGCATAATGTAGCACATTCTTCCACATCTAGCTTATACAGGTTCTTCACACGAACCTCGATCTACTTCACCTGCCCCATGGCTATGTGTCTCAGGAATGTTTTTCCTTTGTTGAATATCACTTCACAACCATGGTAAACGAACCACTCAGTGAATGCCAGTGGATAGACCCCTAATCCTTTACCTTTACCTTCTTTTACTATCGCCTCATAATTGCTGGTTTTGAAGGGAATCTTTGATGTAACATCCAAGACCTTCCACCATAATAACAAATAGAAAGGGTGAGAGAGGGTCCCCTTGTCGGAAACCTCTGGATGGGTGGAAGGGCGTGGAGGGGGTCTCGTTGACAAGCATTGAGAAAAAGGTAGAAGTGATGAGACTCATAATCCATCTTACCCAAGGGGGGGTAAAGCCAAAGGCTAGCAGTATTTTTTGAATATATTTCCAGCTTAAAGTATCGAAAGCTTTTGAGAGGTCGATTTTTAGGAGCATACATGCCTTTTTGGTTTGCTTTAGGGAGTGAATGATTTCATGAGTGAGAATTATGCCATCGGTGATCTGCCTTCCTTCCACGTAACCTGATTGCTCCGGTGATATAAGAAGAGGAAGCAAGGGCTTGAGGCATGTGGCGATCACTTTGGAGACAATTTTATACAATACATTGCATAGTGCAATAGGTCGGAATTTGTCCGGAGTTTGGTTGTTCTCCTCCTTAGGGATGAGGGCGATGAAGGTGGCATTCAAGGATGGAAGCATCCATTTGTTAACTCTAGACTTCTCGACTACTTGCCAGACTTCCTCCTTGATTAGATCCCAAAAGTTGTGAAAGAAGTTTGAAGTGAAGCTGTCTGCTATTCTGTTTTTTCTGTTGTTCCATTTCTGTTGTATTTTTCTACTATTCCTTTTCTTCTGTTCCATTTTTTCTACTGTTCCTTTTCTATTGTTCCATTTTTTCTACTGTTGCTTTTCTGTTGTTCTTTTTCTGCTGTTCCTTTTTTGTTGTTCCGTTTTTTCTATTGTTCCTTCAGGAAAATGGAACAGTAGAAACCAAAGGTATATCGAATGAGCTGAGATGTTGTTCGGATCTAGGAGGTCTCTTCATTATGGTATATGTTGAAATGATTCCATGCCATTGCAGATAAGGCAGCCCAGTGATCTGGAACAAGCTTTGTTTGCTTGATTGTCTGCAATTTTATTGAGCGATCGCAAAACATGATAGTAGTGCACATCTTTCATGGTGTGTCCTAAAATTTTGCACCGTCTGATAATCTGTTGAAGGAGAGAATTGGGCAGATCCCTGTTCTGAACCATTGCACTGACGACTATCGCCGAGTCTCCCAATATCGTGATTGTGTCTATACCAAGCTTCCCAAGTTGGATAAGACCTTGGTAAAGGGCCAGGGCTTCTACTCTATTATTGGAAGGGTGGCCAAGACCCCACTCGTATGAGAGTAGGTTATCCCCATTAGCATTAAAAATAACTCCTTCCACCCCTGCTGCCCCGGGATTTGACTTTGAGGCCCCATCGAAACAGAGATAATACCTATTGTTATTTTTAAGCCAACCTGCAAATTCTTCCTCTTTTAGCCCGATCTTCCAGTTAGGGGAAACATTGTTGTTTCTGTTGCTAGCAGCGTTGCCCTTCTGATTGCTAGTGTTTTGGTCTAACAGGTGTCCAGTGAAAATGCGTTCTTCTATGCTGAGTTCACTGAAATTTATACTTCTCGGATTCTTAACTGAGATGATCTCAAGGGCAAGGCTCCTTGCCTTGGTGCAAAGGCTTCTAACAGTCGAGTCCTTATCCTTAAAAACCTTACAATTTCGTGCCAGCAAAATATTCCATAGCATATTGTGGGGAAGAATGTCCCAAACTCTCTTCACTGTGTTATTTTTCCTATGCTGCGAGGGGTAGTTTTTTTTCCATTTGTAAAGAATTTCTCCTATGGTGTTTTGGGTGTTCCATGGGATTTGATTGTTATGAGACAAGTTCCTCCAGCAGTTGATGGCGAAAGGGCATTCAATAAAGAGATGATGCATTGATTCTTCAACAGCTAAGCAGTTAGGACAACGAGAGGGGCCATTAATTCCCCTCTTTTGCAAATTTCCAGCCGTGAGGATTTTCCCTTTGAGGAGGGTCCAAAGAAAAAACTTGATTTTTGGAATTGCCTCGGATTTCCGAACCACCTTCCAGTGGTTCCAACTTGGCGTGGGGTAGCTGATGTTGCAAATATAATGGTGAGCAGCTTGGATGGTGTAAGAGGATCCGGATGGGTCCCAACGAAACCCATCAAGATGGTTCTTCTTGACAGGGGCTATACTGTGCAAAAGGGATTGAAGGACAGAAAGACTTGCATTAAGACTATTGGGTATGGCTGGGAAGGCCCAACCTGACCAAAGAAGGGAGTGAGGATCACATTGGGAGATCTGGTCCAAGTAATGAATGCATGTTCTTTCAAAAAAGGAAAGGATAGGGTGGACTCCCCCATGTCTGTTTATTGGCTGCTGACCCATGATTCTGTCTGCTCTAATATTGATTCTTGCACCTCCCTTGGGGATGTTTGAAGTATTTTGAGAAATTAGTGGAATTTCTCTCTTGCATAATTGCCAAATTTTGGAGGATTCTCTATTGGGAATATCTTGATCAAGAAGCTACTGTCTAGGAAAATTGAGGTATTTAATTTCCAGAACTTTTTTCCACCATGCTAGGAGTCCAGTAATGAGTCTCCAGACAATTTTGCCTCCAAAGGCTAAATTGAGAAATTTAGGAGATCTAATTCCAATACCTCCTCGGTCTTGGGGCTGGATCACCTGCTTCCAATTAATCAAGTTGAATTTCTTTTTATCATTTTCCCCCCCTGCCATAGGAATTGGCGAAGGACAATTTCCATTTTGTTGTGGAAGGAGGCCAAAGCTTGAAGAAGAGAAAAATGATATAGGGGGAGAGAAGATATACCTGACTTAAGAAGAGTGAGGCGACCAGCTGGGTTGAGCCAAATAAATCCCCACTACTGCACTTTTCTTTTCATTTTGTCGACTACTATGTCCCAAACTTCTGCTCTCAAAGGTCCAGCACTTACAGGCATGCCCAAGTAAGAGAAGTGAGTCCAATCATACTTGCATGTGACTCCAAAGATGATGGCGATATTGTGAAGCACCTGTATTGTTGTGTTCCAGCCATATATGCAGCTTTTCAAATTATTTACCATTCTACCAGAATAGCTCATGTATTTGTCAAGGAGAGATTTGAAGCGCTTGGCTATTGTGGTGGAGGCCCCTCCAATTAGCAAGGTGTCATCGGCAAATTGTGAATGATTTATGTTCTTGACCCTGTCCCCAAACTTTATTCCTGTCATTAAGCCAACCCTCCGGCTGAAGTCCAATGCTCTGCTGAAGGATTCGTCCATTAGAATGAAGAGATAAGGTGAGAGGGGGCAACCTTGTCGAAGGCCTCTAGAGGATTGGAAAGCTTCTCCAAGTCTTCCATTTACAAAAGGGGAGATCCATGGCCCTGAAATGCAGGCTCGAATGAAGTTGAGAAAGCGGTCATCAAATCCCATCTTCTTCAAAGCTGCCAAGAGGAAGGAGTGTCTCACTCTGTTAAATGCATTGGCCAGATCAAGCTTGAGGATAAGCCCTTTCTCATTTCTGGTTTGACTCGAATGGATGGCTTCTTGTACAAGTAAAATGGAATCAATTATTTGTCTGTTGGCTAAGAATCCCCCTTGATTTTCAGAAATGAGAGAAGGGAGCAAAGGCTTTAGGCGGGTAGCAATGATTTTTGTCAAGATTTTATAAGAGGAGTTACAGAGTGATATGGGCCTAAAACGAGCAAAGGAAGATGGCATGTTTTCTTTGGGGATGACTGCTAGATGAGTAGCATTGGTATATCCTCCTATTTTGCCTTTTCGTTGGATCCAATTGAGCATTTTTGTCAAGTCCTTTTTAATAATTCCCCAGAATGCTCGATAAAAGCATATGGGAAAGCCATCCGGTCCCAGGGCTTTATCAGGTTGAAGAGTCCAGATTGATCTCCTGATTTCCTCCTCATCTATCTCCTTGCTTAAAATGTCATTCATTTCCATGCTTATCCCTATTGAGAGATGCTGCAATAAATTTGTATAATCCTCTGCTTCCTTTGTTTCAGTTAGCAGGTCTCGATAGTGATCTGTAGCAGCTCTTTGAATGGCTTCCTGAGTGCTTTGTCTATCACCTTCTGCATATAGGATGGAGCTAACATTATTCCTTATCTTTTTGGTTGTCATTTGCTTGTGAAAAAAAACTGAGTTCTTGTCACCCCCTTGTAACCATAATTGTCTCGACTTGAGCCTCCATTTTGTTTCCTCTTCTCTGTTAACTCGATATAGCTATAAGTAGAGTTCATTTTCATGTTGTTTGTTCTCTTGGGAAAGGCCATGATCCTCTATTGCTCTTTGGATACTCTCCAGATTGTTCTTAATTTATTTTTTTACCTTCTCTGGTTCTTGATACTTTGTTTTAGCCTATTCTTTGATGGCTTGTTTTGTTTTCCGTAGTTTTGTTTCCCAGATGAAACCGGGAGAGCCTTCCACGTGTTGGATCCAAGAGCTATAAACAATTCCTGCAACTATTGGTATATCATTCTAGAGAAAACTGTATTTGAATGGAATGGGCCCAAGTGGCCTATGATTTTCCAGTGTTAGAGTTATTAGGAAGTGGTCGGAGGCAGAGCACATTAGAATGTTAGCATATCCGACGAAGAAAGTAGAGAGAAGTGTAATGTTGATGAGAATTCTGTCCAACCGCTCCATGATGTTACCAGCACCCATCCTGCAGTTGTTGCAGGTGTATCTACAGTTTTTTGGAGGGACATCCATAATATCATGCTCCTGCATGATATTTTCCAATTGTATTCTATATGGATCAGGTGTAAAACTTCCTCCCCTTTTCTCATTGGCGTGGAGGATTAAATTAAAGTCACCTCCTAGAATAATGTTAGTGTTCTCTTCTGCGTCCAAACTATCTTTTGGATCATGCCAAAAACTATCGTTATCTCCGCAGTGATTCGACACATAGATGTTGTAGATGATAATGGCTTGCTGATCTGCTTTATTTTCCAGAGTTGTTTTGATCTAGTGTTGATTTATTGTTTCTGAAATACAGTTCCATATACCTTGATTCAAAATTGTTTCTATTCCTCCTGATGCTCCTCTTGCCTCACTAATGCTTCCTCTATACTGTCTCTGTTGCTCAATGACTTTATTCATTTCCTTGTGGTTTTGTTTTGTTTCTTGTAACATAATAATTCCTGGCTTCTTAGAAATGATAAGATCCCTTAGGTTTGCGACCTTAGAGGGGTGCCCAAGTCCCCTGATGTTCCAAGATAATATTTTCATCATTAGATATGTGGTATGCGGGGAGGTGCTCGCCCCCTTGGTCCTTGTTGATTACTTTTTTGTCATGCTGCCCTAGGATATAAATTTCTATGGGTGTTTGCGTTCCCATTTCTATGTCCTTTTGCGCGTTCTCATCCTTGTGCTTCTTAGCAGATTTCCTACCTGGGCCAGGTTTCTTGGAGGGTTCACTAGAACCCCCGTGATCTTTAGATGAGCTTCTCATGATTCTGTTGAGGGGAGGATCAAGAAGAGGCTGAGAGGAAATAGTAAGAGCCAATAAGGATTCGATAGTGTCTTGGCATTGGCTTTCAGGGAGATGGGGCTCCTAGGGATCAGGAGGAGAGTGGGGGGATGAGGGGTCTTCTTCCTCCAAAGATTCGAAGGGGTTTGATGTAGAGGGTAATGGCTGAGTCAAGATGGGAGGGGGGGAGAAGGATGCAGCTTGGATTTCTGGAGGAGGCTTTGGTTTTGGGCCAAACTGTTTGGGGTTTTCTTTCTTTTTTTTGACTTGTTCCCATGTGTCTTCACTAGCTTCAGCATTTTCATTCATTTCATTTTCTTTTAGTTTACTACACCTATTAGCAAAATGACCATATTCATGGCATACCTTACATTTGAACGAGATTTGTTCATAGTCCAGCTGCTGAATATGGGTCCATTGGTCCACTTTGATCTTGATTGCTTCCAGAAGGCCCTTTCCTAAGTTGACTTCAACACAGATCCTTGCACATGCGTGCATGTTGTCCTTTGGTTCACATCTGTCGATGTATTTTCCGACAATGTTCCCAATGGCTTTGACCGATTCATCTCCCCAACAATGAAGAGGGAGATGGGGCAAGCGAACCCAAACCGGGACTGCATTAGGTATATCCATTTCTCGGTCGAAGTCAAGGGACCATCTGTTCAGATAGAGACCTCTCGAATCCATGAAGTAGGGACCATTTCTGAAGATGAGATTCCGGTCTTCTTTGGTTTCAAAGAGGAATGTGTAGTAACCCCTTCCACAAAATCTGATTGCGATTTTTCCTTGGATGTTCACGTTCCAGTTGTGCTCCACCCATTTCTGTACAACTCTGGGAGAGGACCACAGGCTAGTAAATTGTCCAACCAGACCTCTTTCTGCTAGAGAGATCGCTGCCTTCCTTGGGAGACTAGGGGGAAGGGAGATTTCTGGGATGTTAGCTAGTTTCTTGACGAACTTTGAAGCTGTGGGTTTGTTTCGGATGGTAGCATTTTCAGAAATGAGAGAGGTGAAGATCTCAACCTGGTATTCATTGTCTTGCATTTGGGAGGGGTCGATCCCAGCCATGGAAAGGCCAGAAGGGAGCCAGTCACAGCACTGGCCGGAGGAGGAGGGCAGAGCTCGACTGCGGGGGTGCCGAGGAGGAAGACTAGAGGCCCAGCAGCAGGGGCTACTAGGCGGGAGGCCTGGAGAGGGCCGTAGGAGGTGAGGTTGTAGGGGAGTGGGAGCTCCAGTTCAAAATCTTGAGCGCGATCAAAAGGTCGACATTAGAGCTTGTACATTTTTGTGCCTTCTAGTGGTTTGACATTTCTCCATGTCTCTGTTATCAGGTTATGAAAATCGGGGTGATTCAGCCAAAAGGCTTCAAAGCGGAAGGGCCTGCGAACATTGTCTCCCAGTCTTTGCCAGTGAAGCCTAATAGGCCAATGGTCCGAGCCAGAGAGTGGCAATATAGAGGCCAAGAGATACCCACCAAGATGTATTGCATTATCAGAGATCAGCAATCTGTCTAACCGAGATGCAATTTGGTGGGCATCTGCACGCTTGTTGTTCCGAGTATAAACGCCATTGTTGAATTCCATATCTATAAGCCTGTTGTTATGAATATAGTTTTTGAAGTGTGTGCTTTCACAGTCCAGCTTGATCCGTCCTCCTCTTTTTTCCTCCAATCTTGTAATCATGTTGAAGTCCCCTCTTGTGATCCAAAGTGGGTGGGATCTTTCTGAGTTGATCTGAGTTAGGGTGTTCAGTGTGTCTACTTTGTTTGTTGCCCCCTGGGGGAAGTAGACATTAGTTAAGTGTCCACGAACATTTGTCCTTGTTAAATGAAACTTGGCCTGAATAAAGTGCTTACTAGCATGTATGTTGGTAAGTGTTATAGCTCTATCATCCCAAACGATGGCTAGCCCACATGAGGCTCCCATGGCTTCCTCCGCCACTTCTTTGCTTCCTGGCCACGCTTTGGCAAGGGTCTGATCCAACGTTGTGGAATTACACTTGGTCTCCTGCAAGAAGAGAATTTGAGGCTTTTCTTGTTGTAGCATGTTCTTTATTAATTGTCCCTTCCCCGAGTTGTTGAGCCCTCTGATGTTTCATGAGATGACCTTCATGATTCACGATTGGGAAGGGGATTATAGTAGTTGGTGAGCTTGGAGTATCTTCCAGATTCCACCAGCATCTCCCCTATGCGGATGGTTCTCTGAAGATCATTTTTCCGTCCTCGTTTCTTGTTGTCTTTGAAGATATTTCTTCCATCCCACTGACTACCAGTTTGGACACCTAATGATCTTTGCTTCTATGCTCTTGAGAGAATTACTTCTATGTTCTCTAGCTGTCGCTAAGGAATTTTGTCATATTCCTTTTTCTTACAAGCTTGTTCAGGTCCCAGTATATTTAGATCTCCGATGTTGAAGCTTTTCGATTCCTCTTCCATCTGCTATATTATTTCCTGCTCTGCCTCTGTATCATCTGCAATCGTGAGCTGCATCTAAGTGCTATCTACCTCCATACCTTGAGCAGTCCTTTTCTGCATGTTACTGGGAGATGGCATTTTCGTGTCCACGGGTTGCTTAGAAGTGAGGGCTTTCTTTGATCTTGATGGATCAGAATGGGCGGAAGTCTTAGGAATGGCTTCAGGTTGTTTCTGATTATTTAAAATATGAACCTCCGACTAGAGCAGGATTTCAAAGTTGTTGCTTGTTTAAGGCAAGGAGGTGTTGGTGATAGGTTTTTTGACTAAGGTAGAGGGCTTTTTATGGGTCTTTTTGCAATTGGGAACTTTTGTGAACCCATCCGAGTTGGATTTTTCCATTGAAGGGGTGGTCGTGGGTTTCATATTGGAGGGACAGTCTCGGAATAAATGGCCCAAGGTGTGGCATTTTCGACAGCGGAATGGTACATGCTCGTAATCTATTGTTTGTAACCATTCATAATCATCATGGTAGAGGCTTACCGCGTCAGGGAGAGCTTTGTTGAGGTGCATGTATACACAGATCCGCACATAGGTGGTGTATTGCTTCAGCTTTGTCTCCTCTTCCACTTTGATGAATTCGCCTAAACCATTCCTAATGTCTCACAAAGAGTCTTCGTCCCAATACTCCAGAGGGAGAGAATAAAGGTGCAACCACACTGAGGCCCAACTCAGATCTTCTTTGTCCGAGTTAAAGCGCTTGATCCATCCTCTTAGGTATAGCCCTGGTGCGTTGAAGAAATATGGTCCTCCATCCAATACCCTGTTTCGGTCCTCCAGACAATTGAAAATGGCAGTAAAGAAGCCCTTAGGCCCTAACTACAGTGTTATATGCCCTTTTGGTTTCCATTTGGCTACGATCCAGCCATCCAAAGCTTTATCCATTGGCCAAAGGCCTATGATCTTTCCTATCAAAGAATGATCCCTCATAAACTGGATCTGAGTGTTGATGCGCTGACTTGGGAGCTCAATTTTGGGTCTGTCAACTGCTACCGACTTGCAGGTGTTTAACGTCACTTGTGGTTCTTCATTTGTGTTGTTATTCGTTGGCGTATTTTCATTCTCTGTTGTTGTATCTTCTAGATGGTCCATCCTAACATTTTCCTTCTATCGCAGGCCATTTTTTGTATCAGCGGGGGGAGGCATCATGTCCTCCCCCTGAGGGGATTCCATTGCACGATAGTTGTTCCTTATTGTGTTGTAGCTGCCTTATGGTTGAAGGTTAATGGTAGAATGGCGTAGTATGTGAAGGTCTACTAGTTGCAGAGCAGTGTCAAACCCTAAGCGCTCCGCTCTCCATTTTCTTTTTTTTGACATAAATAATTAGTTTTTATTTAAAATTCAGCAAATCAGCTGCCGAAGACTTTAACACTGAAACCCTGTATTTCCTTGTTACAGTCGGCGGGGAAAGAAGATTTTTCTTTTGAATAGTCTGCTGAATCAGTTACTATGAATGCAGATAGAGGCTTGAAAAAGAACTTGATTTGGTTTCAGAATGGTGCCTTGAAATTTCGCTGCTTTTTCTTTCCGTGACGTAGCTCTACTTCCTAGCTTGCAGAGAGGAGATCCAACACGCCGGAGTGTCGGATCATCCCAAGAATCACTGCGTTTTCTTTTTGAAATGTCTGGAGGAGTGTTATATAGTGTTCAAGAATGCCAAGAGCAGTAAATTGGCCTTGAAGAGGCCCTCGTGAACTCCCCAACACCTACCCAAACACAACAGTGAGTTCCAACAACGAACAGAGATCGAAAATGCCACGGTTGCGTTCTAAATTTTCCCTTGTGGATGATTCTGTGTTTCCTAATAGCAGCCAGCTCAAAATGGTTCGGTCCCGAAGTCTGGATAATCTGAATCAGCGAAATGCTCAAAGGAACAGAGGCCCAGACAACTCCAAAATTAAGGAATGTTGCAGTCTGATTCAACATCATTTACTAACAGAGATCTCCTACTTCTGAGAGAGTTTAGGATGGCTGCCAAGTCTGCCTGTGAGTTTAACTTCCTCAGAACATTATAGAAGGAGATTTTGTGGAACTTGGGCAACAGTAGTCTAATTTTTTTGAGGATGGGGGCTAACTGTGTAGAAATTTTGAATAATTAATCACTTATTCACAGAGATTATCCTAATTATGCACTATTGCGGAATACATGCATAATACATAACCTCCTCTACATTCATCATCAATTTAACAGCATCAAAAACAATGAAACATCAATCGCATGCACACATTAACACAGTATGTAACCCAGGGAAAGCATACAGCTGAAAACCCCACACTATCTGTATATTATAATGATAGAGAACATGTAACAATACATAGTACAATACTCCTCACAAGTACTCAGTACTATCTTCACCTGTTACACACAAACTAGCTCAGATCTGAATCAATCACAGGTTCAAATCTCCTCTGCTGCTTGCCTGCCTCCACTGCGCAATCCTGCATGAGAATGATGATGAGTGGCTGAACCAAACTCGTCTTTTTATTGGCTGAACCACACAATCCTCGTTGGCAATTACTCAATCCATGCATGTGCTAATATCATGCACAACTATAGTCACACTGTAGTCACAACTGATAGCAATCTTAACCTCTAACACCTGTCTCCACTGAACTGTACATGCACTGAGTTAACTGATGTATTCTTCAGTTGCTTTATGAGTTAATAATTAGTGAATTAATTAATAATTAATTCACACAACTCATCACTAGTGTATTCTTTAGTTAGACTAATATACAACTAGTTCAACCAAGTCAAACTGAACACAACTCCATCAACTCCACAATCAACTCCACCAAACTCAACCACATGAGTTCTAATTGAAGTCCTACATGCAATAGCTCAACTAACCCACAAAGAAAAGCATATTTCCTTCTGACAGCTGCATGTGCCACATCTGTAGCTCAAACTGAAGTGCTCCAAGAGGATAAGATAATGTTTATAGTCCAAATATTATTATGAGACAATAATATTTGACTATTCTATTTTTAGCCTGGCAGTCTAAAAATAGAAACCGCCCATATGTCTAAAAATAGAAGTCCATCTATTTTTACCAACATGACCAATCATCCACAAATAGCATCCTGCAACTCATAGACCATGATCTATATGTCTAAAAATAGACTTTGCGCCAAAAATAGCCTGCGGGCCCACTTAGTGAAGGCGACTTCTTTCCACTAAGCTCCATCATCTTGTTGCATTTTCAACACTCCCTCTCAACAAGATATGGATTATCTGCAACCCCTATCCTGCAACTCTGGAATGTTCTGCATGCAACACATTTGCCTGGTCCACTTGCTCCAACAACACTTGGAACAAAAACACTCCCAACTGACCACTCTGTTGGGCTAGGAACATACCACTCTATTGGGCTAGCAACATACTCTGATGCTGAAGCTCTACCTGCTGCTGACAAGTGCTCCCTCTCTCACATCTGCGCTATTGCAACATCTCCATGCATCTCGCACCATTGCACACTTCTCTGTGCCACCTAGCACTATGCAAAACACTTGTGCCTCTCGCATTGCTGCAGCCTTCTAGCTATGCGCTGTCCTAGGATTCCCTACATTGTCGCTCTCTCTGCCGCTTCATCCGCATCTATCTCTACCCAATCAGCCAGTTCCTGCTACTCCACATCGGGGCTCCTGTAGCAAGGTCTCATCCAAGAGGTTGGGTACCTCAAGGAACCTTCCCCTCTTTCTTGGGACGATCACTCTATATTGCCTCACCTCCTACTGGAGATATGGCTGCATGTGATCCTCTCCCCGCGTGGCTCGAAGTTTCCCCCTACTAGAGGTCTTTGTACGAGTAGATGTCTCTACTCGATCTCCACTGAGCTTCCCTTGTTGTGGCTGCTCCACAACCTCCTGAAGCTGCTGCACCAATCGTGGCTCCTCCACAATCGTCTGAGACTTCTTCTGGCTCTGCATGTTGAGAGGTAATATAAGCTCCCTCTCAACCACCAAGTCTCCATCAGTTGCCTTGTTGCTCAAGGCTTTGCATGCATCTTGAACCTCAAGAGCATACAGGTTCTTGACCCATGAACTAATCTACTTCACCTGTCTAGTGATGATGTGTCTAAGGAAAACCTTTCCCTTACTGAAGACTACATCATAGCCTCGGTCTTCCAGCATTGCAATCGACACCAAGTTTCTCTTCAGTCCTGTTACATACTTGACATCGGTCAAGGTAAGGCGAGCTCCATGCTCCCTCTGAAAAATAACTGTGCCTACACCTGAGACACTATACTTCTCATCATTACCCATCCCTATGAGTATCTGGAGATCTTTCTCCTCCAAAGTACTGAACAAGCTCTTGTCACCGGTCATGTGGAAAGAGGCTCCACTGTCAAGAAACCAACCACTTCCCACCATGGATGAAACCATGCATGTGAAGAGTGTGAAATCCAACTCAAACTGTGAAGCAAGTGCCTCACCTTCAGATCCTTCCGCGGATCCCTTCTTGGATTTCTTCTTTGGGCAATTAGTAGCATAATGGCCCAACTCATGACAACGAAAGCATCTCACCTTCGACTTGTCAACCTTCTTCCCATCATTTGAAGAACTGGATTCGGAAAGAGAACCCTTCTCCTTTCCCTTCTTCGCCTTACTCGCTAAGGCACAGTTCTCCTCATCATGCATGCATGAAGAAATGTCTCTGGTGCTCTGTCTGATATCCTCCTGCACAAGATCTGACCAAAGTCTCTCCCATCCTGGCAATTTCTCCCGACCATTGACAGAGTCCTGATAGGAATGCCAACTCTTCGGAAGACCAAGGAGAGCCAAGCTCACCAAGTCCTCATCATCAATAGTCACTCCCACAATTCCCAGCTCATCCCTGCACTGGGTGAACTTCGTGAGATACTGGGGCATACTGTCTCCATTCTCACACTTAATGTTTCTGAGTTTATCCTTGAGCGCTAGCTTCCTCTGATCGTACTTGCTTTGGAATAGATCTGTCAATGCTTTCCACATCAAGTATGGAGAAGCCTTTCCATGCAGGCTGGACACAATGTGATACTTCACACCCTCCAACAGAATCCTTCGACACTTTGCTATCTTCTTTTGCCAAGCATCAACTTGCGTAGTATTAGTAGGCTTTGGGACCTTAGCCTCTATGAAATCCTTCAGCCCATTATCATCTAACACCGCTTCCATCCTGTCCTTCCATGCAATATAGTTCGAGCTACCCTCAAGAGCATACTCCAATCGCAATCCGTTGAAAGACATTGCCACGTTGATACCAAGAAAACACTGCTGCAAATTCGAATTCCACCAGCTCAGAACTCAACTGCTTCTGATCTAAAATTTGTGAGAACAAAGTATTTCTCGTACAGAGATTGACTGTATGGGCTTTTACTGGATATCTCACCTTCCAAAGGAAGGATGAATCCAGAGGCTACCTGGCCCGATTACAGACTCTGCCTGAAGAAATAAAATGTAAACACTTTCTAAATAATAGATCTGATGATCAACAGCTCTGATACCATGTAGAAACTTTTTCTACAAATCATCTAGCTCTGATACCATGTAGAAATTTTGAATAATTAATCACTTATTCAAAGCGATTATCCCGATTATGCACTATTGCGGAATACATGCACAATACATAACCTCCTCTACGTTGATCATCAATTTAGCAACATCAAAAACAATGAAACATCAATCGCATGCACACATTAACACAGTATGTAACCCGGGGAAAGCATACAGCTAAAAACCCCACACTATCTATATATTATAATGATAGAGAACATGTAACAATACATAGTACAATACTCCTCACATGTACTCACTACTATCTCCACCTGTTACACACAAACTAGCTCAGATCTGAATCAATCACAGGTTCAAATCTCCTCTACTGCTTGCCTGCCTCCACTACACAATCCTGCATGAGAATGATGATGAATGGCTGAACCAAACTCATCTTTTTCTTGGCTGAACCACACAATCCTCATTGGAAATTACTCAATCCATGCATGTGCAAATCTCATGCACAACTATAGTCACACTGTAGTCACAACTGATAGCAATCTCAACCTCTAACACCTGTCTCCATTGAACTATACATGCACTGAGTTAACTGATGTATTCTTCAGTTGCTTTATGAGTTAATAATTAGTGAATTATTTAATAATTAATTCACACAACTCATCACTAGTGTATTCTTTAGTTAGACTAAAATACAACTAGTTCAACCAAGTCAAATTGAACACAACTCCATCAACTCCACCAAACTCAACCACATGAGTTCTAACTGAAGTCCTGCATGCAATAGCTCAACTGACCCACAAAGAAAAGCGTGTTTCCTTCTGATAGCTGCATGTGCCACATCTGTAGCTCAAACTGAAGTGATCCAAGAGGATAAGATAATGTTTATAGTCCAAATATTATTATGAGACAATAATATTCGACTGTTCTATTTTTAGCCTGGCAGTGTAAAAATAGAAATTGCCCATATGTCTAAAAATAGAAGTCCATCTATTTTTACCAACATGACCAATCATCCACAAATAGCATCCTGCAACTCATAGACCATGATCCATATGTCTAAAAATAGACTTTGCGCCAAAAATAGCCTGCGGGCCCACTTAGTGAAGGTGACTTCTTTCCACTAAGCTCCATCATCTTGTTGCATTTTCAACAAACTACACCTGAGAAGGGATCTTTTTAGAGTTCATAGCCTGTATAATTAGTCTGGAGTCTCCAAAGACTGAGATGGAGAGGAGATTCCTCTTGATAGCCAGATTTAGACCCTGCCACAGAGCAAGAGCCTCTGCTCTGTTGTTTGTTTCATGCCCCAGACCCCAAGCAAAGCACAGCTCAGTTGAGCCACCTAGGCTTAAGATAACTCCCCCACCACCCACCTTTCCTGGGTTACCTTTAGAGGCCCCATCGAAGAATAGGCAGTGATCATCCAAAGCAGATCTCCATTTGATGAATTCTTGTTCTTCCAGACGAATTTCCCAATGAGAAGGGGCTTTAGCAGGAGGAATGGATCTATTCTGATGATTTGGAACAAGCTCTTTTAACCATTGATCTTCCTCGCTGTCCAGAATCATGCCATTTCTTATGGTGGGTTTGGTTTCTAAGGCCTCCCCCAACAGAGCTTTGATCTCAGTGATAATTCTGACTGGTTTACAACTCTCCTCCCTAAATATTCTATTGTTCCTCTCCAACCACAGTTTCCAGCATGTGAATTTGGGGATCCACATCCAGCCAGTCTTCAGAAAGCTTTTTTTGGAGAGACAGAACAGGGATAACTTGGCCCAGTTTCTTAGCAGGTCCTGAATATTTCCTGGAAGCTCTATTTTGTCAGGTCCTAACATCAGGACACCCTTGCAAACTTCTTGAGCAAAGGGGCACAATAAGAACAGGTGATTAACCGTTTCTTCATCCGATGCACAAAGAGGGCACCTGGAGGGACCTTCCATTCCATGCTTCCTCAAGATATCTCTAGTGAGGATACTTTTATGCACCAGAGTCTGGCAAAAGAAGTCAATTTTGGGGAGAGCAGGAAAAGACCAAATAAATTTCCATTGAGTTGGCTCTAGGGGGATGCTATGGACAACCATCATACTTTTGTAACCTTCTGCTACTGAGTAAGAGCCTAAAAGAGAACCCCACCCTCTTTTGTCCTTAGAAGAGGCCTTTAAGGGAGATTTTCCTTGGAGCAAATCCAACAATAAATTGGCTTCACCATCTAGCCAACGAGGGACCTCCCCCAAATTCCAACCATCCCATAGACTTTCTATATCATTTGTCCAATTGGAGATGTCCCAAAGGGTTTCCAGATTGCTGGCCTGAAGCCAAGCTCTAATATTTTCCAGTACTGCCATCTGATTCAAGGGTCGATCTCCAAGAATCGAATCTTCCCAAATTTTTATTTTTTTCCCATTACCTAGGATCCAATAAAGCTTATGACTGAAAAGTTTCAAAGTTGTGAGACAGAGTTTGAAAACTGGTGATCCTTTGGAAATTCTAGGAGGCTGGTCCAAGCACCTCAAACGCTGCCCATGAAAATATTTTTTCCACAAAACTCTCTTGCTCCAACTAGGATTCCCAAAAACAATGTTCCAAAGGAGCTTGGATCCCAGAGCAAGATTTTGGGCTGCCAGATCCTACATTTGGAGACCTCTTTCCAAGAATGGCTTCTTAATAGTGTCCCAATTAACTAAATGGAGCCTTATTTCATTATTTTTCCCTCCTTCCCATAGAAATCTTCTCAGGAGACCATCCACTTTACTAATAAAGGTTTTAGGGGCTAGTAGAATGGAGTTCTGATAAACTAGGAGACTTATGAGAACAGATTTCATAAGGATTACCTTCCCAGCATTATTCAACCATGAGGCTCCCCAAGCTTGTATTCTAAGTTTTAGCTTGTCTAGCAGGGGCATCCAGTGAGCTACCTTAGGATTTGATTTGAAGATTGGGATCCCAAGATACTTAAATGACTCCCAGGTCAAGGTTCTTTCCATTTCTAATAGCCTTGCTATGTCTGTCAAATCTTTGATCAAGCAATTCCAGCCATAGATCGTTCTTTTTAGATAGTTAATCTTGCTGCCCGAAACCTCCCTATAAATGTCCATCTCCTTCTTGAAGGTTCTTGCAGAATTTATGCTAGCTCCTCCAAGCAATAATGTATCATCAGCAAACTAGGCATGATTTATGTCTTTAACATTGTGAGCCATTCTCAGGCCTGGCAGAGTTTGGATCTGTTGACAGTAGTGTTGGACAGGTAAATCCCCTCTACGGACAGAGGCGATCCCACTAGTCTAAAACAGAACTAGCCACAATCAAACCACGCTGCCACGCAAGTTCCTAGTTATGCATCAAAGGTGAATTAAGAAGACCAACCTGGAATCCAACGCTATGTTTGAAGCAGAGCTGATATTCCCGCTCCCTCGCTCCAGCAGACCATAAACGGACACCTGCACATGCATAGGAAGAAACAGATACCAACATAAAATCCACCAAGGCACAACTATATTTCAGTCAGAAAGGAAATAAATCACACATCACCATAATAGACAATGAGATTGGAACTATAATAGCAGTCGCTCATTAATTAATAATAAAGAAGGAAAAGTTACAACCAAGGTTCTGACGTTGAACCTCTCCTCTGGCTGGGCGAGCAACTATATGTGTCTTGCAATGTATCTCCTCTCCGGCAGCATAACCTCTCTATGTTTTATTATCACTCATGATAATCACAACTAGCATTCTCCCAAGAACTCAACAACTCAACAACTAGAACTCCATGACTAGCTTGTCAAATGCATAAGGACAAGCTTATATAGATGAAGAAGGGAGGAGGATACGATGAAGCGGGACACATATTGTGGATTAACATTATCCCCAAAAGCCATTAAAGATGGAGATAGGATAGAACTCGACATAAGACTGATTTTTTATCCTCAAAAAGCTCCATGTAATGAAGGAAACAACAGTCGAGCGTGCGTTAAGGCAAAAAGCATGACCAAACTTGGTTGGCGCGACTGTTGCTCTAAGACAGAGCGCCAATGGTCGCGCCCTCTTTTGAGGATCTCCATGATTGGCGCGGGTAAGATACTGTGGACATGTGCCAATGGAAAAAGAGCACTTTTCAGGGATAATCTGTAGAAGGTGTCTTCAGGGAACATGAAGTACATACTCAGGGGAACATAATGCAAGTGTTTTTAGACTTTGTCACTTCTTATAACTCCCGGGATGAGTCCTCCAAAGTACGACAAGAGGAGTAACAGGGATGGTGACAAATTACTGTGTAACAGATGGCCCCTAAAGCATGAAGTCCGAGAGGTAGAGAGAGGGGTGAAATGCTTTACAAGAACACACAAGAACACACATATAGAGCTGCCGCCAAGGATCCGTATCAAGAGACATGACTGATAGTTCAATTACATGATGTACGTGGTATGGTCGCAGCCATCCATAAGAGAGTACATAAATAATCTAGATCCATAGTATGGATGCAGCCATCTAGTTAGGATCAATGAATTGACTCAGGTATGGTCGCAGCCATCCAGTGAATGAGTCAAGTATCAAGAATCACGCCTGGATTACAACAGACACAATCCAGGGTCTTGCGCTCCATCTCGACCCGAACAAGAGTACAAGTTCAAGCATGTGAATATATGAGCTGAAGTCGAACATGCATGAACATCGTCTGATTACCAGTCAATAGTGGAAACTGTTAACAGACGCGAGAGGTACCACCAATAATGACAATGGTCCTCAAGGTACTATAAGTACAATCTACGGTGCGTGAATTAATGATCTGAAGTCGAACGCCCGTAGAATCATTCGATCGGAGGCCAATGATGAAAACCTCACGTCGAACACGAAGAACCTGCCATTGAGGCATGCAGGCTCCAAGGCACCGGAAAGGAGTCTCTAGATCAACTTCATGGATAATGAGTTGAAGTCGACAGGAAGTGACCTTGATCGAAGGTGGGCCATAATATTTCCCACGTCATCGACACGAGACAGAGAGATAATGTTGTGAATCAAGATTGTGCGAACTATCAGAGGGAGGTTGTTTCTTTGCAGAGGTCAACTTCTCTTGAACATATCGGCGGCACATTAATGGAATTGGCAGTATTTGACATCAATGTATCAAAGGTCATGATGACGAGGCAATGAGCAGATGAGAGGTCAAATAGGGTACCCAAGTCCATGGAAGCAAGTGAAAAAAAAAATATGAGATGAGATATCCCACCCTGGACACGAAAGCAAAAAAGTGCCATGTTCAAGAGCGACATACTGCCGACACGATAATAATTATGGTTCAAAAAAAAAAATTTCCCCCCGCCATTCCTGGCGAGTACCCCAGTTATTTTTAACAAGCTTGATGGGGATAGCATATGCTTGTGGTGTGACAAAATCCGATGTCATCAAGTTTTAACGAGTCTGACAAAGGAAGAACTCGGCGTCTTTTCATGTTTAGAGAGTTTTAAAAGACAGCAGAAAAGAAAACTCTAGGGGTGTCCTTTTTCGTAAAGTTGTGTCTCTCGGGCCCGAAAAAGTATAAAATAATACCCGAAAGAACAGCCCGATCATTACGATCGAGGAGTACTTTTCATAATTAGTGATTTCGACCTGAAAAAGTAGAAAAGCGGTCAAAGCCACGTCGTTTCGGAACCATTAACGAGTTTGAAACGACAAAAACCCGGTAATCTTTTTATGTTTTAACAGTCGACAAAAAGAACTTAAAACAACCGCCCCTTATTAACATTTAACGAGTCAAGAGGAGCGACTCGGCAATCTTTTCTTCTTTAAATGGTCAGAAAAGAGCTGAAAGCGGACCTCCATTTTTATTTTCTTTAACGAGTCAAAAAGGAAAAATACTCGGCAATCTTTTCATATTTTACGAGTCAGAAAAGAGCGTAAAGGCGACTCGTCCTGAAGGAACGAGTGGTATAAAGGGTAGCAACTAGTTCCGGTAATGGTGGAACTTGCTCGAAACATGTAATGGTCAAGAGGCTGGCTAATAAGACCACTCATCGCTGCGGTTCCTCAGGAAAGGATAAACAACCAGGTGAAAGCATATGATCGGCCGAAGAGATGGTGGCGATGGAATGAAACAACCAAGGCTCATCTAGCAGAATTTAGCAGATAAAAGGTAATCACGGGATGTAAATCAGGTATGGGTTCATTTTTACACAATCTTGAACCATGGAGAACTCTGCTTGGATTCAATTTCATTTTTACATAAGCTTGAAACGAAAAACTATGCTTATTAAATTTTCGCATGCCCCCAGCATGATAATATAATGATAATATAATGCAAATCGAGGTATAATATAACGCAAATCGAGGTATATGCCCCCCAAGTTTCATGGCATTCACGGAGTGGATGGAATGAAGGTTCACTTGGAAAGACTCGATTTTGAAGGAGGATGCATGCCCCCCGGGCTTCCGTCACGCACCCGGGTCAGCTGTCGTCATCAGAATGACGGAGCGGGCGTTGAGGCATTTCCTGTGGAAATAAGACCATTTAGGAATGGTAGATGACTATATGTGAAGTGTGAACCGGGGAACGAAAGTTGGTCTACGATCCTGATCGTCCTTCCTTCGTGCGGAAAACACATCACTCTGAAGAGTGAGGACACAATTGCACGTATGCGATAAATATAGTCTCGTCCAAGGAGTAAATTGTAATCTAGCGGACCTTGGACGACCATGAGACCCATTTGAACAGTCTTCCCTTCTAATGTGATAGGCACATTGGGAAGAATTCCTAAAGGTCGAGTGGTTTCTCGATGGAAACCTGTAAGGTTTCTCATCTCAGGCAGAAGCAGTGGCGAACCAAGTGCTTCCCAAGCTGTTGAAGAAAGGATACTCACAGGAGATCCCTCATCAATAATTGTACCGGCCATAACCATTCGGTAGACTTGGACTATAATTCGAAATGGTATGGAGGCTGGTAACTGAGGATTGACTAGTTGATCCCAATTGAAGGAAACAACTAGGTTGCTTGGAGGTGGGACCAGATAAACGGCCGGATATGATTCTGGTGGACTTTCTTCCTGTTGCGAAGGAATGAGAGGGATGTTCACTTGATCATTAGAGTCTATGTTGATGAATAGAATTTGGACGGTGGGGTCTTCATTCTTTGCAGTGATAATATCATCGGAGGAAGTAACTTTTGAAGGCAAAACTTGGTCACTTGTAAGCTGGACCTTTTGACTTGTGTCTGGTTTGGATTCAGATGTAAGATCATCTGAGAATGGAACTTCTGTAGGCAACATCGGGTCACTTGTAAGCTGGACCTTTGGACTGTTGTCTAGTTGGGATTCAGATGTAAGATCATCTAAGGATAGAACTTCGGTAGGCAAAACCGGGTCACTTGTAATCTGGAACTTTGGACTTTCGTTTGGTTTGGACTCAGGTGGTTCATCCTTAATGATAAAGTGGTGCATAGATGATAAATGTAAATCAACACTCGTTCCGACCAGGGACTGGTCTGGAACCGGCGGAGCACAGCTAGGTTCGGGAAGAGAAGGCTGGACCAAAGAGGAATCATGCTTGATCACTTGGTTAGCAAAGCGATGATTTGTAGTTGCAAAAAGACACTGATATCGAGCGGGTAGTTGGGGTAAGGGAGCTGACAGACTTTCCAAAAGACGGGAGGCTTCATCCATAAGGGGACAAAGGCGAAGGAGATGATTACCTTCACACAGTCGACAAGGGAAACGAACCTTCCCTTTTCTCTTACCAACTAATAAGGTATCGTCGATCGGCGATGACAAGGGGCAAGTCGGGTCACGGGACCATACATCTAGGATCCTGGGGATACCAAGACAATCAGAAAGAAAATGGTCCGCCTTGCATAATCGACAAGGAGACTTAGCCTTCCGCGGAGGAGCAGAAGGTGGTTCTACTTCAGATATTTTTGTGGTAGATGTGACCTTTCCCTTAGGGGACTTCTTCTTTTTGGTCTTCTTCTTCTTCTTCTTAGCCACCTGGTTACTGAAATCCACGGTTTCACCAGGCGAAGTAGAAGATGAGGACGCAGCAATGGGCGAAGAAGGGGAAGGCTCCACCTTAGAATCAACATGGTGTTGTTCGGGTGGAGGAGGTGGTGGCGGAACAGGAGTTATCACACTCGAAACCACCGAGTTCGAAAACAACCATACGGGTAAACCAATGGTCAACCTAGGCAAAGACAATGTTGCGATATACTGAACACCGACATTTCCAATAGAAGGAAATGGACGAGGGTTCCCATCAGGAGGAACACCTTGGCCGGTGGGTGCCGGGAAGGCTGCCATCGAACGAGAAATAATCCTACTCAAGCTAACGCAAACAGAATCTAATTGGGTAGATGTTATCGTGGCCAATAAATTTTAAGACACTGAACTTAACCTTTTCATTTTTTAAGAGTCGAGAAAAGGATAAAAGATGACTCTAGTCTCCTTCGAATATTTAATGAGCACGAAGTGACAAGACGCTCACAGGCACCTTTTCGTTTAAGGAGTCCGAAAAGGATCAAAAGTGACTGCTCTGGAATTCTAGGTAGAGGGTGTGCCAAACTTTTCGCAAAACCACAGAATACTTTTTAGGGTACGGGTGGTCAATCTTCGTGAATGCTGTGTTCACTGCATTGCGAATCGTAGGGCGGCTGACACGGCTTCCTACGGATAAAGGCTTTATTCCTATAGGGGTCTCCCAATATATACGCGACGGTACGTGGGAGCACAGTCCGTATTGGCACCTATCGTTTCACCGTGGAGGAATCACCCAACCACTCGACGATAAACTACCAGGTTTAAAGACGCCGGAACACGTCTCTAACCTAGACCTCTAGAGTATTTGCGTTATGTTCCAATGCGTTGTTATGTTCATTGAGTTTATTTTAAAGTTTATCTTCGATTATGTTTCAGTTTTTTGGTCCTACCATATGTGATATCTCCAAAACTTCTTAAATGCAAACTATATGCCAAAATTATATCATTTGATTCGATGAATTCTATCTACAGGAGGGTTGAGATTTTTACACAAACGAAATGATCACCTAGCAAACAACAAAGATCCTAATGCGGCTAATAACAAGAAATGAAATTTTTTCCTTTTCTTTTTAATAGCAACAAATAACAATAAACGCTAACTAATATGATGCAAAAGATATTTTGTTTTTCTCTCCTTTAAGATGGCATGATGCATTTAAACAAATCTTAAGAGATATGCACAATCCAAGTTCACTCAATGAAATAGAACCAATTCTGAAACACCAAAATGAACTATGCAAGCAAGGAAAAACACAAAGACTTTCACTGAACCATGTAATCTAAGTTCGAATGAAGTCATGTGAAATCCGAAGAGGTTAGAAGTGAATCACTCAGAGTATAGAAGATCAAGCTTTAACAAATCACTGGATAGATGCAGAACACAACCAACAAGTTGACTGGATAATCAAGAGATTGAAACTTCCCACAGAAGGCTAGACATGCAAAGTCACTAGATGTTCTAGGGCTGAGACGAAAATCAATAGAAATAAGCAAACAACTGAAGGATAAAGGCTAAAACCAGTCAAGTAGAGGTTCAACACACTTCCAGAGGCTGTAAGAGATATCAAAAGAGATTGAAAGAGCTTTCCACCCACACACAGGCAAAATTTGCAGGGCTGGCGCGACTGTCAGCCTGCAACTTGCGCTACCAAAGGATTGGCGCGAGTTGCTTTTGAGCAACATGTGCCAACTCGCGCGACTGTCAGGGTAATAACCGCACCAATCAAGCTTGCTGGCTAGAAAAATAAATACCACGACCTCAGGTCGGGTTAACAGTGCTCAGATGGATTAACCAGTAAAGAATAAACTCAGAACTGACCCAGGAAGCTCATTCACTCAAGCAAGCAAGAGAAAATTAACGTGCAAGACAAACTCGAAATAGTTTTTCCCCAGCGGAGTCGCCAAATTGTTGGACAGGTAAATCCCCTCTGCGGACAGAGGCGATCCCACTAGTCTAAAACAGAACTAGCCACAATCAAACCACGCTGCCACGCAAGTTCCTAGTTATGCATCAAAGGTGAATTAAGAAGACCAACCTGGAATCCAACGCTATGTTTGAACCAGAGCTGATATTCCCGCTCCCTCGCTCCAGCAGACCATAAACGGACACCTGCACATGCATAGGAAGAAACAGATACCAACATAAAATCCACCAAGGCACAACTATATTTCAGTCAGAAAGGAAATAAATCACACATCACCATAATAGACAATGAGATTGGAACTATAATAGCAGTCACTCATTAATTAATAATAAAGAAGGAAAAGTTACAACCAAGGTTCTGATGTTGAACCTCTCCTCTGGCTGGGCGAGCAACTATATGTGTCTTGCAATGTATCTCCTCTCCGGCAGCATAACCTCTCTATGTTTTATTATCACTCATGATAATCACAACTAGCATTCTCCCAAGAACTCAACAACTCAACAACTAGAACTCCATGACTAGCTTGTCAAATGCATAATGACAAGCTTATATAGATGAAGAAGGGAGGAGGATACGATGAACCGGGACACATATTGTGGATTAACATTATCCCCAAAAGCCATTAAAGATGGAGATAGGATAGAACTCGACATAAGACTGATTTTTTATCCTCAAAAAGCTCCATGTAATGAAGGAAACAACAGTCGGGCGTGCGTTAAGGCAAAAAGCATGACCAAACTTGGTTGGCGCGACTGTTGCTCTAAGACAGAGCGCCAATGGTCGCGCCCTCTTTTGAGGATCTCCATGATTGGCGCGGGTAAGATACTGTGGACATGCGCCAATGGAAAAAGAGCACTTTTCAGGGATAATCTGTAGAAGGTGTCTTCAGGGAACATGAAGTACATACTCAGGGGAACATAATGCAAGTATTTTTAGACTTTGTCACTTCTTATAACTCCCGGGATGAGTCCTCCAAAGTACGACAAGAGGAGTAACAGGGATGGTGACAAATTACTGTGTAACAAGTAGTCTAGCTAGAAGCTGAGAATCGAAGCTTGAATGGCATAAAGAAGCGGGGACAAAGGGCAACCTTGTCTTAGCCCCCTCGAGGCCTAGAAAAATTCCATTGAATGACCATTAACTAGAGGCGTTATCCAAGGGGAGGCAATGCAGGCTTTCACCCAAGTTATGAGAACTTTTGAGAAGCCAAATTTCTCTGTCACAGAAAACAGGAAATCATGTCTCACCCTGTCAAAGGCATTTGTCAAGTCTAGCTTAATCACCATGCCTTTCTCTTTTCGATGACAGCTTGAATGAATTGCTTCTTGCACCAGCACAATATTGTCAAGAATCTTTCTCCCTTTTATGAATCCTCCTTGGTTTTCAGGGATGATGACCGGCAGAATTTTCTTAATACAGTTGGCTATTATTTTTGTAATCAGCTTATAACTTGTATTACACAAAGAGATGGGCTTGAATCTGCTAAAATCGGTGGCGCCTTTGTCTTTCGGAATCAAGGCAAGGAAGGCCAAGTTGGTACTGCCTCCAATCTTGGTGCAGGTCTAAGATTTATGGATCATTCTCAGAAGGTCTTTTTTAATTGTAGGCCAGCAAGTTAGGTAGAACCTTGCAGTGAACCCATCAAGGCCTAGGGCTTTATCCAGATCCATGCAATCCAAAGCTTCTTTAATCTCATTCATACTGCTCGGAGCAGTTAGCATAATATTGTCAGAATCTTGAACACAGTGAGGAATAAGATCAATCAAATAGGCTTGAGAATCGATAGGAGCGTCTTCCGAGGCAGAGTAAAGATATTTTAAGGAGTGGACTACTCGCTTTATGCCTTCAGAATCTTTAACCACAGTGTTTTGATAGTGAATTTCATTTACTGTTTTGAAGTGCTTGCGTGCTTCAGCTTGCTTATGGAAGTAGCTTGTATTTTTGTCTCCGACCTGTAACCAAAGATTTCTGGACTTCTATCTCCAGAACTCTTCTTCATCCCTACTTGCTCTATGGAGATCTTTTTTCAACTCTACTTCTTTTTGAAGATTTGAGTTACATCGGAATTATCCATTGTTAATTGATGGCCCACTAAACTGTCATGCATCTACTTTCTTTTGGCGGTGGGTGTTTTCAACCTTTTAGCCCACTCCTTGAGCACCCTTTTAAGTCTCCTCATTTTTTCTTCCCACACAAAGAAAGGGGATCCTTGAACTTGATGGATCCAGGCCTCAGAGACCACCTCCTAGAATCCTTCTTGATGAATCCATAGAAAACTGAATCTAAAGGGAATGGGGCCAAGATTTCCATCCAAGGAGAGCTCAAGAAAAATGGGTTTATGGTCAGAGGTGTAGTTCGGCATAATTTTAGAGGTGGCCATTAGACCACAAGTCAAGAAGGAGGATTGGACTAGAAATCTGTCCAGATGATCAGCAATGTGGTGGGGCCTATCCTTTTGTTGGACCAGGTGAATTTCCCAGATGTGGGCTTGATATCCTCCAATTCCCAATCTGAATTGAGGTCTTCAACCCATTCTCTAGCTAGGTCCCTGACCAGCGAGCCCCCATTTTTCTCTTCTGCAGCTAGTGTAACATTCAGATCACCTGCAATAATAATATTTTCTAGGTTGTGCAAAAAAAGATAGGACTGGAGTGAGTCCCAAAAAAAAAAATTCTCAGATGGTAAGACCGGAGCATAAAGATTGAACATACTTACTTGGTGGCCAGATTCTTTATGGAGGAGCTTAGTGAGTAACCAATGGGGGCAACATTCTTCATGAATCAGATCATATTTGGAGCTATCCCAAAAGGAGGCAATCCCTCCAGAGGCGCCTCTGGTGCTGACCGCTCTCCCTTGGCCTTTATGCCAGAATGCTTTGCTTGCTTGGAGGAGTAGAAGGTCCTCCAGTTTTGTCTCATGGATGAGAAGGATTTCAGGCGATTACATCCTTACAATGTCTTTCAGAGCTTCTTCTTTCAACCTGCTGCCTAACCCTCTGCAATTCCAGGAGATGTATTTCATTATTTACTGGCTTGGAAGGTTGTGGCTCCTTTTGGAGCCTGACCATGCTTACGCCTAGATCTGGTATTCATCATTTCTTTGAGAGTCTTCTGAGAGCCTTGGAGAACATCTAGATAAGTTTGTTCCTCTCTCTATTTCTTCTTAAACTTTTGACCCCTGGCCGACTTGATAGGAGTGACTTGCAAGCTGTCTGAATCTGAGACTCCATCTTCTGAATCTCCCTCAGAATCGGAGCCCAGACTAATGCGCTCCTCGTTTTCTTCTTTTTCCCCTTGTTCATCCTCTGATGGAGGAAGAGTTGACTTTGCCTCTGCTTCTTTCACTTTCTTCAACGGGTCTTCTAGTTCCTCTTAGGTTCCAATGGCATCTGTCTTTACCGTAGAGGAAGAACCCTCTTTTGGAACTTCTTTGGCTTTTGGTTTAGGCCGGGGCTTCACCAATGGCCCTGAATTTTTCTTCTCAATTGGTTTTGGGACTGCCTTGCCCTTTTTTATTTCTTTCCATCCTTCTTCGTCCACTTTGTCCCTGGTTGGAGCTTTTGGGCAATTTCGTTGGAAGTGTCCATGTTCGTGACAGGTTCTGCATTTGAAAGGCAGTTGCTCGTAATCCAATTTTTGATAGTGATGCCATTCTCCGACTGTAAGTTTTACCACTTCGGGCAGTCCAGCTTCCAGATCGACTTCCACATAGATTCTTGCGCAGGTATATTGGCCCTTGTTATCTGCTTTGTCAATGAAACGGCCTAGGCCATTTCCAATCTTCTGCAAGGTGTGATAGCTCCAGCAATGGATCAGAAGATTGGGAAGCCAGACCCAGACTGGGACCTCTTTAGGGGTATCAATTGAGGGATCGAAGTCGGGGGTCCACTTATTAAGATACAGACCCTGATTTCCCATAAAATACGGACCGTTTCTGAAAACCAAATCTCAATCTTCTTTGGAGGTGAACTGGAAAATGAAATACCCTCTTCCAACAACATAGCAGATCACATTGTTTTCCAGCTGGGGCCTCCAGTTGTGTTGGATCCAGTCATCTATTTTTTTTTAGAGGGCCAGCATCCCATAAATTTTCCTAACAACCCTCTATCAGCCAGGGCTAGGGCGATTTTTATCGATTGGTCTTCTGGCAGGGCGATCTCAGGAATTTCCTCCAGTTTTTTGATGAATTTTGAGACTTCTGGAATCAAACGTTTCTTCCCTTTCTGTGAGAGCAATCTTCTGAATGCTTCTTCTAAAGATATTGGTGGGGTGGGAGAAGGCTCCCCACCCCCAGGCACACTCATGGTGGCGGCTATGCTCCTCTGTGATCACAAAACCCAGACGCAGATGCTGTGCCAGCAGCAGCACTGGCTGGAGGAGGGAGGAAGAGCCCAATTGCGGGGATGCCAGGAAGGATTGAGAGCCCAGCAACAAGGGCTGCCAGGCAGGGGACCTGCAGAGGGCCACAGGGGCTGAGGAAGCAGGGGCGCGAGAGCTCCAGTTCGAAACGTGCGCGCAGATCACCCTGAAACTCAGCGCTACCCTCCATTTTCATTCAAAGTGAAATATCGTATTAAACATAGCTTTGATCTAAAGTGGTCATTGTATTAAATATAAATTTTTGTCTTAAAATATTTTTGTCTCAAAATGCTTTTGTCTTAAATATAAAGTTTTGTCTTAAAATAATTTTATCTTAAATTGTTTTTGTCTTAAAATAATTTTGTCTTAAACTATTTTTGTCTTAAATATAAAGTTTTGTCTTTAAATTTTTGTCTCAAACTACTTTTGTCTTAAATATAAAGTTTTCTCTCAAAATATTTTCTTCTTAAATTATTTTTGTCTTAAATATAAAGTTTTTTCTTAAAATATTTTTGTCTCAAACTACTTTTGTCTTAAACTATTTTTGTCTTAAATATAAAGTTTTGTCTTAAAATATTTTTGTCTCAACCTATTTTTGTCTTAAAGTTTATATTTAAGACAAATCAATTGATATTAATTTTTAATGTAAAATAACTAAAATAAAAAATGAGTTTTTGAGACAAAAGATTTCTTTTGTCTTAAAAAAATGTCTCAAAAGTGCCCTTGGTGTAGTACTGTATCCATTGCAAAAAAGCGTTCAGTCTTGAAATCATCCATTGGATTGGGCGTTAAATTGTTGTGAAGCATGGAAAAAGGAGAAGCTTATGAAAGAAAAATAACCTACAAACAGTAAAGAAAGCATCTTGGGTCTGTAATTGTAAGTTGCACCTGCAGAAGGGTTTCCTGCAACAAACCCAAATAAAAATATCAATGATCACTCAAATATGGGGTTTTCCAGGTAGTCCAGGAGGTTAGCAGGGCAAATATTTACTACTAAAACTTTTGGTTCAGTTCCCAATTCTTTTTGATGAGATGCATTAACTTTTAGAAGATGAGTTTGTTAAATCGACCAGATTACCAAGATATCATTCACTAATGCAGAAAAAATTCACTTGAGTTGTACACGAATGTGGGAAATTTTTTATGAGATCTGCAAAGTGGAGTAAAATCCAACTTGTGTTGCATGAAGTGGTTGAATTCCAACCATCGCACAAGAAAACATTATTCTCCTTCTCAACATCGTAACCGTGTACGTCCTTGAAGTTTTTACAGGATTTGCAGAAGTTCGAATCCTCTGGCAGAGAAAAGCTTAGCTAAATCCCATATGACCATTCCCTATGGTTAGCAACCTTGATGGGGAGTGAATTGTAGACAGTGGTGTAAGAGTATCACTGGAGGCACAAGAGGTTCAGGGAGCCAATGGAGGAATAAGGGATCCCACAGTAGGGCGAGGGCCTAGTGACTCTGCTCTTCTTGCCAAACCCAACCCAAGAAGGGCAGTTGTAGAAGGCATTGCAGCTCATCCCTGTAACATTGCGACAGGGGAGGTGCTTGTCTGGGAAGCCCTCGAAGAGCGGGGAGGCCTTGGAGCAGCTCAGTAGCATGAAGGCATTGTTGGGAGTGCGTTGCAGGTACCGAGCGCAGGTTTCTTTGAGGAAAAAGCCATTGCTCCTATGTATTGAAGCACAAGTCGACATCTTGGGGTCGAAAATGTTAAGCAACTTGAAGCCATAGTCAATGTTCACAACCTCGTAGCTTCCAGAAATGACATGAAACCTAGGAGCTCTGGCACAATGGGAGGTCGAGGAGTTCTGGAATTGCCTGGTTTCGTGTCTGGTTTGGAATTCAAGCCAACCACCCACCACATTCATTGCATTAACGCCCTGAGTAGGGTCGCTTGGATGGACGGAGGATGTGACTGATTGGGTCTGTAAGATTTTGATTCTAACATATTGTGACAGTGAAATCAGAAACAGAGTGCATCGGAAGGTCGAAAGAATGATGGCTGGAGCCTGAAGATTTTCTGGGCGGGAATGGAATCCGGACAATTCCTCCACCTAGTTAGACTATTCCCATTAAAATTCGATGAAATAGAAGGAAACCACAGCGAATCTGAACCAGTGAAAGGCAAGCACAGCCTCAGCTAAGATGAATCAGTCAAGGGAAAATTTGGTGGCGCTTGTTGTGTTGGGCACCATGCCGAGTGTCAATTTTATTGTTCCACACATGCACACTGCTCGTCAACTCAATAGGAGTAGCACAGTGGACACTCAACACAAGCCAGCGGAAATTTTTTACCAAAATTATGCACCAGTGACCGTACCGAATTAGAAAATGATAAATTATTTGTTGTACCGAACCGAATCGGTGAATTTTCGATTTTCTTGCCAGTACAACCAAACTTGGTAGCTATGGTGGAACATATCATGTTTTTTTGATCCCTAAATTTGGAAAAGTCCGTGAATCATCGGCCCGCCACAGCTGGAAAAAAGTTGACAAATGTCCGAATTCGGAGCTTGGATGCTCAGAAATATTGTTGCTTGTTAGTTGACATCAAATCATCACTGCAATTGCAGGCAATTGGAGTTTATGTGTATTGGGCAGGCTGGAAAATATGAGTCAATCCATGGGCTGATATAAATTATAACAAGATCTACATTCCAGATGGCATACCTGCCAAAGTAATTTTTTATTTTTTAATAAAGAGATGTCTAGTGAAATTGTTTTAAAATTATTTTTGCATATTTTTTTAAATTATTTTCATTTGTCAGTGTACAATGTTGAAATCGTAAAGAGAAGTAATTTTTAAATTTTTAATAAATAGATGTCTGCTTATTGTGGTAATCTTCCATTATGAAAGCAATGGTGGTATAACCATGAACCGGAAAACCTAAATAGATATGCCAATGAAGAAAAATTGAAATTTTGAAATTGAAATTTAGAAATCCAAGTTAAGTAAATGTTGAAATCCATGGTAAGTAAACGTTGGCTCCTTTCGTTTTAGTTTATGTCATTTTACATTCCACATTAATAACTGAATTTGCTCTGAAAGACACGATATTTGTCATTGTTCATTCTGAAATATAGGATATAGTTACTGAATTAGTTTTTCATTCTGAAATACATGATATAAGACACTAAACTTTGTGAAATATAGGATATAGTTACTGAACTAGTTTTTCATTGACACTAAACTTTATGAAATACAAGATATAGTTACTAATTAGTTTTTCATTATAAAATACATGATACAAGACACTAAAATTTTGTTATTCATTTTGAAATACGAGTTACTGAATTCGTTGTTCAGAATTTGTCGTTCATTCTGAAATACATGATATAAGAGGTTGAACTTGTTATTCATAATGAAAGACAGAAAATAAGATGGTCAATATAGTTACTGAATTAGTTGTTCATTCTAAAATACATGAATTTGATGTTCATAATGAAATACATAAAATTAGATGGTTTTTGTGCCATTAGAGCATCTAACAAGGGCATGGAGGTTATCATTTATTTTTAGGGAGCATTGATTTTTTAATTTTGTAACTTATTCGAAAGGTCTATTGAACATAGGTCTATTGAACGCTCGTGAAAAAGAAACCACTGTTAGTCAGCATTGATTTTTTAATTTTGTAACTTATTTGAAAGGTCTATTGAACGCTCTTGAAAAAGAAACCACTGTTAGTCAACGTTGATTTTTTAATTTTGTAACTTATTCAAAAGGTCTATTGAACGCTCTTGAAAAAGAAACCACCGCCATCTTGTCACTTCACGAATTCCTATAAAAGATTGGGATTATAATATATCGCACCACCATCTTGTTACTTAACGAATTCCTATGAAATTAGATTGACATTATAATGTATCCATTGTATTAAAGGATTGACAGGTGGGCATCCAGGCAGAACATCGTTGATCGACATCCATGCAAAGCATTGTTGAGACAGGTGGACATCTATGTAGACCATTGTTGGCTCGAATAAGGAGTCAAATATTTTTGTGCTATAGCCATTGTTGCATCATCAGCCATAGCCTCTACATGATCAACCAGCTGCTCTGTTCATGCCTCCTTTAGATTACAGTAAGGACAGGTTGGTCAAGCCTCTGTTGTCGAGGCAAAGTAGTGCAACACGACCTAAGGAGGATGAAACAAATTTCTTTGGGCCAGACATATAGGACCTTGTGAAATTGTATCGAAGCCTAATATGGGAATCGCTCTCGCTCTTGTACAGTTTCTGGCCAATTATTATATTCAGCCTTTGTAAAAGAAGCAGCAACCCATTTCAGTTTACCCATCAGCAAAGGCATAGTCATAGGTGGGAGCATAAAAGGCAGAGGCAAAGGCCTATATATCCCACCCGTTATAGTCCGGGCATTCTACCTTATTTCCGACTTCTTGACCGCTACTTATTATTTACCTAAAGATGCCAGAGGATTTGCAATTATTATATTCAGTATTTGCAAAAGCATTAGTAGCGATGGATCAAGATGGAGATCAAGTTCAAACAGAAATCCCATCAATTGGAAATTCAGTTAATCGAGATCGATACCCATATCCAATTGACGTTGTTCCAATGCCATTCATGGAAGAACCAATCCCCGGTAAACTGCTACTACTGAAATTGGTGCTTCTTCTGCATATAAAGGTGAAATTATGCTAAAATTGGTGTTTCTTATGCATATAAAGGTGAAATTATTGCATATAAACATATATAGAATTTGAAATTGGTGTTTCTTATGCATAGAAAGGTGAAATTATTGCATATACACATATACAAAATTTATAATGCTTCATTATTCTGGAAAATTAAGAGCAAACACAAGATTTTAGACCCAACATAGACTAAATTTATAATGCTTCAGTATTTTTGAAAATTGAAGAGCCAGGAAAAAAACAGATATGGAAAATGCTAAATGCTTTGTACATACATACCAAAATTTGTAATATTTTGTGTAAAATATCTTATTTTTGAGGTTAGCCATGTGAAGAAGTTGTTGTTTCTTATTCAATGTAATACTATGTTAAATGTAATACTAAGTTAGGATGCTTCAATGTAAATGGATTACATGATGAAAATTATAAATGCATAAGGTGAAAGGGAAAGCTTCAATGTACAGGGTGAAAGGGCACAAGGGATATTGTGTTGGCAATGTTGCTTCATTGTATCAATGTTGCCTGCTTCACTATATCTCGAGATGAGGATATGGTACCTAGAAATGTTGTATTTGACAATGCCTCCTATGATGTTTCTTCACTGTATCTCGCAATGGGGATATGGTACCTGGTTTCCTTCTTGTGGAAAAAGCCTCTACCTCTATCACCAACAAAGAAAGAAAGCGAGTGCATTTGCTGATCAAGTATCAAGAAAGGGAATGCACTTGCAGATCAAGTACCAAAAAAGGGATTGCACTTGCAGATCAAGTACCAGAGCTCATTGCCGATCAAGTACTAGAGATCGTTGATTCGAGACCAAAAGCAAAGATAGGAGCAAAGAATTGGAGCTTGTTTTAGTAGTTGTGGGAAGCTTGAAAAATGGCCAAAATGCCAATAGTGGGTTGTGAGTGAATCTTGACAGATGGCTAACATGCCAACAGTAGGTTACACGACACCATTCAATGAATCTGAATATAAAACTTTAAACTTAGGATATGATACATAAAGGATAATATGTATCAAACTTAGGATAATGTTGTAAAGTTATCATGGATGTTAGCTAAAACCTAGGATAATGTTGTCATAACAATATATTGCTCAGAGTAATTAAAGAAAGACCACAATAAGATGTTCATTTGCTTTCCGAATCAAATTGCAAAGAAACTTTGGTTAAGCTTTACAATCCCTCCTGCACTACTTGGTCTCATGGAAAATTTTTGTTAAATAATTAATATGAAAAACAAGTCAACCCAATTAATATATAGTCAACCGCATAGCTATTGCTATATACCTACCTAGGCAGGTATAATAACTACACGGGAGGGATGCTCCCACCAAAATAAAATAAGTTGTTTGTCGAGTAGGTGAAAGGGAGGAATGCTCCGCCAAAATAACATAAGTTGTTTGTCGAGTAGGGACTATCTGTTTTCTGTAAAGTGATGAGGACGAGATTCTGGGGTGCTCCAAAATTCCATTTCCCCAATAAAATCGTCTTAAGCCCTGTGGGTTATGGGCCCACGAATCCTTTCAAAAACTTTCCATCGTTCTTCATCCACACACGAACTTTCTTCTCAAGGTTATTCGCTACTGTTGCTGGAACTGTGGATTCTTGCTACCGCTCTTATCCATCAGATGTCGGCCTTCTTAATCTAGCATTGATCTTAGTTGTTCTCCCTTTCCTGACTCTTCTATCTTGGCACCTCTACTTTCGTTTTCAAATGCATCATTCATGCAACACGCTGTGCCATCATTGGTTTCAGTCTTACCTGATAAATCTGACACAATCTCGTCGAGACCATCTGTGCCATGGGCAGCTTGGAAAGATTCCATCTTCTCGCCATCATCAGCCCTCTCCAGGTGCTCTAAATCATCACCCGTTGTTTCCATCGCCTCCTCCTCTACCTTGGCAATGAATTCAAAATCTTGTTTTCCCCACTTCCTCGACACATCATCGTGTTCAGGTTCTTGCTCTGGAGCCGATTCTCGCTCTCGCTCCTGTTCTGGTACTTTTTATATTCCAATTGTTGCATGCATTTTCTCTTCTTCAATCTCGAAAAGTTGCTCGATCTACGAACCCTCTCAGTCAAATGTAATCTCAGAGGAGATAGATTTGCAGAATCACTCCCATCTCAACTACTCTCCTTTACTCTTGCGTAGAATCTCTGCTCTGCTATATTGGAGTCATTGTTGCTGTTGTCATCTGCATGAGATGATTCTCTCTAGCCATTTGATAAGAACACCATGGTTCCAGAAAATAAAACCAAACGCTGGCAAACAATTCAGGAAAAAACATCCACAGACACAAGTTCACATAAAACACATTTTTATCATGTACAAACTCAGATTACAATTTTAAGGCATCTTAGCCTTAATCAAGAACTCTCCAACAACTACATTTTTTCCCTCTCTCACACACACATGGTTTTTCTTCTTTTTTTCTTGCTTTGTTGATTTCCCAATGAATTCTTAAATTCTTGTTATACATACATTCAATTTTAACTGATTTTTTTAACTCAAATTAGTTCATTAACCGAATCTTGTTCAAGGTTGGCTTAGTTGTTCATGTGTTCATCTACGTGTCTCTTTCTCTAATTTTTTTTTTTTGCTGAGGTGTTTGGATGCCCCTGCATCAGACTCCCGAAGTACAAAAATTATGACCTCCTGGTCATATGCGTTTTCTTAGCAATTCTACCCACTATTTCACATCGTCAGTGGAATTGCCTTCATGGTCTTCTGTGAGCTGCAACCAAACCTCTACAATAGCAAGTCCTCCCTGCTACCAGATGCCCTACCAAGCTTCTCTCCTGAGCTTAGTCCTCATCCACACACGAACTTTCTTCTCAAGGTTATTAGCTGATGTTGCTGGAACTGCGGATTCTTGTTGCCACTCTTATCCATCAAATATCGGCCTTCTCAATCTAGCATTAATCTTAGTTGTTCTCCCTTTCCTGACTCTTCTATCTCAGCACCTCTACTTTCATTTTCAAATGCATCATTCATGCAACACATTGTGCCATCATTGGTTTCAGTCTTACCTAATAAATCTGACACAATATCGTCGAGACCATCTGTGCCATGGGAAGGTTGGAAAGATTCCATCTGCTCGCCATCATCGGATGTCTCCAGGTGCTCTGAATCATCACCCTTTGTTTCCATCACCTCCTCCTTTACCTTGGTAACGAATTCAAAAGCCTGTTTTCCTTGCTTCCTCGACACATCATCGTGTTCAGGTTCTGGCTCTGGAGCTGGTTCTCGCTCTCGCTCCGTTTCCGGTACTTTTTCATATTCCAATTGCTGCACGCATTTTCTCTTCTTCAATCCCGAAAAGTTTCTCGATCTACGAACCCTCTCAGTCGAATATAATCTCCGAGGAGACAGCTTTGCAGAATCACTCCCATCTTGACTGCTCTCCTTTACTCTTGCGTAGAATCTCTGCTTTGCTGGATTGGAGTCGTTGTTGCTGCTGTCACCTGCATGAGATGATTCTCTCTGGCCATTTGATAAGAACACCATGGTTCCAGAAAATAAAACCAAACGTTGGCAAACAATTCAAGCAAAAACATCCACAGACACAAGTTCACATAAAACACATTTTTATCATGTACAAACTCAGATTACAATTTTAAGGCATCTCAGCCTTAATCAAGAACTCTCCAGCAACTACATTTTTTCCCTCTCTCACACGCACAGGGTTTTTATTCTTTTTTTTTCTTCCTTTCTTGATTTCCCAATGAATTCTTAAATTCTTGTTATACATACATTTAGTTTTAACTGATTTTTTTGACTAAAATTAGTTCATTAACCGAATCTTGTTCAAGGTTGTCTTGGTTGTTCATGTGGTCATCCACGTGTCTCTTTCTCTAAATTTTTTTTGCTGAGGTGTTCAGATGCCCCTGCATCATATAGCGAATATTTATCATTATACAACAAACTATATAGAAAAAAAAAAAAATCACAATTTGGACTCTGCGCTGCTATTCACATGAATAAGCCAAAATATAACCAAAAAGCCGTTGGCTTCTTCGCTTGTGGACAAACCAAAACACTGATAGTGACACTCATGGCTTCATCGCTTGTAAACAAAACGCTGATAGGTGTTGGCAATTTCTAGTAATTCCAAAAAAAAAAAAAAAACACAAAGAAAAATGCTCTGTTTTTAACCCAGGAAACTAAAAATTTGTTTGCTGAAGACAGAGATTTACACATGCACAAAGAACACTTGGATTCATTAATATAATTTCTATTACAAAAAAAACTTCTTCCTCCAACAGAGGGATTTCACTAACAGAACTGCTTCAGATGCAGTTAAAAAAAAAAACTTCACTGTCTTTCCTGAAAATTACTCTATCTCTTTGAAAAATTACACTGTCTTTGCTTACAAATTTTTACACTGTTGTATGTGTAAAAGCCTTTTCACTTCTTACATTCACGCGCTGTTGCGCAATACATTACATATTCTTAACAAAAATTACATTTACACTCTGCGTATTGCCCTCTTCTTTTTCTTCACACATACGCGCTGCTGTGCGTATTACATATCATATTCAACTACAAAAAAAACATAACATAACCCTTTTGTTTGACTTGTGCCGTGTAAAAAAAAATTACATCCATGAATTTAAAACAAAGTAAATGCTTTACCTACAATTTACGACCACAGTACATTTCATTAATTTTTCAGTATGGCGATATGTTAATTTTGTTTTAACCGTATCGCATGAAAATTCAGGGACAGGCAGAGTGAAGTACTCTCACTCTCATGAGCTACCAACCGTTGATCTTGCCCTCTTTAAACGGACGGCTGACACAATTACCCGGAGGTCCCATCTTACCAAACTTTACCTGCCGGGGAATGGTTGTTTTGGAACAGTGCTTGTGGCCACGTGTCCATCGTTGATTGTGATCGTTGCCCTCGAAGGAAAAACCACTATACAGCAAAAGCTGTGTGGGGAAACGTTGGCGGTTTTGCTGCAATAAATGACGCTGCAGTTGGAATTACATTTCAACATTCCCCTTTAATTTCAACTTCTGGGTTATTAGTCATACCCAGACATTTCCTCAAAAACTCAAAACTTTTCTACCCCAATGGTTTGGTCAAAATATCAGCAACTTGCTCCTAAGTTCTGTAGTGTTTTAAAACGATTTCTCCATTGTTTACCAATTCCCTGATGTAATGAAACTTTTTGTCAATGTGTTTCATTCTCTTATGAAACACGGCATTCTTGGATAATGCAATAGCTGAGCTATTGTCACAAAAAATCACAGTTCCTTTTGTTTTCTCTTGGCATAAAGTCCTTAACATCCTTCTCATCCAAATTGCTTGACATGCTACTGTTGTAGCTGCCACATATTCTGCTTCTTCCTTGAGCATTTGCTGGACTGTTTCTTCCACCTCTGTTTTGGCTTCTACCTCTTCGAAATGAACAGGGTCATCAACATGACAATATAAAGCAAACAAAGAGTTCATACCTTCATTTGCTGCCTCTTGTTCATAAATGTCACTTAAATTTCTGAACTTCTTACCTCTTTCATTTGGTGTACAAGTGCTTGAAGAAGCACTTGAATTTCCTCCTTGTGGTGTGCTTGGAGAAGCACTTTCATTTCTCCTCAAGGGTGTCTTTTGCTGCCCTTGTGTTGGTGCTGCTGTTTGGGGATGTATTTCAGCCATCTCCTCATCATCTTCATCATGTGACAAAGATTTTTTAACATTCACTGTCTTCTCTATGCTTCCATCCCAAGCTTCCTCCTTAATGAACTGAACATCTCTACTCACAATAAGCTTCTTGGTGGATGGGTTATACAACCTCTAAGCTTTGGATTCCTCACTGTATCCAATGAAAATACATTTCTCCCCTTTGCTATCCAACTTATTCTTTAGTTGATCTGGAATATGTGCATAGGCCACACATCCAAAAACTTTCATGTGGGTGACTCCTTGCTTTGTCCCACTCCATGCTTCTTCGGGCACTCTGTTCATGACTGCTTTTGTAGGGCATCTATTCAAAATGTACACTGCACAGTGTATAGCTTCAGCCCAATAATCATTTGGAAAATGCTTTGCCTTTAACATACTCCTTGCCATATCCATGATTGTCCTATTCTTTCTTTCGGCAACTCCATTTTGCTGCGGAGTGTACCTAGTGGTAAACTGCTTATGAATTCCATTTTCTCTACAAAAACGTAAAAATTCTTTGAAGATATACTCACCTCCTCTATCAGTTCTTAAAACTTTGATATGTAGCCCGCTTTGGTTTTCTACAAGTGCCTTGAAATTGCAAAATCTTTCAAACACTTCACTTTTGTTCTTAAGGAAGTAAACCCAAGTTTTTCTAGTAAAATCATCAATAAATGTTAGTATATAGTGGCTGCCTGCAAGTGATGGAGTTTGCATCGGTCCACATAAATCTGAGTGGACAATTTCTAAGGGTGCTTTTTCCCTTATGCTTTTCCCAGATGGAAAACTTTCTCTGTGTTGTTTCCCCAAGATACAACCTTCACAAAGGTTGTCTGGTTTCTCTATCAATGGTAATCCTCTTACCATTCCTTTTCTATTCAACAAGTTAAGACCTCCAAAGTTGAGATGTCCAAATCTCAAGTGCCACAACCAATTTTCATCCTTTGGTTCGCTTTGGAAAGCCTCTTGAGTCACCGCTGCTATTTCTTCTCCATTTTTTAAATCTGCCTTCATCTTGAGAGGGAATATCATGTTCCTTGTCATCTTCACTTCAGCAAAACATTGTTTGCTAGGTGTTTTATCCATGATGGTGCATACATCATTCACAAAGAAAACAGTATACCCCTTTTGAACAAGCTTTCCAATACTTAAGAGGTTACATTTCATTCCAGGAACATAATAAACATCTGCTATGGTTTTCTTTTCGCCTTTCTTTGTTAAGACATTTACTTCTCATTTTCCCATAACAGAAACTTTATTATCAGTCCCTAGTGTGACTTGTGACTTCACACTTTGATCTAACATAGAAAACAGGGCTATGTTTCCTATCATATGGTTGCTGCAACCGGAGTCTAGAAACCATACATCTTCACTCTTTTCTTCAGCCATATTACAAGCTAAAAACAAATTATTTTGGCTGATATTTTCTTAGGAGAAATTTGCACTAGTTCTATTACCCATATCATGCTGCTTCTTCCTACATTCATTTGCATAATGCCCATACTTTTTACAATAGTGACATTTGACATTGGATTTATCATACCTTTGTCCTTGAGCATGATGTTGGATGCTGCCTTGGCCTTGGTTCTGATTTGGATCGCTGCCTCTTCCTTTCTTGTTTCCTCTGCCTTGACCTCTTCCTTTTCCAAAGAACATCTGGGTCTTAAAGGCATGTTCTAGAGATGAGTTTTCATTTCTACTCAATCTCTGCTCATGTGTTATCAGTGATGCATGTAGTTCATCAACTGAGAAGTTTGTGAGATCCTTTGTCTTTTCTATGGTGGTGACAATCACATCAAACCTTGAGGGTAGAATCCTCAATAGTTTCTCCACAATCCTCCTTGCTTCAAGAATCTCTCCATGAGACCTTATCTATGTGACCAGACCAATCACATATGTGAAGAATGAGTCAATATTGTCTGACTCCTTCATGCAGAGAGTCTCAAAATCTCTCATCAGCAACTATAGTTTTGTTGTCTTCACTTTCTCCATGCCTTGATAGGCTATTTTGAGAGTTTCCCATGCTTCTTTTGATCTCTTAGCTGTTGCTATCCTTGGAAACACACTCTCATGCATTGCTTGATACAAAAAGTAGAGGGCTTTGGAATCCTTCTTCTTATTGCTCTTCAACAGATCTTTCTCTGACTCAGTTAAGTTATTAAACTCATTTTCATCTGCTGGTTCTTCAAAACCATCCTCAACAAATTCCCATAAGTCTTGGGAAGCAAGCAAAGCTTTCATAGTTATTGCCCAATATTCATAGTTTTTCCCATTAAATTGTGGGAGCTGAGTATTACAGATACCCATGCTAGTGCTGGCTCCAGCCATTCTTGCACTCTTAACTATGCTTCAAAATACTTGACTGTGTATTTAAAATAACTGACTGTCCTCAACAGTAACACAAAAACTGACTTGAGGTTCAAGGTTGGCTTGGTTGTTCATGTGGTCATCCACGTGTCTCTTTCTCTAAATTTTTTTGGCTGAGGTGTTTAGATGCCCCTGCATCATATAGTGAATATTTATCATTATACAACGAACTATATAGAAAAAAATATATTCACAATTTGGACTCCGCGCTGCTATTCACATGAATAAGCCAAAATATAACGAGCAGGCCGCTGGCTTCCTCGCTTGTGGACAAAACAAAACACTGATAGTGACGCTCATGGCTTCGTCGCTTGTAAACAAAACACTAATAGTGACGCTCATGGCTTCGTCGCTTGTAAACAAAACACTGATAGGGATGCGCATGGAAAATGAATCCCATAACTTACATATGAACATATTCTAGTTTCAAATAATATACACATGTGAAAATATTCGGAAAGGAGTCATCTAACTAAGCGGAGGAATTGCACGGACGTCTAAAAGTGCTCGGAATCCGGACAAAAAAATTTCAAAAAATCTTGTAAAGGCAATGTTTGAATTGTGTTTTTGATAATGGAAATAGATTTAGCACCATCAAAAACATCTAGGACACCTAAAATTCTTAAGTTAAGCAACTATAACTTAGATTTACAAAAATCCTCCCCTAATTTTCTCTAAATATGACTAGAATTTCCATAACTTTCCGAGCGACTCCTCAGCCTCATTAGACTACGCAATTCGGAAAACATACGGGGGCATTTTAATTTTGGTGGTGATCAGGGTTTATTTATCAGGGTCCCCTAACAGCATGCGTTGCATTCAATGCCAATATTGTGTATTATAGAGGTGGCAGCTTCTCATTGATATCTATTTTCCCAAAATTGGCGCGAGATCAAATTTACTAAGCTATAGTTTTATTAATGCGTGGGACGGTATATGTTTACTCTCCGATAATTAACTTGTTTTAATCCATTAATGACCATATACGCCCCGCCCATTGATAAACCTATAGGCTGATAAATATTGGTTGCCCACAATTTGATCATGGTAGGGGCCCACTTTATGGACCTGCCATGTTGGCCCGTCAAAGCTTTTTGCCTAATTGTGTCCACCAACAGATGCTGGTGTTTGTTAGCCGACATCAGATCAGTGGGCTGATATAAATTATAATAACTGCAGGGGAGGGATGCTCCCACCAAAATAAAAGAAGTTGTTTGTCGAGTAGGTACAGGGGAGAAATGCTCCGCCAAAATAAAATAAGTTGTTTGTCGACTAGGGAGTATCTGTTTTCTGTAACGTGATTATCTATCATACACTGAACTATATAGAAAAAAAAAACTCGCAACTTGGACTCAGCGCTGCTATTCAGATGAATAAGCCAAAATATAGCCGGGAGGCGGCTGGCTTCCTCGCTTGTGGACAAAACAAAAGACTGATAGCGACGCGCATGGCTTCGTCGCTTGTAAACAAAACACTGATAGCCATGCGCATGGAAAGATGATGAACCCCATCGCTTACATGAGGTAACATTCCATGTGGATACGGCTACAGAAGGTTGAGTTCAGATTTGGCAATATTCTAAATCTGTGGACAGCAGTAAGATAAACTGTTTGAGTTCTTTATTGGATTTTGAAATATATACTCCGAATCTATAATTAAGATACGTATAAATTCTTTTGTCCGGCACATTGGGTGTACGTTGTAGTTTGTATTTTTAACTGGTGAGCGAAGGATCAAACAATATTAGGATGCATCCTTGCATCACGGCAATAATACCTCAGGGTAAAAATGCCAGAACTAAAGGAGAGGGACCATATCACACCAATAATACCTCAAGGTAAAATGAGCAAGAATTAAAATAGAGACCGAAAGAAGTAGAGAGATTAGAAAAGAACCTCTAGGCAAAACAAAAAAACCTAGGTAATTCATTTCTCCATGGTTGTTTGAACTCTTCAGTTGATGGAAGAACGCTTCGTCACACATTTAGGTTTCTAGAAACGACTCTCCTAAGAGAGTGTAAGAGTTCATTTGCTCCAACCGTTATTTTTGGATGTGTATCTCTAAGTCTAAAGCTTAGACTATAAAATCTGAAGTACATAAGAATTCTATCGTTTTTCAATATTTTAATTTAATAAGTATATAAGAATGCTATTGTTTTTCAATATTTTAATTTCAGGAATTTTTGACTCACCTAAAGACAGTGTGAGAGTTCATTTGCCTTTATCATTTTTATTGGGATAGTATCTTAAAGTCTATAAAAACGTAAGGGTGTTATTGTATTTTAATTTATTTAATTTTTAGAATTTTGAGGTTTTTTTTATCAGTTTTATTTAGATTTTTTTAATTAATATTTATTTGTTTATAATGTTGCAATTTACTTATAATAAAAAAAAATTGTTATTTTTCAAAAAAATATTCTCAACAACTAGTATGATAGTATGATATATGAGCATTCATTCATCCTAGTAAAATATAGGCATAGGTTTAGTTATTATTTTTCTTTCTTAATCTTAATTCTAATTCTAATTTGCCTTTGGAATTTATGTATTCATTGTGGCTTTTTCTTTCAGTGTCTATTCTAGTTTGTCTTAGTTTTTCTTTCTCAATCTTAATTATAGTTTGTACTTCAAATCCATGTATTAGTTGTGCTATTTTGATATCTCCATGAATTGCATGTTTTATTTTTGAGCTATCTAGGAGAAGCTTAGGTTGGGCACAATTCTCAGAATAGTTTATTTCCCCATAAAGTTACTTCCATTCTCAAACCTCTCCCTATGATATTTGAGCTAGAGACATAATATGAACTTAAACTCATATTAGTTTACATTTTGTGAGCTTAATCTCGATCCTATTACTCGTAAATTCATCAAGAGTTTAAAAAGTTAAACATGTCAAATATGCATAAAATTTAGTAAAACTAGCACATCCATATAAATTAAATTGCTAGTAAATGCACATAAACATCAAAATATTTACCTCACAATACATCTCACAACATAGAAGATTTAAAATATATTACTTTTTTTTAACTTATTATTATTAATAGTCCCGAGGTTTGCTCAATTCCCTGAGTTTAGTTGTTAAAGCACCTCAGTAATGGGTGGTCCTCAACGCTCTCAATGTTAGGATCTACTAATGAGTTTGCGGAAAGTGATCCCTTGAAGTGGTTTTTCCCAGATTTTATGAAAAAAAACAATTATTATTATTATTATTATGTAAAAGAATTAATATATTTAAATGTGTAACACCATTTTTATATATATGGATATTCTTCACTGCAAACTATAATAAAGACACCATGTTCATATCACCATCTATACCTTTCATTGTCACTATATCTCCTCATTTTTCACTATTTTCACTTCATAAATTAAAATGAGCTTATTAATGCATAATAATGGGAAGCATGGAAGACTACCAATTTTTTTTAAATTGCATCTCTTTGCATTATTAGTAGCTTTTATTATAAGAAATTAAATATGTTTTCCAAATTGCATCCTTAGTATTGTTACTCTTCTTAAAGATTGGAAAAAATTTCCTTTTTATTATGGATTTTACAATGTAAGCTAGTGGTGATAACATGTCTATACTTTCTTGAATATTGGAAAAAAAAATCATTTATATTATGGACTTTACAATGTAGGCTAGTGATGATAACATGTCTATACCTTCATAGTGTGAGTATGAATTGGAATTTCATTACTTCAAACACATTCTCATATCTTTTGTGTTGCAAAAGAACATCAATCAAAATCACAATGATAATCACACATAAAATTGGTGAGGTCATTCCAAACTCATCAACTCTATCTAATTCAAGTTACTTATGACTCAATTTTTTTCAACTAGCTAAATAAAATGCATTAAAAGGGTTGATTAAGAAGAGAAGATGACTAATTTTGAAGTATTTGAGACTTTGGTAAGAAAAAATAATAATAAATTATTAACCATGGCCAACTACTAAAATCGTAAGAAAAGAAACAAGAACTTTCTCTGTACATATAAGCCCACATTTACTCTATCATCCAACAAAAATAGTAAGAAAATAAACAATAGCTTTCACTCTATACATATAAGCTCACATTTACTCTATCATCCATTGATGTTACCATAATAAATTTATTAAAGGTGGAATGAGGAATGAATGTACTCCTACTTATGGGGCTTTATTTCCATAGTGTATTTCTTATTTTTAATTTTCCTAGTTAAATAGTTAGTTCCGTTTAATTTTAAGTAGTGCATTTACTAGTCCAGTGGATGGATGATGATTTCCCATTGTGCATTTTTTATCTTTAATTTTTCCATTGTAAAGATTACTTCCATAGAAATTTAAGCAGTGTATACTGATAATGATTTCCCACTATGCATTTTTTATCTTTAATTTTTCCATTTTAAAATTTACTTCCATAGAAATTTAAGTAGTGTATACAAGATAAATAATGATTATAAAATCTTCTACTTCTGTAATATTATGTATCTTTTTGTTTTGTAATAATTTTATTGGTGGCTAATCAAATCACCAACCAATAATATTTAATAGAAAAATAAAATCTTTACTTTATTATAAAATAAAAATCTTAAACTTTATATAAAATTTAATATTTTTTTATTTATCTTATAATTTATTTTACCAATGTAAATTTTAAATAATATAATAATTATTGATAGCAGCTAACTCTTTACTTTAGTAAAAAATTTATTCTTATATAAATTTTAATATATAATTCTTAACCCAGGGAATCCCATAAACCATCCCATAGCGAGCTCCATAGTAGTTTCCACTATATTGGAATGCCTTCTCTAACACCCTGTTTAGTCCATGCATCCTAAAACCATAGGGCAGCTTTGCTCAACTTCTGAGCTTGAATTTTCACTCAATTGGGCATTCACTATGTGATTAATGTTAATCACCTGAAGTTATATTAACCATGTGCAAGTCCACCAAGGGCACCAAGTAAGGACATCCGCCAAAAGACACCAAGTGATAATTTCGGACACCACTTTTTTTTTATGAACTTTGATAATGTTACAAATCTAAAAGTTATTAATATTCTAAAAATTCATCAGTAACAAACTCTTTATTAATATTCTAAAAATTCATCAATAACAAACTCTAAACTCTAAGTGAGTTAAATCAAACAAATTATTTTAAGAAATTTAATAACATATCATTCTTTATTTAATATTTATTTTAATTAACAGGTTTGTTCTGTGTTTATTTTATTTAATATTTATTTTAATTAACATGTTTGTTCTGCGTTTATTTTAATTAATTAAGCTAATGATTTCAGAAAGTTATCACTGTATACTTTGTTAAGCATTACACAAGAAAATAGCTTTGCTTCTCTGCTCTCCCTACAGAAACCTTGCTGCAAATACACAATTGAATTCTTAAACAAGAGATTTGCTGCACTTAAATTTAAGGTACGCACTCAAAGCACAAGATTGCTTTGAAAATATTAAACGTGAAAATATTTAAACGAAGTAGTGCATCTATGCCAACTCTGCTTCATTTTTTCTTTTTATTGAAGTCTGTCCCGTATAGTTACAGCATTTTTGCGAAAAAACGATCATCTTTCACAAAAACTATCATGTTTCATTTTCAGTGTCTCCAGTATAATTACGCTCATTTTTTCAAAAAATATCTATTTTTTCCAGTCTGCAGTATAATTGCACCATTTATTCAAAAGCTATCATCTATTTATTTCACAATCTGATCATGCTAGGTGGCCATGAGGCCACGACCACAGAAAGGCTAAAATCTAGTTTCCAAAATAGTCCTGCTGTACATTTCTATGTAGAAGCTCCTGTGTGACTTGTGCGGATGTACATTTCTTTCAAGAAGCTCCTATTGGGCTTGTACCATTGAAGCTTATTCAAATTCCAAAATTAAGCCTTTTCCTTCTTATCAAAATCTTGCTCTTCAAGAAGATCGAACTCGTCACCTTTGAAAATTTTCAGACAGAATTAGTAATACACAACTGGCATATGCGACCATCAAAACGATGGGCTCTGGTACTCCACGAATATAATTAAAAACCCCATCCGATCTCCAGAGCTCAACAGCAAGGCGGGCCATACTTCTGGGCAAGGGCTAACGGCAAGGGCTAACCAGCCATACATTAGGTATTAAATGCTGGCCCATCTATGTATGTCGCGAGCACGTCATGGGGGGCGCGGATGGTGTTACATGCATTCCATAACATGTATCCAACATCACATCCGATATCTCCGACGTGTTTACCTAATTTTCCGATGACCGCCGAAACAGGCCCTATACCGTCCACATCTCAACTTGTCGCCATCGTCCTGTCCAGACCGTGCATGCAATTAAAGCATGGATGGACCAGCTACGATCTGAAATCTAAATTTTGAATTTTAAATCTGCCGCGCCACTGGCCTATCGTCCCCTAGCGTCTCTATTTGATATTTGAAATTTGAATTTGAGTTTTGTGCGCGCCTACATGAATGCCCATGCCTGGGAGGTTGGCTTCCTAGTGTCTTTCTTCCTCTTTTGGGCTGGGTGCTGCTGGACGATGGCATTGCTTGGCTTGTGCAAATCCACATCTCATTGAAATTTTTAGCGAGATAGAATTGGCAAGCATCAACAAGAATGATCCTATCAAGGATGGGATCGCATGAGTGGTATTTTCTATTTGGCATGTTTCAAACTCACAAGAATCAAGCAATGAAAGAGAGTTTAAAGCTCTGTTTACTCTCCTTAATGTGCAATGAAAAAAAATTCAAAATTTCTTGACTTGCCGGTTTCAAAAGACTTATATCCCACTATCCACCGGATGAACGATCAAATCTAGGGGACAAACTTTGGCCCTTCTACAAATTGCTCATCAATTAAAACTGGTACCAAATCAGTTTTATTCATTTAAATTTTTAGAATTATATATTGCCGACTCTCTCTCATTTTCCTATAATAATCCTATTCACTAATATTTTGTTTTCCACTAAAATATTTTGATAGAGCAGCAAACACAATTAACAAGATATTTTGACAGAGCAGCAAACCCAATCGGCTGTGGATATGGGGCGCACATCATCCTACAGGGTCACATACATATTTTCCAAAGAGTTAAGTTCAGGCAATTGCGATAGAGCCAGATCTGTGCTCGTGAACCAATTCCGGTTCCCGAATAAAGTTAGCCAGTTAGAACCCACTCTGAAGTGAAGCATCAGTAACATATGGAACTAATTAGACAGCGTCTGAGAGGAAGCGAGGCAAAGGGAATAAATTATATTTTTGGTTATTAGACTAATTAATTAATGGATAAGGGGCTGGTCTACGAAACCTGAGATTCTGGTTTCAATCCGCAGTATGGTCATTTGTTCCAATTTCACCTTTCCTACTTTTTAATGGTTTCCAAACTTTTATCAACTGGTAATTCTTACAGTTCCAAATTTACCTTGGAACTACAGCTAATACAAAATATCATTCTGGGTAATCAGTTTCAAGACTTTTGAAACATTCGGATGATGAGAGCAAGCAGAGTCACATTCAAGGAACAAGAAGTTGAGATAAACCAACTATAATTAGTCTTTTATATTGTGAATTTTCTCCTCATATTTGGTCACATTGTCTTTACTTGAGTAAATGGTGAAGCGCAAATTTCCAATTAGTATTTTTTTTAATTAGATTAAATAGCTCTTTTATGGTGAAATTTCTCTTTTCTCCTGATATTTAGTTACATTATTTTTACTTGACTAGATGGTGAACTACATATTGAAATTTAGTTATATAGTTATTTTTATTTTGTATATATAATTAGTTTTCTTATAAACTAGTGAAAAAAATTTGCTATTCCAATATTTAGTTACATTATTTTTACTTGAGTAAATGTTACATTATTTTTACTTGAGTAGATGGTGAACGACATATTGAAATTTAGTTATATAATTATTTTTGTTTTACATATTGAAATTTAGTTACATTGCTATTTTTGTTTTAAGATTTTATTACACTGTATACATAATTAGTTTTCTTATAAACTAGTTAGAAAAGAATTTGCTACTCTACGAATGATCTATGGAAGAGAATGCAACTAAACTTTTTAGAAATATAATGGGCTACCTTAACCTCTACTCTTGTTTAGCTAGTTCATTCTTTTTATAGCTTTGACAATCCTTGGTTGATCGAGTGATGGATATAGTGTGCATCTTGGTTTTTGAGGTAAAGAATGTATTTCATTTTCAACTAAGATAGTGATATGAGCGCAATACACCTAACACCTTTATTTTTCAACTAAAATAGTGAGTATATTTTTAGGTGAAAAAATATTATGAACATTTGTAAAAATAAATATTTGAAATAGATAATGTCAACATTATGTGTATCCTCTTTAATGACATGCAAAGAGTAAGGTTATTGATTTTTCTCAATAATTTTTATGTGCAAAATAATTACATTCAACAATATTGGTATTCATGGTGAGAGTCAATGTTTTTTTAATTACATTCTTTGTAAGACTCAAGTAATGAGAATCATCAACACTTTGATTGGGGTTTTTTAGTGCCATAGAAAGGTTATTTCTTTTTCACAATAGCTTTTATGTGCAAAATAATTACTTTCAACAATATTGGCATTCATGGTGAGATTCAATGTTTCTTTAATTACATTCTATGTATGACTCAAATAGTGAGAAGCATCAACATTTTAATTAGGATTATTTGACATTGTTTTCTATTTCAACAAAGATTGAAACACATTAAGAATATAGTCAAATAATTTCACAAATTCTGAATTTAAATGATATTTACAAATTTTAACCACTTAAAATTTCAACTATAGGTAACAAAAGTTACTTATAATATTATGTCTCCTAAATCCAACTCTTTATAAAAAAGTTAGGATTGCTTTCTTTCATGTGAATGGGTTTTAAAACATGGAAATGAACTTTGTCAACACACATGTTAAAAGTATTCACTCATTCAAAAAAAATCCGCAAACATCTATTAATAGGTTTGAAATCATATTAGCACACTAAAATTGAGATTATAGACATTGAATCTTGATTAAGAGAAGTATTAACTATTATTTTTCTTAAAATATCGATAAAGTGAAATTTGTTAAGGGGAAATATTAAATTAAATTAAATGCTAAAATTGTAATTATATGTAATTATAAACATTGTAAGGAGCTCCAATGTTGCATCAATTAACATAGATTTTACATGGATTGTATAAAAGACAAAGGCATGACAAAGTAATAAACAAATACATGTGAAACCCCATTAATATTGCTTGGAAGTGAAATGTTGTGGAAAATTTGAAGTTCCTTGTAGGTGTTCCAAAGAAATAAGATTCAACACTAGGGTTGAAATATCTATGGTGCATATATGTAGCCCCTTGTCAGATGGAAATTTTAGAACTCCAAAAATTCTACACCACATTAGGGTTTACATCTTCAAACCCCAAATTTTCTTCTGAGTGTAGATACAAATTTATACATGTGAATCAAAGGATAAATGACACTTTTGTTCTAGGAAACAAAGATCTTCTAATAGCGAAATCGACGGCTACGAAATCGATCAATTTCAGAGTATCTCATCAAGTGGAAGAACTTACCTGCTGAAGATTCCACATGGGAGGACAAGAATTTTATACGAAAGCATCAAGAACTACTCAAGCGTTGAGGACAACACTTTTTGAAGGAGAGGGGCATGTTAGGCCCCTATACTACTAGTGTAACCCCTTATTGTTATTAGTACAACCCCCTTATTATATTGATGTACCCATGTAGTGCCCATATTGTTACCCTTCTGCCCCATAGAAGCCCACTATTGTTATTATTGTGCCCTTACAATATTATTGTTATGTCGGCTCTGATTATGTTATGTCCCCTTAGACTCCTATATATAGAAAGGAGATATTTTCATTTGTATCATCCAAGAATTGTTCATTTATGTAATGTAAAGGAGGTTGCCCCCTCGAAGAGGCTGAATTCTAAGGCATTGATCTATCTTTTCTATCTTTTCTTGAGCTGGTTTCATAACATAATCCTATTCACTAATACTTTTGTCTTCCAGCAAGATGTTTTGATAGAGGAGCAAACACAATGCACCATGGATATGGGGCACACATCGTCCTACAGGGTCACATACATCTTTTCCAAAGGATCAAGTTCATTTTCAATCTACAGTTCAGGTAATTGCGATAGATCCAGATCGGTGAGAGTCATGAACCAATTCTGGTTCCGAAATCAAAGTTAGTTGATTAGAACCCACTAAGAAGTGAAACATCAGCAACAGATGAAACGAATTAGTAAATGAGCCTCTCGGCTCAATTAGAATTTGTTAAACACACATGGACAACAAGAGAAAATATGAAAGATAAAACATGAAAGTACCATTTTTATTAACAATTGATATACATTTATAGTACAATATGTGACCGTTGGGTTTCACATCCCAAGGTCTCTTGGACTTCTTTTGTCCATTCAGCTTCCACACTAACCCATTGAGGATTAGGTGTCCAACATTCCCTCCCTTAATCCGAAGGGTTATGTATGAGTCCAAGAAGAGAGCTGTAATAAAAAATATGCAAAAAATGCATGGCAGCACTAGGCTGAATGTGCTCTATGAAATGTTGGTATAAAGGGCAGTGGTTTAAGGATGACCACCAACACTGGAATGCTTAGTGCAGTTCCCAGAACTCTTCCAAAACTGGCAAGAAACTGAAGTTTTCTGCTAGAGGAAGTGATCCTATTGTTTTAAAGAGGGAAACCTTCAACCATAAAAGGGAGGTCTCACCCTGCATAAAAGGTAAAACTTCCAACTTAAAAGGGAAGTCTCAACCTGTGATGGTTTAAGGATGACCAACAACTCTGGAATGCTTAATGCAATTCCTGGAACTCTTCCAAAACTGGCAAGAAGCTGGTGTCTTCTGCTAGAGGAAGTGTTCTCAATTTTGTTCCTGGAATTCTTCCGAATCTGACAAGAAGCTAAAGTCTTCTGCTAGAGGAAGTGTCCCAGACTACCAACTGAAGGCATGCTTAGGGGCATCTTTGTCTCTGGCTACAACTCTGAAACTGGTGTGGCAGGTTGTGGCTTAGGCTCGCTTGATGTGACTTTGCAGCTTGTAGATGACCATCATTTCCCCCCTGTCAGATACAAGGTGAGAAGATGGAGAAAACTCAACTGCAAGACTGTTCAATACTATGGAACAGGTTCTGACATGTGTTTGGAATATCTTCTTGGCTGTTGATGCCCATTGCCAAGAAGTGATCCATCCAAGATGAATCTTTGTTCTTGTAGGATGTTTGTTTCTGAAGCATCGGTTTGAAGAATGACTAGTTTTATGACAGTGCTTACATGGATGAAGATCAAAACAGTGATCTTTCAGATGGCAAACTCGGTCACAGTGTTGGCATTTTACAATCTGTTGTTGTTGTTGTTGTTGTTGTTGCTGTGGAAGAGAGGCAGAGTCTAGAACAGCTGGAGGTGAACTGTCATGAGGAGCAGGTGAATTGTCATGAATGAATCCAGCACTCTGAAACTGAATAGGCTTGGCGTAGTCTGGAATATGAAAGGACAAGTCCTTGTCATATCCAAGACTAGTTCTGTGTTTGTTGTGGACAAGCTGTTCCCAAGGTCTGATGATAGGCTTGGGAAGTGTAGACTGAGTTTCTACATCTGCATGTAGAACTGTTGCTTTATTGGGCACTGGATCTGAATGAGCTTCAACAATATTGTCTTGCTGTTTATGGGAGTCTGTTTCAATGTTCTGAACAAAAACAGGTTCAGAATGATGACTCCATTGTTGTAATTCTGCTCGCTGTAGCTGAGATTCAAGCTGCAAAAAATCAATGTTTTCTTGTGCATGTTGTAAAGATGTTTGAATATCTTTGAGAGTGTCTTTGCTGACTTTAACTGTGATTCCATCAGTAGATAATATTAGAGTTCTTAAAAACTCCAATAATCCATGAATTTTCTCCATTATTCAAACAATCAAATCAATAAATGACCACGTTTCCTACTTTCGTACCAAACCAGAAATCTGACTTGTAGAGCTCCAAAATTTGTGTAGGCTCTGTTAGAAAAGTTCATCAACCGTATAGCCTAAATTAAGTAAGCTCTTGTTTCCAAGCTCAAGCTGCCAACTAGAAATAAGGAATCCTTTTTGTTTCTCCTGGTTAATGGCATATGGGAGCAACCATAATTAAAAACACACCATAATGTGAGAGAACCTTTACTTAGAGTCACATGAGACAACGTTACTTAAATGGACAACGGTGGTATATGGACAGCATATGGTTAATGCATATGGAGGTATGAGTGAAAGGACATCGTTAAAAGAAGTGCAATGTTATACAATGGAAACAAATAGAAAACAATGGTATATTAATGAATGGAGACAGCGTAAATATCAATGACTAGAGACAACGTTAAACTAATACCAATAATTGAGACAACATATGGTTAACGCTGCGATATCACAAGAATGGCCTCAAACTCTGTCCATCATCTCTTGCTCTGGGTTTCTTGATAACAAAAATATCTGTTGGAAATTCAACTAGAAAAACAAAACACAGAAACCTGGTGAAGATGCAAATGTGCTACCACCAAATCCAGGTGGTTTATTACCAAAAGGAATGGAAGACGATGTAGCTGGTGTAGATGCAATAGATGCTTGACCAAAGGCAATTGTCTGACCACCTGAAAGTGCAATCATAGAATCGACCCACAGTTTATGGCAGCATTTGATTAATACCTTTGCTATTAAAAATATGTAAGTGTGCTTCAATTATTTTGTTCTTATTATGTCTATAGATAGGCTCTTGGGGACTTTCCTAGTCTTTCTTATTTCTTTTTAGAATCTTTGATTCTAACGCCTTTAGAATTTTCATCAAGCGTTATTAAATACTCATCATTTCATAGTTTCAAGTTAGCATTTGTACACATATAGCTAGTATTTATATCAAAGATTGAGTAGCTACTTACTACAATAATGTCTCTCACTAAAATTCTTGGGATGTTAGAAGTTTTCGCTATTAGAAGATCTTTGTTTCCTAGAACAAAAGTGTCATTTATCCTTTGATTCACATGTATAAATTTGTATCTACACTCAGAAGAAAATTTGGGGTTTGAAGATGTAAACCCTAATGTGGTGTAGAATTTTTGGAGTTCTAAAATTTCCATCTGACAAGGGGCTACATATATGCACCATAGATATTTCAACCCTAGTGTTGAATCTTATTTCTTTGGAACACCTACAAGGAACTTCAAATTTTCCACAACATTTCACTTCCAAGCAATATTAATGGGGTTTCACATGTATTTGTTTATTACTTTGTCATGCCTTTGTCTTTTATACAATCCATGTAAAATCTATGTTAATTGATGCAACATTGGAGCTCCTTACAATGTTTATAATTACATATAATTACAATTTTAGCATTTAATTTAATTTAATATTTCCCCTTAACAAATTTCACTTTATCGATATTTTAAGAAAAATAATAGTTAATACTTCTCTAAATCAAGATTCAATGTCTATAATCTCAATTTTAGTGTGCTAATATGATTTCAAACCTATTAATAGATGTTTGCGGATTTTTTTTGAATGAGTGAATACTTTTAACATGTGTGTTGACAAAGTTCATTTCCATGTTTTAAAACCCATTCACATGAAAGAAAGCAATCCTAACTTTTTTATAAAGAGTTGGATTTAGGAGACATAATATTATAAGTAACTTTTGTTACCTATAGTTGAAATTTTAAGTGGTTAAAATTTGTAAATATCATTTAAATTCAGAATTTGTGAAATTATTTGACTATATTCTTAATGTGTTTCAATCTTTGTTGAAATAGAAAACAATGTCAAATAATCCTAATTAAAATGTTGATGCTTCTCACTATTTGAGTCATACATAGAATGTAATTAAAGAAACATTGAATCTCACCATGAATGCCAATATTGTTGAAAGTAATTATTTTGCACATAAAAGCTATTGTGAAAAAGAAATAACCTTTCTATGGCACTAAAAAACCCCAATCAAAGTGTTGATGATTCTCATTACTTGAGTCTTACAAAGAATGTAATTAAAAAAACATTGACTCTCACCATGAATACCAATATTGTTGAATGTAATTATTTTGCACATAAAAATTATTGAGAAAAATCAATAACCTTACTCTTTGCATGTCATTAAAGAGGATACACATAATGTTGACATTATCTATTTCAAATATTTATTTTTACAAATGTTCATAATATTTTTTCACCTAAAAATATACTCACTATTTTAGTTGAAAAATAAACGTGTTAGGTGTATTGCGCTCATATCACTATCTTAGTTGAAAATGAAATACATTCTTTACCTCAAAAACCAAGATGCACACTATATCCATCAGTCGATCAACCAAGGATTGTCAAAGCTATAAAAAGAATGAACTAGCTAAACAAGAGTAGAGGTTAAGGTAGCCCATTATATTTCTAAAAAGTTTAGTCGCATTCTCTTCCATAGATCATTCGTAGAGTAGCAAATTCTTTTCTAACTAGTTTATAAGAAAACTAATTATGTATACAGTGTAATAAAATCTTAAAACAAAAAAAATTTCAATATGTGGTTCACCATCTACTCAAGTAAAAATAATGAAACTAAATATTCAAGTAGAAAATTCTTTTTTAACTAGTGTATCAGAAAACTAATTATATATACACGGTGTAGTGAAATCTTAAAACAAAAATAATTATATAACTAAATTTCAATATGTCGTTCACCATCTACTCAAGTAAAAATAATGTAACATTTACTCAAGTAAAAATAATGTAACTAAATATTGGAATAGCAAATTTTTTTCACTAGTTTATAAGAAAACTAATTATATATACAAAATAAAAATAACTATATAACTAAATTTCGTTCACCATCTAGTCAAGTAAAAATAATGTAACTACATATCAGGAGAAAAGAGAAATTTCACCATAAAAAAGCTATTTAATCTAATTAAAAAAAATACTAATTGGAAATTTGCGCTTCACCATTTACTCAAGTAAAGACAATGTGACCAAATATGAGGAGAAAATTCACAATATAAAAGACTAATTATAGTTGGTTTATCTCAACTTCTTGTTCCTTGAATGTGACTCTGCTCTCATCATCCGAATGTTTCAAAAGTCTTGAAACTGATTACCCAGAATGATATTTTGTATTAGCTGTTGTTCCAAGGTAAATTTGGAACTGTAAGAATTACCAGTTGATAAAAGTTTGGAAACCATTAAAAGATAGGAAAGGTGAAATTGGAACAAATGACCATACTGCGGATTGAAACCAGAATCTCAGGTTTCGTAGACCAGCCCCTTATCCATTAATTAATTAGTCTAATAACCAAAAATATAATTTATTCCCTTTGCCTCGCTTCCTCTCAGACGCTGTCTAATTAGTTCCATATGTTACTGATGCTTCACTTCAGAGTGGGTTCTAACTCGCTAACTTTATTCGGGAACCGGAATTGGTTCACGAGCACAGATCTGGCTCTATCGCAATTGCCTGAACTTAACTCTTTGGAAAATATGTATGTGACCCTGTAGGATGATGTGCGCCCCATATCCACAGCCGATTGGGTTTGCTGCTCTGTCAAAATATCTTGTTAATTGTGTTTGCTGCTCTATCAAAATATTTCAGTGGAAAACAAAATATTAGTGAATAGGATTATTATAGGAAAATGAGAGAGAGTCAGCAATATATAATTCTAAAAATTTAAATGAATAAAACTGATTTGGTACCAGTTTTAATTGATGAGCAATTTGTAGAAGGGCCAAAGTTTGTCCCCTGGATTTGATCGTTCATCCGGTGGATAGTGGGATATAAGTCTTTTGAAACCTGCAAGTCAAGAAATTTTGAATTTTTTTTCATTGCACATTAAGGAGAGTAAACAGAGCTTTAAACTCTCTTTCATTGCTTGATTCTTGTGAGTTTGAAACATGCCAAATGGAAAATACCACTCATGCGATTCCATCCTTGATAGGATCATTCTTGTTGATGCTTGCCAATTCTATCTCGCTAAAAATTTCAATGAGATGTGGATTTGCACAAGCCAAGCAATGCCATCGTCCAGCAGCACCCAGCCCAAAAGAGGAAGAAAGACACTAGGAAGCCAACCTCCCAGGCATGGGCATTCATGTAGGTGCGCACAAAACTCAAATTCAAATTTCAAATATCAAATAGAGACGCTAGGGGACGATAGGCCAGTGGCGCAGCAGATTTAAAATTCAAAATTTAGATTTCAGATCGTAGCTGGTCCATCCATGCTTTAATTGCATGCACAGTCTGGACAGGACGATGGCGACAAGTTGAGATGTGGACGGTATAGGGCCTGTTTCGGCGGTCATCGGAAAATTAGGTAAACACGTCGGAGATATCGGATGTGATGTTGGATACATGTTATGGAATGCATGTAACACCATCCGCGCCCCCCATGACGTGCTCGCGACATACATAGATGGGCCAGCATTTAATACCTAATGTATGGCTGGTTAGCCCTTGCCATACTTCTGTCCTTCCATCGATCCCTTAGACTTCTGTCCTTCTATCGATCCCTTAGACTTCGCTTCGCGACGTGTGGGCAAACGCTCACAGATGCGAGCCAGCCACTGAAGATTGCATGTAATAATGGTGTCCACGAAGAGGCACGTATCACTGGGCTATTCCGCTCTGGCACGTCCACCACGTACGACTCAATCACCAGTGTCTCGTCCTTCTTGCCCACGTTGCGGACTTCATGAACTGTCGTGAAGGACTGATAGTTTTTCAGGCGGTGCTCTCCTCCCACGACTCTGAAGCTCAGAACGCGGTGATCGTCGTCCAGAATCTCCACCCGCTCAGTGCTGCTCTTCGCTGGAAGTCCGGAGACCACGCGAAGCTCTCTTGTACTCCCGGCGGTGCCATCACCCTGCATGGAGCAGCTACGGATGAAATGTTTGTATGTCTGTGGTTTATCGAAGCGCCGAACCACGGACCAGACGTCCTCCGCCATTGCTCGAATCCACCGCACGACCACGGAAGAGAACTGGCCGTCGCTAACGGAATGCTTGTGATATCGTTCCACCACGTCCCTCAGGTACTCATATTCCTTCTCCTTCAGTAGACGTTGCAGCATCTCGGATGCCGGGTTCGCCGGCTCTGTGGACCATATCGAGCCCGTTTGATCCCTGTGGGAGGGAGACATGCTCGAATTCGAGATTTCGTTGCTCAAAAATACTGCTTTTCGCTGGCACATATGAGGTCAGTTCAATGCTAATACGGGCAATCGGACTTTCTGGGTACTGGGCAGCGCTGAAGGTCTATATATATGTGGAACGTGAGCGGTTACAAATTAATGTTTATCCAAAAGAAGGTAAGTTCGCAAAGCGAGAAGCGCCTATGTTGTTCACGTGAACAAGACGCCAAAAAAAAGGTTCACAGGAAATATTTATTACATATTTACTCTATTATCCATTCATGTTACCATAATAAAATTTATTACAAGTCCATTGATGTTACCATAATAATTACAAGTGGAGTGGGGAATTACAAGTCCATTGATGTTATTACCAGTGGAGTGGGGAATGAATGTACTCTTATAGTAATTTTATTTTTATTGTTTATTTTTATCTTTAATTTTTCCATTTGAATAGTTAGTTCCATGGAAGTTTAAGTAGTGCATAATAATTACAAGTGGAGTGGGGAATGAATGTACTCCTACTTATAGTATTTTTATTTCTATGGTTTATTTTTATCTTTAATTTTTCCATTTGAATAGTTAGTTCCATGGAAGTTTAAGTAGTGCATCTATTGGATAGATGATTATTGTAAGATCTCCCACCATTATAACCAATAGATATTAAGTAGTTCATTATAACCAATAGATATTAAATAGATATTAAGTAGTTCATTATAACCAATAGTAGTTCATGTATAATTTATTAATGGCAACTACAATAACCAATAGATATTAAGTTTTTTAATAAAAAACCAAATTCTTTAATTTATTATTAGATAAAACTTCAATTTTGGTTTATTTTTATCTTTAATTTTTCCATTTGAATAGTTAGTTCCATGGAAGTTTAAGTAGTGCATCTATTGGATAGATGATTATTGTAAGATCTCCCACCATTATAACCAATAGATATTAAGTAGTTCATTATAACCAATAGATATTAAATAGATATTAAGTAGTTCATTATAACCAATAGTAGTTCATGTATAATTTATTAATGGCAACTACAATAACCAATAGATATTAAGTTTTTTAATAAAAAACCAAACTCTTTAATTTATTATTAGATAAAACTTCAATTCTTATATAAATTTTAATATATATTTTTTTTAATGTATTTTTTTTTCCTGAATTATGAATTTATTTTTTTTAATGTATTTTTTTTCTGAATTATCAATCATAGTAGCCTACACCTTTTTTTATAAACTTTATAATTTATCTTTCAAATTTAAATAAATATTGTATATGGCCGTATTTTAAAATTATTAGTAACAACTCCAATCACCTATATATTATTTTTTATTAAAAACTAAATACTTCATTTTATTATTGGTAAAAATTATTATATACATTTTTCTTGATTATTAATAATGATTTCCCGCCTCACTTTTTTAATAAATTTCCATAATTAATTTTACAAATCTAAATTTTATTAGTATTTTAAAAATTAACCCATAACAAAATCCAATTAAAATAAATCAATTAAATTACTTTTAAAAAATTACTAATATATCACTTATTTGATATTTATTTTAATCAATTACTAATATATCATTTATTTAATATTTATTTTAATCAATTTTAGTGTTTATTTTAATTAATTAAGGAAGTAGTTATTTAAGAAGTTATTCATTTTATTAATTCCGATAGAGCACCGAAAGCAGCATGCCCAATATTGTTCACTTGGACTTTCTGGTCGGAGATGAAACCATTAGATATGGTGGTTTGCTTGGTTGAGTTTTATTCCTAGCCCCAACTTGTTTAAAGGGATAGCTCTATTTAAGCTTCGTTGGAATAGAATGCTAAATTTAGTGCTTTGTTGAAAATATAAAAATAATATGGGGCATTCAAAAAAACAAAAATAATAATAGTGAAATTAGAATTATTTTATTTTCAATTCCATTATTATTTTTGAAAAATAAATTTTGAAATTAAGTAATTATGTTAGATTTAAGTTTTTCAAAAAAGAGAGGTTTTGTGAAAACGAAGTTGATTTATATTTAAGAGGTATATTTTTCATGTAGGTTAACATTCAAGAGGGATTTGAACAAGTAACATATCACAAGGAGTGCCTTAACAATACACCTATTCAGTGGCCTTATTAAAATATTATATTATTTAGATTTATTAAAAATTATTCAGAAGTTATAATGAATTAAGTAAAAAAATTAACAAAATAAATTGTTCTTAAATGAGAAAAAATATATATATTCCATTTTTTAAGATGTATACTATCCAATTGAAAAAATTTCATCTGAATTTTTATGATATCTTATCCAAATTCGAAATCTAATTTAGAATTCTAAATTGGTAACTGTAATCTTCATGTATACCTATAACACTCATGCTTTATTGTATACTTTGTTAATCAATACATAGCATAATAGTTTTGCTTATTTGCTCTCCCCTGCAGAAACATTGCTACAAATATAAAATTGAATTTTTCTTCCGCTTCTCTTTGAGGATCAGGCATGTGATGATCGAGCTGCTTTATATGATCTGATATAAACCAATGAAAATGTAACTTTCTCTATTAGTTGAATGAAAGTCTGTTCTTTTTCATTGAAAAAAATTATACACAATTGAATTCTTAAACAAGAGATTCACTACACTAAACCACAAGAAGATTGCTTTCAAAATATTTAAACAACGTAGTGCATCTACGTCAACTCTGGTTCTATTTTTTCTTTCCATCAAAGTATCTCCCGCATAATTACACCATTTTTCCAAAAATAACTATAATTTGTTTTTTTCAAAGTCTCTCCAGTATAATTGCAAAAGTTTTTAGAAAACGATCATCTATTTATTTCGCAATCTGATCATACTAGGAGGCATGTTCTTTATAGTAAGAACTTTCAGGCATTAGTTCCTAGCCACTGAAAGGCTAAAATATGGTTTCTGAAATATGTTAGATGTACATTTCTTTATAGAAGCTCCTACGCTGCTTGTGCGACTGAAGCTTCATAAGCTGTGTAATTGCAAATATCGTAGTTGGATAACAACCCTATACAAAATCCAAAACTAAACATTTTCGTTATCAAAATATTTCCCTTCAGATACTAAATTTCAAAAGAAGGTGGAACTCCATAACCTCTGAAATTTTTCAAACAAAATTACTAATACACAACCAGCAACTGCGACCTTCAACACGTTCGACTAATTGGGTTTTATACAATTCATTCTTTCATTCATTCTCCACATCTTAATTCTCAGATGGGCTCTGGTAATCAACGCGTATAATTAAAACCCCATCCACTCTTCAGAGCTCAACAGCGAGGCAGGGTGCACGGTTGTCCTTCCATTAATCCCAATCCCTTGGGATTTAGTTTGAAACATGTAGGTAAATAGTCACTGATGAAAACCAATCACAAGATTGCATTTAATAGTGTTGAAAATTGCAATAAAAAATGATAAAAATAGAATCCAGAATATTCCAATTTTAATTTAGGTTTGAATTAAAATTTGAATTTAGTCTCACCCGCTGCTTGAAAAATAATTAATTAATTCATTATGAAATTAATTAGTGGGAGAAATTCAAGTTAGAAGTCTTTTTGAATTCATGCAACAGTTATCCCTTAAATTAAGGAGATTATCGATAAGATTGAATTGTAATTAGTTACCTCAATTTACTCAGTTAAGTCCAGTTAAATTAGTTCCAAACTGTTTGAGAAACTAATTGTGAGTTCAGTAAGTTAATGCATGCATGCATCCAACTAGTGTACTCCAGATAACTAAAGATTCCCTCATCATTAATTCATGCATGTCTATTTAGAGAAAGATCCAGTGGAGCTAAATGTCAAGGACATGTTACTATCAGTTTCATGTGTTTTCCTATAAAGAAAACTCATCCATGTAAAAAGGAATAAGGTTCCTTGAGGATTGCACAGTTTTACAGGGTGTGAGATCAGTGTGAGTGATCAGTGTTACACTTGGTAACAATACGATCACCCAGGACAAACAACGCAAAGAAATAGGAGGCTTGGAGGGTAGAGGAGAAGGTTTGTGATAAGCCTTGTTTGTCTGTGAGCATCCAGAAGGATTGTACTGAGAGCTAGTTAGTAGTGGGAGCTAAGGCTTTGTGTAATTCTAAGATATTTCTACCTTGTATGATAATACAGATAGTGGGGTTTTTGGCTGAGAGCTTCCCCTGGGTATTCTTCTGTGTTTCATGTGCATTGATTCTTCTTCTGGTTATATGTGTTCAACTTGATCTTGCTCAAATCTTTTAAGCTTCCGCAAAATTGATTGTAGAAGTGGATTAAAGTATTTTGCCTTAGTTATATTGAATTATCAGGTTAATCTATAGTAAAAATTTCTACATGGTACTGGAGCAAAGGCTATCGGAGTTGTGAACAGTATACTGAGAAGAGAATTTGAAGTTTGAAGTTAGGGGTTGCATGGGAAAATCGAATTCATATCATACTTCGGGTTGGTCAATGGCGTTCTATGGATTGAGACTCGAGTATGACTTGGAAGGCAACTCGAATTACATAACATGGAAAGATAGAATGGAAGTTGTATTAGAAGACAATGGCTTGAAGGATTTCATTGATCAAGAAATCCCAAATCCAGTTGTAGCTAATACACAAGAGTTAGCTAAGTGAAAGAAGTGTGTGGCGAGGACGAGACAAATCATTCTTGAAGGAGTTCGAGACCATATTTTCTCGAGTCTCCATGGGAAGGATACTCCATATTCAATGTCGAACACATTGAAGGACCTCTATCAAAACAATAGAGACCAGAGGAAATTGGTGCTTAAGGACAGGCTTCAAAAAATCAAGATGGAGAACGGCGATACTATTTCTACATATCTGAAAAGGCTCACCACTTGCAGAGATGAGCTTAGCGGTGTGGGAATAACAACTGTCGATGATGATATGGTGAGCCTCACTCTCCTTGGCCATCCAAAGAGCTGGAATAGCTACCAGGACTCTGTGAATGGAAGGGAGAAACTGTCAGATTGGGAACAACTGTGGTCGGATCTCATGCAGGAAGAGACCAGGAGGAGCACACGAGATGGTTCTTCATCCAAGGATGATGAAAAAAATCTGGCTTCAGCAAGTAAGGCAAGGAAAGGGAAGGGAAAGGCGTCTCATTCCGAATCGAATTCTTCTCATGGAGGGAAGAAGGTTGACAAGTCTAAAGTGAGATGCTTTAATTGTCACGAGATGGGTCATTATGTGACTAATTGCCCATCGAAGAATTCCAAGAAGGGATCCTTGGAAGGATTAGAAGGTGAGGCATTAGCCTCTGAGTTCGAAATGGACTTCACCCTCATCGCACACATGGTGTCATCAATGATGGGTTGTGGTTGGTTTCTTGACAGTGGAGCCTCATTCCACATGACCGACGATAAAACTTTATTCAGTACCTTGGAGGAGAAAGACCTCAAGATGTGCATAGAGATGGGTGACGATGAAAGGTATAGTGTTTGAGGAGTGGGCACGGTTGCTTTTTAGAGGGACCATGGAGCTCTTATCACCTTGACAGATGTAAAGTATGTGCTTGGACTAAAGAATAATTTGGTATCGATCACGATGTTGGACGAAAAAGGCTATGATGTTGTTTTAGTAAGAGAAAGGTTTTCCTTAGACACATCACCACAAGACAGGTGAAACAGATCAGTTCACGAGTCAAGAACCTGTATGCTCTTGAGGTTCAATATGCATGCAAAGCCTTGAGGATCAAGGAAAATGTTAGAGACTTGGTGGTTGAGAGGGAGAGTAAATTACCTCTCAACATGCAGTCCCAGAAGAAGTCTCAGAAAATGGTGGAGGAGCCACAATTGGAGATGTCGAGAGGAGACCGAGTGGAGGCATCCACCCATGCAGAGACCTCCAGTAGGGGGAAATTTCGAGCCAAGTTGGTCGAGGGATCACATGCAACCATACCTCTAGGTGTGAGGTGAGGCAATGTGAAGTGATAGTCCCAAGAAGGCTGAAATTGGGCAGGGTCCATTGAGAGGTTTTATCTCATGGATCGTACCTTGCTACAGGATCCCAAAGTATAGAGTAGCGGGAGGAATCAGTGGGATTGATGTAGTCAGAGATCAAAGTGACAAAGGCTACATCAATTAGATACTGAAGAGTGAAGAGAAGCATTGACAATAATGTAGAAAGGTTGAGTCAGCAGAAGTGCAAAGTTTTCAGTTGATAGAGGAAATAACAGTCAGAGACTTTGATGACAGATGCATCATACTAATTCAAGTTGGATTGTTTTTTTTTGTTTCTGGAGTTGTTGGAGCAACAACACTAGAGAGAAGTGTTGCATGCGGAACATTCCAAAGGTTCAGGATCGGGATTGTGTTGAATTTCTTTCTTGTTGAGAGGGAGTGTTGAAAATAGCAACAAGAAATGATAAAAATAGAATCCAGAATATTCTAATTTTAATTTATTTTTGAATTAAAATTGAGAATTAAAATTTGAATTTAGTCTCACCAGTGGCTTGAAAAATAATTAATTAATTCATTATGGATTAATTAGTTAGAGAAATTCAAGTTAGAAGTCTTTCTGAAGTCATGCAACAGTGATCCCTTAAATTAAGGAGATTATCTCTTAATTAAGGGATAATATTGAGTTTTATTTGAGTTGTTATCAGTTAGCTCAGTTTAATGAGTTAAGTCCAATTAAATTAGTTCCAAACTATTTGAGGAACTAGTTGTGAGTTCAGTCAGTTAATGCATGCATGCATCCAACTAGTGTACTCTAGATAACTGAATATTCTCTCATCATTAACTCATGCATGTCTATTCAAAGAAAGACCCAGTTGAGCTAAATGTGAAGGACAAGTTATTATCAGTTGTGTGTTTTCCTATAAAGGAAACTTATCCATGCATAAAGAATAAGGTTCCTTGAAGATTGCATAGTTTTACAGGGTGTGAGATTAGTGTGAGTGATCAGTGTTACACTTGGTAATAATAGGATCACCCAGGAGAAACAGCGCAATGAAATAGGAGGCTTGGAGGGCAGAAGAGAAGGTTTGTGAGAAGCCTTGTTTGCCTGTGAGCATCCAGGAGGACTGTACTGAGAGCTGGTTAGCAGTGGGAGCTAAGGCTTTGTGTAATTTTGAGATATTTCCACCTTGTATGATAATACAGATAGTGGGGTTTTTAGCTGAGGCTTTCCTCTAAGTATTCTTTTGTGTTTCATGTGCATTGATCCTTCTTCTGGTTATATGTTTTCAGCTTGATCTTGCTCAAATCTTTTAAGCTTCCGCAAAATTGTTTGTAGAAGTAGATTAAAGTATTTTTCCTTAGTTATATTGCATTGTTAGGTTAATCTACAGTCAGAATTTCTACATGGTATCAGAGCAAATGTTATCGGAGCTGTGAATAAAATACTGAGAAGAGAATTCGAAGTTTGAAGTTCGAGGTTGCAGGTGAAAACCAAATTCATATCATACTTTAGGTTGGTCAATGGCATTCTATGGATTGAGACTCGAGTATGCCTTGTAAGGCAACTCGAATTACATAGCATGGAAAGATAGAATGGAAGTTGTATTAGAAGACAATGGCTTGAAGGATTTCATTCATCAAGAAATCCCAAAGCCAGCTGCAGCTAATGCACAAGAGTTGGCTGAGTGGAAAAAGTGTGTGGTGATGGCAAGATGGATCATCTTTGAGGGAGTTCGAGACCATATTCTCTCGAGTCTCCATGTGAAGGATACTCCATATTCAATGTGGAAGACATTGAAGGACCTCTACCAGAACAATAACAACCAGAGGATATTGTTGCTCAAGGACAAGCTTCGAAGAATCAAGATGGAGAATGGCGATACTATTTCCACATATCTGAACAGGCTCACCACTTGCAGAGATGAGCTTAGCAGTGTACGAACAACTACTGCCGAAGATGATATGGTGAGCCTCACTCTCCTTGGCCTTCCAAAGAGCTAGAATAGCTACCAGGACTCTGTGAATGGAAGGGAGAAACTGTCGGATTGGGGACGACTATGGTCAGATCTCATGCAGGAGGAGATTAGGAGGAGCACATGAGATGGTTCTTCATCTAAGAATGATGAAGAAAATCTAGACTTAGCAAGTAAGCCAAGGAAAGGGAAGGGGAAGGCGTCCCATTCCAAATCGAATTCTTCTCATGGAGGGAAGAAGGTTAACAAGTATAAAGTGAGATGCTTTAATTGTCACGAGATGGGTCATTATGCGACTAATTTCCCATCGAAGAAGTCCAAGAAGGAATCCTCGGAAGGATCGGAAGGTGAGGTACTAGCGTCTCAGTTCGAAATGGACTTCACCCTCATCGCATGCATGGTGTCATTGGTGATGGGTTATGGTTGGTTTCTCGACAATGGAGCCTCATTCCACATGAACGGCGATAAAATTTTATTCAGTACCTTGGAGGAGAAAGACCTCAAGATGTGCATAGAGATGGGTGACGATGAAAGGTATAGTGTTTGAGGAGTTGGCACGGTTTCTTTTCAGAGGGAGCATGGAGCTCTTATCACCTTGACAGATGTAAAGTATGTGTTTGGACTAAAGAAGAATTTGGTATCAATCGCAATGTTGGAGGACAAAGGCTACGATGTTGTTTTTAGTAAGGGAAAAGTTTTCCTTAGACACATCACCACGAGACAAGTGAAACAGATCGGTTCATAAGTCAAGAACCTACATGCTCTTAAGGTTCAAGATACATGCAAAGCCTTGAGGAGCAAGGAAAATGTTAGAGACTTGGTGGTTGAGAGGGAGAGTAAATTACCTCTCAACATGCAGTCCCAGAAGAAGTCAGAAAATTGTGGAGGAGCCACAATTGGAGATGCTGAGAGGAGACCGAGTGGAGGCATCCACTCATGCGGAGACCTCTAGTAGGGGGAAATTTCGAGCCAAGTGGGAAGAGGGATCACATGCAGCCATACCTCTAGGTGTGAGGTGGGGCGATGTGAAGTGATAGTCCCAAGAAGGCTGAAATTGGGCAGGGTCCATTGAGAAGTTTTATCTCATGGATCGTACCTTGCTACGGGAGCCCAAAGTACAGAGTAGCGAGAGGAATCACTGGGATTGATGCAGTCAGAGATCAAAGTGACAGAGGCTAGAGCAGTCAGATACTGAAGAGCGTAGAGAAGGATTGACAACAGTGCAGAAAAGCTAAGTCAGCAGAAGCGCAGAGTTTTCAGTTGACAGAGGCAATAGTAGTCAGAGACTTTAATGACAGATGCATCATACTGATTCAGGTTGGATTTTTTTTTTGTTTCTTGAGTTGCTGGAGCAACAACACTAGAGCCAAGTGTTGCATGTAGAACATTCCAAAGGTTTAGGATTGGAATCGGGTTGAATTCCTTTCTTGTTGAGTGGGAGTGTTGAAAATAACAACAAAAAATGATAAAATTAGAATCCAGAATATTCCAATTTTTAATTTATCCCTGAATTAAAATTCGAATTTGGTCTAACTAGTTGCTTGAAAAATAATTAATTAATTCATTATGGATTAACTAGTTGGAAAAATTCAAGTTAGAAGTCTTTCTGAAGTCAGGCAACAGTTATCCCTTAAATTAAGGAGATTATCCCTTAATTAAGGAGATAAGATTGAGTTGTAATTAGTTAGCTCAGTTTACTAAGTTAAGTCCAGTTAAATTAGTTCTAAACTGTTTGAGGAACTAATTGTGAGTTAAATCAGTTAATGCATGCATGCATCCAACTAGTTTACTCCAGATAACTGAAGATTCTCTCATCAGTAACTCATGCATGTCTATTCAGAGAAAGACCCAGTTGAGCTAAATGTCAAGGATAGGTTACTATCAGTTGCATGTGTTTTCCTATAAAGGAAACTCATCCATGCAGATGAAATAAGGTTCCTTGAGGAATGCACAGTTTTACAGGGTGTGAGATCAATGTGAGTGATCGGTGTTGCACATGGTAACAATAGGATCACCTAGGAGAAACAACGCAAGGAAATAGGAGGCTTGGAGGGCATATGAGAAGGTTTGTGAGAAGCCTTGTTTTCCTATGAGCATCCAGAAGGATTGTACCGAGAGATGGTTAGCAGTGGGAGCTAAGGCTTTGTGTAATTCCGAGATATATCCACCTTGTATGATAATACAGATAGTGGGGTTTTTAGCTGAGGCTTTCCCCTGAGTATTCTTTTATGTTTCATGTGAATTGATTCTTCTTCTAGTTATATGTGTTCAACTTGATCTTGCTCAAATCTTTTAAGCTTCCACAAAATTAATTATAGAAGTAGATTAAAGTATTTTGTTTTAGTTATATTGCATTATCAGGTTAATCTACTGTCAAAATTTCTACACAACGTAAATGCACATATCATTGGGGCTATTCCCCTCCAGCACGTCCACTACATACAACTCAATCAAGAGTGTCTCGTCCTTACTGTGCACGTTGTGGATAATTTTTCAGTCAATGGTCTCCTCCGACGACTATGAAGCTTAGAATTTGGTGATCATCGTCTCCCTGAATGGAGCAACTACATATGAAATTCTTGTACATCTGTGGTTTTTTTTAAGAAAAGAAAACACTTTTTTATTATATTATTAAAAAAAATAATACATTTGTCATAGTTTTTGCATCTCTGTCTACATCATCAACAAAAAAACACAACAAAAAGAGCTCCCTATCTCTTCCTTTCTTTACAATGGCCATATATGTAATCTATGATCTATCCTCCATAGTCAATAACCCCAAAAAGGTCAAAAAAGGAAAACAACCTCTTAAAATAATATTTTTCCCATGCAATCGAGGTAATACCCAACATACTGTCTCCTATCTCTTTGAAAAGTTAATGATGCTCGCATTTGTCTTGACACTTGTTTGGATACAGAGAAGAAAAACTTAAGAGGAGCCTTGTCAATTCCTCTTTTGGATAATAAATTAGTTGTCCAGTTCTGCTCCCTATATATGTGATCAAAATTGATGTGGTGGAAAGTACATACCAGCGTCTTGATGCGCTTCATCTAGTTGTTTAATATTGGAGGATTAAAGTGATTATGGCCTTTAACCTAGCCAATCATTCCTTTAGCATCCCCATAGAACTGTATGCTCTCCAATCCCAACCATTTCGTTGCGATCAACACTCCCCACAGTGCAACAATCTCTGCCTTGTTATTTGTGCCTTGGCCCCCTTCCCACCAAAAGTGATCGCAGTTACCCGCCTCTATGATAATGTATGCCCTGCAACCACAATTCCTCGTACAACTTTCACGATAGAAGAAACCCACAGGAAATTTATGCCAAATGTCTTTTCTGATGATAATTTTGTGCTTGCTACCCATTTTGGTTGATCCAAACTCCTTGAAGTATGCAGCTGTTTTAATATCATCCTCCCTTACTGTCGGATATTTATTCTAAAAAATAAGTGCATTCCTACTACGCCATATGGCCCAAATGAGATACAATGGGAGAAATCTATATCTTCCATGAGTTTTGAACCATTTCCTTAAACAACTCCTTAAATATGGAAATTGTTGAAGTTGAACGATACCAAAAGTGTCCAATACCCCCTCCGAAATGGCCTGCGCATAAGGGCAATGCAAAAATAAATGAACACTAAGCTCATTACAAGTCATGCATAGGAGAAAGATCCAAGGGCCTATGTGTCCTCTATTCTGTAAGTTATTCCAGGTTAATAATCTGTCGATGATAGCCAACCAGCAGAAACATTTAATCTTGTTGGGAATGTTCCCTCACCATATTTCTGAATCCATGTAGGCCCCTCGTTCCCCTTCTCCACCCTTGGAATTCTGTTGTATATTTCTTTTACCAATGGGTGCCCCTTTTTTAGGCAGCCCCCCCATGTCATATGGTCCTCCTGGTCATTCAGAGAAATACTTGCATTTCTCAAATTAGAAATATATACATCCCATTCACAGACATCCCCCCTCGGCAACTGAATATCCCTGGCACCAATCCCTCATTGTTGGTTGTTTGCTTGTTGGGGCCTGACCCAGGTTCGGAGTTAATTAGCCAAACAAATCCTGGTACTACTAGCCCTTTCGGCAATAGTCCACAGAGCATGGACTGAGGTCTCACCCGAACTAGTATGGGAGGGTGCTAGAACCGGGTTTCTGCACCCTGGAGATGTCTGATGAGTTCTCCTGGTCCGCGGTTTGTCCATGTGCGCAGCTTGCTTCAAGCACTTTCCCATTCCTTACGGCCTGATATACTGTCTTCGCGCAACCCTACCCAGGGGTTGTGCGCCATGCTCTGTGTTATTACCCAAAACCTTTCTTATATTCCAATATTAGTTAATTGTCTTTTCCTACTTGAGTGCTTTAAGTTATACTTAACAACATAGGACCTTCATACATGTGCACACAGTAAATAAATAGAATATTTGCAAATTATATCAATCATGCATTAACCCAAGAACAGATACACAAAATTATAGCGAAACTTCTCTTTATTGATTATTTCCTCAATTACAGACTCGACTTGCCTTGCGCAATGAGCTGTAGGGGTCCACGCACTTAGCTGCAGACTACTAAGCCTCTGCGTACTCAGCTGCAAAGCCTTCTCCTACTCTATGACCCACAACCACACTCTACACTTTGACTCCACCGCTTAGACTTCTCATTCTTCCTTAATCATTAGTTAGTCTTCTTTTACACTTAGAGCCTCACTCTACTTATACAATCCCATTGTCCACAGACCATGGGTATGTCTATCCAGCCGACATTACATTACAAAACTAGGGTGGACAACCCTATGACTCTATCATACTTTCACGCCCCACGGCCACAATTCGCATAGCTTTACAACAAGATTTGGTTGAAACTTTGGCTTTAAGCCCTAAAACATGCCTTGGGGGGATTCCATGCCCAACAGGCCCCCAACACAAACATCGTTACTCGCCCTCGAGTCACTCTATTTGCGCAACGATCTTTGTGCGAAGTCCCTTCAACTATTCTCGAACTGCAACAAGGTGAGCAACACACTAAGCTGTTGTTTACTGGATCTACTGCATACGTTGTTCTGAAACCTCCGTGTTGGGAGTGATTCTCTGCATCAGGATGTGCATCCCCTACATGCGTACAATCTTGTCTTCAATATCTGCCATGATGGTGAAGGCCTCGTCGATCCAAGGCTGAACATGCGCCTTCAAGATTGCTTCCTTATGTCATGCCGCGTCCACCTGCTCCTTCAGCGCTTTAGCCTGCTGCATCTGTGCAAGCCTCTGAGTGAGGACTACCATCTACACAGTTCCTCGAACACTATCATACTGCTATTGGAGTTCTCGTGCCTCTGTCTCTAAGCGCTGGATGTTGGGGTCCTCATGTAGATTTGTGAGGACCTCAAATGATACTTCCAACATACTGGTGCAGTGTCGCACTGCACCGCCAATCTCCTCCAGTTCCGCTGTGATATCACTAGCACCTTGTTCTCTGACTACCGAGGGGGTGGACGACTATGCCTTCAACCGTACCTCAACGATCTCAAGGTTCAGTAGGTTCAACTCCAGTTGAACCTTTGTCATTTCTTTCTTTGCCCCGCAGACCCCTGCTGCTAACCTGTGGATCCGCGCTTCTGTTGGCATGTCTACGGGGATGGCTAGCTCCGGGATTCTTTGGCAAGCGTCATTCATCACCTGTACCAGTTGTTGATTCTGCGACACCACTTTGTCGCACTGTAAGCTTAGTTGTTCCATATCTATTTTTTGCTCATTGAGGACTTTAAGCATGCAGCTCTCCCTAGCTCACAGCTCTACAGTTATCCCATCTTGCAACACATATAAGGTCGTGCATGGGAGTGCAGCTATATTGATACCGAAACCTTTCAGTGCGCTAGCCGAAGGCCTGTCTACCTCACTTTTTGTGACTAGTGTCCCTTCTGGTAGCACTATGGTGTTTGCCATCCACACGCGCAACATCTTCTCTGCTTCCATGGAGTCGACTACGAGGTTAGTCGAAATGGTACCAACCTGAGGAGGGCATGCATGTAATTCTTGCGACTACGCTTTGAGTGCCCCCAACACAATCTGGTTCTCTTACATGAAATCTTGGAGAGCCTCATTGGTGACATCGTGCATCATCTCACCAATGTCATGCAAATCACCCTCGGTTAGGGTGATCAGATCAATAGACAACTTGGATGCCTTGACCTTCTTATGTGACCCTGCCTGCTCTGTTGGGTGTTGGTGCTTTAGCTGTATCAACACAGTTCATGGGTCCACACCTCCCTCTTCTGTCTCTACTTCCTTCCCCTATGAAGGCGTTGTTTGGCCCTCGCCCACCTTCGTGGTTGCTTCCTATGTTGCTGCTGCTGCTGTGGCCTTTTCCTACTCAGCTACTTTCTGTGTCGTGTCCCCACTACTCGCACTTTTGTTGTTGCTGCTTCCTTCCTTTGTTTTTCAGCCAAATATGTGATGCGCAACTTGGCCTCGTCTTTCTTTCTTTGCACCGCCGACTTCTCGATCTCTGCGATGTCTAGGGCATGCCACTCCGGCGGCCATGCATCCAGTACATTAAAAATGAAGCCATCGGTGGCTACGAAGGGTAGCTTTACCCACTGCTTGGTTGGGTCCTTGTGCACCCTAATATAAATGTTATGCATGTCTGCTTTGAATTCTGCAAAACTCTGCAGACTGTTGTAGATAGTGGGTAACAACTGCGGCTTGTGGTTGATCCCCATTCTGAGGTTCATTTCCATGAAAACCTAGAAGATTTTACTGTCGCAGATCCTCTTAGCGTCCTTTGTGGCCTAGAGCAAAGCGTACTTCGTGGCCTCTGGTAGGTCCCTGTCAATTACGGGGAATTGACTATCCTCTGGTAATTCCCCTGCCACGAAAACTATGGACAGCAGAAGCCATGCATAGTGGAACGTTTTGCCCTGTTCCTGAGCTTCACAACAATTTTCTAAAAACTCCTTGCATAGGAACTCAGACCAGTTAAACTGGACCCCCTCCGCGCACTGCTCAGCCAGTTCTACCACCAGCGCGAGTACTTCATCCGCGCGGCACTTGCACATGACCTTTCCTACCAGGATTTTGGTCACCATGCACACTGCTTTCTCCTTGATGTTGGAGATGGCGTAGCCCCTCTTCTTCTTTTCCAGCTTGTACTTTTTCTTCATGGCCTCTACGATGGCCAAGTCACTACCCTTCCCTTCTGATATGTCCGTGGGGTCCTCTCCTTTATATGGAAGCTGGGAGATGTGGTGAATCAGGTTCGTCGTGATGGGGATGGGCTCCTCCAGCCACAAACACCCATCATGCACCAGGAAGAGTAGCTTCCTCATGATGAAAATGGTTATTGGTGCATGGGGGAAGTGTGGCACCCAGAGCAGATTCAGTAGCCCAGCCTTCTCCACTCTGTGCAACCACTTCCACGGTTCTATCTTTGTGACCCCCACTACAGTGTTCTACTTAGGCTTCATGAGGTTCCTGGTGTCAATGTGAGGGAACTTCTCGTGGTCAGCAAGGGCCCAATCTTCAAATTTCAGGTTCGAAACATGTCCCAGGTGCGTGCCTTCAAACATAATGTTGTCTTGGAGGAGAAGGGTCTGGAGCGAGCTCTTGGTCTTGTCCAAGCCCTTGGGCACTTTATCCTTCCCTTTTCGCGGGGGGAAATAGGTGGGAAATTCTTTCATGAGGTGCACAGGATGAGTGTCTTCTTCCATGCCTTCATCCTCCTCCTCTGCAATGATAAGATCCTCTAGATATTCTTCTTCTTCATTGGTCTCTATGGTGACGACTTTCACCTTCTCCTCCATTGACATCTTGGTGCGCAACGGGTTCCACGGGGACACAGGTATGGGGACCATTGCTTGTTTATCCTTCTTGGGTCTTGGCGTGTGCAGTGATTTCGGGATTTCTGCCACAATCCCAGTGCCTTCTGGAACATCCCCCATAGTCAGGGCCTGCGGGGCCTCCTCAGTGGTTATTTCTATTATCTTCATAAAATCCTTAGCTATTGCCATTATATCTATGCAGAAATCTATCACTCACAATCTCAGGGGTTCAATCAATGCTCGGCACTCAACAATCATGGCTCTGCTCAATAGCTCAATTCACAAATGACTAAGTGTTGTTTGTTGGGGTAGCCCTTTGTAATTTATAGCGCTTTCTAAATTTGAATTTGACAGTTCCCCCCAGATTTGGTTCATTAATGCTCCCTTGGCGGTAGATTTTCCAAAATCTTGCCCATAAATCATGTCTTAAATGCCTGTCACCTACTCCATTTGGCCTCGAATTGAGCATCCCATCATGAATAGTGACTTAAACGGTCACTTTCAACCTGTGTGGCAGCGCAGCCCCCCGTGCGCAGCCACAGACCTTGTGACTCTCTACTGTTGCGCGCAGCTCCAACATTACGTAGCTCCCAGACATAATAATTTATAGGCCCATGCTCCCTTTCAAATGCCTGGAGCGCTAAGATTATTCCTCCCTTAGCTAGTCTGGTGGTTGCGCCACTTGTGTGTGGTTTCCTCTGGTCATCTAGCATTCTTCTTGGGAAATACCTACCTTTTACTATTACTGGCGGCGTCACACACCTTATCATCTACAGCGCATCACCCTAGTTAATTATCTTAGTAATATGTGGTCCAAGCCAAGGCATCAGACTGATCAATTCATGTTGATAGTGCTCAAACTTGTCAGCATGATCATGCACACCCTATTTTATCACTGTGGTATTCTTATCGAGAAAATCATCCCTTATCTCGTCTTCTAGCTTCTTAACTTCCGCTTCTACCAAAGCACTTTTCTTCCTTAATCGCACGCTTTCTTTTCCAAGTTCTTGGAGCCTAAAATTTCCCTGTTGGATTTCTACCTTTAGGGTTCTACAAACCGTCGTAGCTATTGGTGCGATCATGCACGGTCTAAGTTCTCCATGTACTATAGGGCCTACATTAGTTGCTTCATACTCCAGCCTTGGCGGTGCCCGCATGGTCAAGGTTTTGCACACTGTCCTATATGCCCAGAGAATCGCTGGTACGCGCAGGTCCCAATCAGCCCACTTCACCTAGTGGACCCTGTTCAGTGCTTCATGTACTTTGTCAAAAGCTTCTGCATGAATATGCTTCTGTGTGCTTGGTCTTACCATACTTCCTAGTCCCAAATGGAGGGGTCGTTCGTGCCATTCCTTACCTACACCTGCATCTCGATCATGACTCCTACCATGAGTATTGTGTGTATCCTTGCACGTTTCATACCATATGCTTGTACCCTCCTAGAAAGGTAGGCGTGCAGGCCACTTAATCTGTCATACTTGTCTTTTAACCACATCTGAGGCTTCCTAAATTGTAGGTGCATCATCCTTCGGCAGTCGTGCCAGTCCTCAAAACTCTTCTGGTGCGTACCCCACCACCTTGCGGGCGTAGCGCACAGTACCCATTTCAGAGCGTCTAAACGTTGTTGTTCCAACACTTCTTTTTCAAATTTGTTCAGGAAATCATCCACCTCGCCCAACCCATCATACATAGGCAAGTCTCTCACCTCTATTGCTATGTAGTGCAACGACCTTGTCATCATGTTACAGTTGAGCGTGGTTACCTCATGTAACCGTTTCTGCCATCATTCTATCTCCTTGTCAGAATCTAAGGTGCAGTAGCTTTCGCATTCCCAAGAGATTCGGCCATCAGTGGTTGGATTTACCCAATATTGCTCCTGCGCGGTTATCTTGTAGATGTCGTCCAGATCGCCATCGTTGTCATTGTCGCGCACTGGTTCTGTGTAGCACAATCCTTGTGCAGGGTCTAAAGGTACCACTATGCGCAGTGACTTTTTCTCAAAGATCATCTTGTGCTTCCTTAGATTTATTACTCCATTCATGTCAGTGGGCCAATCTATTCCCAATAACGCGGGATAGGGATTACAGTCATGCACAATCTCTATCACTTCGAAATCTGCTATTGCGTTTGCTCCTTCGATGTCTACTGTGATTCCCTGCAATCTCCCCATAGGTAGGATCTTTTGCTGGTTCACCATTCGCAGTTGGATAGGAGACCATTGCAGCACAGGCCTGCCCATGCACTCCCATGTCTGCTTTGGTAAGACGTTCACGTCCAATCCTAGATCCAAAATCACTTCATCCATCTCATATTCCCCGATCTTCACGGTCAATCTCATCTCCCTTCCTATTCGCGTCATGTGCTTCCCGAGCTTCCGAACTATGTGCGGTTCTCCTAGCGAGGTCCCAACACATCTAGTTAGGAGTTCTTGCAGTCCCTTTACAGCCTTGCTGTCGCGCAATAGCTTCATGCATGTCTCCAAGAACCTAGTGAGCATTAATGGGTCCATTTCCAGCTCTAGTTTGTCTTTAATTCCCATAGTGGAGGCATCCGTGAAGCTCCTCTTAGCTTCCATGAATGTCTCCTTAGCGCACTCCAAGTCAAATTTTGGTTGATTTGTTGGAGCCTTGCAAACCCAGGTATTTTCTTCGGGTTGCTTGCCTTTGTACTCCCCTGTTGTAATACCACTTCGGAGCATGATATTTACATTGGGTTCTTCCTTGTGTAGCTTAGACCTCATCATTTGCAGGTTCTAAGTCGAGGGAGGCTGGAGTTCTCCTTTATCACGCAACCTCGCTATCAGTGTGGGACAATCCTCTGTCTCATGATCAAATGACGTGTAATATAAGCATGATGGTCTCGTTGGATTTGTACAATCGCAGTCATAATGCCCCGGCCCTCCGCAATTGTAACATATCCGCTGTTTACAACCTCTTCCTGGTCCCATTCCACCTCGACCTCGTCCGCTTCCCTGAAATCCAATTCGCGCCATCCCTGCGTTCTAGTCAAGGGGCTGTGTTTTGGCCTGAACTTTGTAGGTAGGATTCCGATCCATCATCAGCTCATAACTTCTACAGGTGCGCTCATTATGGCCTACTGATCTACAGAAATTACAGAACAACTACTGTGAATTCTATGTATACTTTTGTAATAGATGGTAGATATCTGTAGCATGCTTTCCTCCTATCTGACAAATCGTGCACCATAATGTAGGCGCCGCACTTGGTCCTACTTGTGCCTCCGTTCTCAATGGCATTGGTCCTCCTCCCACGAGGTAATTCGAGAACACTAGGAAATGGTCCTTATTGTGCCCCTGGCCCTTTCACTTTACTCACCATACCTCGTCGCGCACTTTTGGACCAGCCGTCCTGTCTTGTTTCAAACTCTGCATCTCAAGGCACAAGTTTTTCAACTACGCATGAATGTGCTGGACTCCTAGGTTAGGATCTTGTATCGGAGTCTCGTGCAATCTCATCACGACCTCCAAAGCCTCAGCCTGTGTGGTTATCTTTTGATGGGACATTGCATTTCGTAGATGCAATGTTAACGAGGCTACAAACCATTCACGGTGTTGCCCATTCGCTTGGTAGCATTGAGATTTCCTTGAATCCAATGATTGACTGTGCCTCCGACTTTGGCCTGCTAGATTCTTTGTTTAGCATAGTCTCGATATCTACTATCCTCGCATTTTTATTGTCATTAGAATGCTTAATGTACCAAGTCATCACGCGATCCTGCATAGCACTGACCAACGTTGCCTTCCTTATATTGTCATCTGTGACACCATGTGCTTCACATACAACTTTAATCATGAACCAAAACTGGTCTGGATCTTCATTCCCTACTCCATTGAACATTGGTAGCTTTATCGCACTAGCCATACTGCTTCACGGTGGTGGCGAAGGTGATATGGGCAAAGTCGGGGGTGAACATGGTGGAACTGGTGGTGGTGTGGGTAGGGGTGGTATGCACAAAATTCTCTGCCTTATCAGGTTGATCGCACTTCTTTGCGAAACCTTCGCAATCTCTTCTTCGCCCCCTCGCGAAGGTGATATTAAGGGGCTAGTTTCTAGTTCTATTCTACCTTCGGCTCTGTAGATTTTCCCACTACGCATAGCCCTAAACATCAATTTATTTGCATAACCTATTTTTCACACAATAGCATTTTAATGCAAGTGTTCAAATATTTAACGTACTTACCTCGTAGTCCCTTGAGGAAGCGTCGTTCTTCCTCGCTATAGTTTAATGAAGTATCTACCATGAATTCAGTGATGAATCCTCCTATGATATGATCCAGCCAGTGATTGACAACGCGCGCAATCTTATCTTCCGATGCTTCCAGTCTGCGCACCAATTATGGAGTCCACACAATAGGTTTGTCGATTTTACACCTTCCTTGTCTATCTGCTAGCTTCGCAATCCACTCATACAACTCAGTATGGAAGGATGCAAAGAAAATTTCGTTGATTTCCATATATAAGTAGCAATCTAACCACTCTTCCTTCGATAATCGCGGATTCTTGTTTTCCTGCACCACGAACTCGTGAATCTTTCTGTCCAACCACTCTTCAATTCCTTTCTTTGTCGGATTCCAATGATATGACATCATACATCTCTATGCAGATCTCGGTCCCAGCAACATAACCATTTGTTGGCTTTTTGGGGCCTGACCCAGGTTCGTAGTTAATTAGCCAAACAAATCCTGGTACTACTGGCCCTTTTGGCAACAGTCTGCGAAGCGCGGACTGAGGTCTCACCTAAAGTAGTATGGGAGGGTGCTAGAACCAGGTTTCTGCACCCTAGAGATGTCTCATGAGTTTGCTTGGCCCGCGGTTTGTCCCCGCATGCAGGTTGCTTCACGCACTTTCTCGTTCCTCGTAGTTTGATATACTGCCTTTGCGCAGCCTTACCCAGGGGCTGTGCGTCATGCTCTGTGTTATTACCCAAAACCTTGCTTATATTCCAATATTAGTTAATTTTCTTTTGCCTACTTGAGTTCTTTAAGTTATACTTAACAACATAGGACACCTTCATACAGGTGCACGTAATAAATAAACAATATATTTTCAAATTATATCAATCATGCATTAAACCAAGAACAGATACACAAAATTATAGAAAACCTTCTCTTTATTGATTCTTTCCCCAGTTACAGACTCGAATCGCCCTACGCACTCAGCTGCAGGGGTTCGTGCACTCAGTTATGGACTACTAGGCCTCTGTGCACTCAGTTGCAGAGCCTTCTCCTACTCTACGACCCACAGACACACTCTACACTTTGACCCCACCACTTAGACTTCTCATTCTTCCTTCATTACTAGTTAGTCTTCTTTTACACTTAGAGCCTCACTCTATTTATACAATCCCATGGTCCGCGGACCATGGGTAGGACTATCCAACCGACATTACATTACAAAACTAGGGCAGACAACCCAGTGACTCTATCATACTTTCGCGCCCCCCACCCGCAATTCGCGGAGCTTTACAACAAAATTCATTCAAAACTTGGGCTTTAAGCCATAAAACATGCTTTGGGGGGATTCCATGCCTAACATTGGTCAATACATAGATCATCATGTAAGAATTTTTTTTTGAGAAATATTATCTCTTTATTATGCGTGAATTGAAGGATTCGATAAGGTATGAGTGGTTTCCCACTATACCTTTAATAGCGTCCAATCCAATCTTCATTTTGGACCCATCCCCAACCTCCCAACGCATAAATCCCATCAGCCATTGTATGTTTTTCATTATACTTTACCAAATGTATGATGAAATTGTCTTCCTCTTTGCCCCTCCATAAATCCATGTAGTGAAAGATTTCCCATACATGTACTTACCTTTAATTTCCATTGACCATATACTAGTACCTGTGGCTATCCTCCACATGTTATTTATGATCAATGCAATGTTGAAGGCTGATACACCAATTATATCCCATCCACCTTCCTCAATGGGCCTTGTAATGAGTGTTATAGACATTTTTTGGCACTACAACCCCAATCATGAAATGTCCATAAACCAAGGGCTCCTAAGTCCCTAAAAGTGTTGTTCTAACCCCTAAAGGAACAAGGTCAACTGATTACAGCTTCTCCCAGAAGTTCTCCATGAAAAAACTGCTTAGAATTAGTCAAAACAGGATCATTTCAGCTGCTCCATAGGCAAAGTGTGTTGCATCTCACCTAAACACACTGTGTGGGTGCATTGCATTTCAAAAATCCCTTCTATGGGGTGCGATGGGCGAGAAATGACAAATGGCAGTGTCATTCCGCGAGGTGGAGAGGCAATGGAAGCTTCCAAAAACTTCTCTTGTGACACTTGCCTCTCTGAATTCGACCAAGGATGAGTAAGAGATCATCAATCTCCAAGTGGAAGCAAGAAATATAAGAGGGAAGACACTAATCAAGTCACAAGCTAACTCATCTCCCTTACAGATATCTATATATGGATCCCTCATCCCAGAGATCCAGAGGCTGGAATTTTGCATATTGTAAGGAATTGTTGTTGGTTTCTTGAGACAAACATCATATTGTTGGGTGATCTAAGCTTTGTATGAGGTGAAGAGGGGCTTCCTTGCTGAGAGGATGATGTTGGGTCAGAACAACTGGTTGTAACTCCCCTTGGCTCTTTCTTTTTTATCAATAAAAGCTATTCAAGTTTTCCTCCATACTCTTGTGTCATTTATATTTGCTACATTTGTATGGTCAATTTACATCTGATCCTAGATTGTTTATGATTATAGATCCATGTTCTTGTATAGTGCTATGCTATTGTGATCTTACAGGTACTCTGTGAAGCTGGGCGTGCAAGGGAACAAGTAGCGAAAGACTATCAAGGAAGAGAGGAATCAAACCAGGAAATTAGCGCAAGACAGAGGTTGGTATTTTTTGTTCTTCTCTATCTATACTTCATAAAGGAAAAACGAAAGTAGCTTTACTTTGTTTGTTTCTAAGGCAGCTATCATACCTTAGTGGGATAAGCAGTTCTGAGTAGACACTTTTCCCTGTAACAAAATGGCGACTCTGCTGGGGACGAATTAGTTTGTTTGTTTATCTTCCTTGTTGTCTATTTCATAAACTTACAGACGGAGTATGAAGTCGTGCCAGGTATCTTTCAAACTGCATTTGCTATGCAAATGCATTTAAGTAGATAAATGCCACTTCAGTCAATCTCCTGGATTTGTTTATGATTTAAACAACTGATTCACAAACTCTCTGATTGCCCTTGTGGTAGCTCTTAGATCCTCCTTGGATCTACCCCTGATTGTTGCATTACTGATTACCTTTTGCTCGGCCAAAACCCATGAACTGAATGGAAAACTGTGACCCGGAACCCAACCAAAGTCTCGTCTCTGGCCCAGCGCAGGTATTGTTCTGAGAATCTGAAATTCAGCGCACTTCCCGAGTGTAGTAGGTGCGCTGCATTTCAAATTCCCTGTGTTACAGGTGCGCTGATTAGACTAGGCATTGTGCAATTTTGGTTTCTGTGATTCATTCTTTCCAGTTCTATTCATGAATTTTGCTGCCTGTGATCAGTATATCTCTGTTTGAAACCCCTTTTCCTTGCTGTTATTTCGCCTCCTTTGTACAAAAGAACTGTAAATGTTTTTGTGTGTTTGTTGAGTCATTTTCAGTTCTCCTTTTTGGTGGGCTCCAGTATTGTAGCAATAATGCTACAACTCCTGGGGCTTCCTATCTCTAATTTTATCAACCCGGTAGTTCGTACAAACTTGGAAGCGACGGTGCTGTATGCACAAGTACTAGCTCTTGTCGCAGCTGTCACTTGGTCAGCTAGCACAAGTCCGCTAGGGCTCAAGCCAACTTCTATATGCTCTCAGAAGAAGCTTTCTAAATGATGGACGAAGGCTATCTGAAAGGAAATTAATCTACTTTGCAAAAATGAACTGAAAGCCAACCAAAACATGGAAACCCTAGTAAACCCTAATCTAACTAGCTTAATCTCTATGATGCAATGGTGGGAGTGCAAATGTCTAAGAATGATGCCATTACTTCTAGTGATGTGGAATGCATGAACTCAAACTACTTCCATTGAAAAGAACATTGTTTTTGTATTTTTGCTTAAGTGGTTGGAGTGATTATGATTTTGTTTCTTATTAGGGTTTGGCTGTGGAGAGGTGGTGCAAAGGGAATGAAAGCTTGGGAAAGGTCAGGGGGGCTAGGAGAGGTCCCAGGGGATCCCTAGCATCAGTCCACAGAAGTCCACAACGTTCAGATTCTCGGCAACCAAGTTTGCAGGCTCCTACAGGATGTCTACAGGGGATCCTACAGGAAACTCAGGAATTCTACAGGAAGTCTGCTAAATTCTACAAGATGTTCTACCGTGGGAGTTTTGGGTGATGGTGAAGTGATGGAGCGGTATGGGTGGATAGGTAAGATGGAGATGGAGCTTGTGATGGCTCAGGAGCAGAGAAATAAGATGGAGAAAGAGTGCACGAAGTTGGTTGGTGGATAGAAGGATGGGAGCAACGAAAGGTCAAGAAAATGGAGCTACGTGGGAAATGGAAGAGTTGGAAGGTAAACGAACTGAACAGAGGTCGAGTAGATGGTTTTTAGGCGTGGCTAAGAAGAAGAAGAAGGAAATGGAATGATACTGAGCAGTGTAAATAAAACAAATTGCTTATGTCTTGCACCAAAAACGAGAATCCATTAACCTGTGCTACCTGTGCTATTTAACCAATGAACAGCTATGTAAATCGTGAAGAGAAGTCATGCATGGAGTTAGAATGAAGAAGTATGGTTCTAGAGAAAAATGCATGGAAGGATCTACGATTGCAATGACTGTGTGGCAGCTTGCATGAAAGCATAAGACTGCGTTTTTGGTGGTTGGTACAACCCACACCCCCAATCTCTAGACAGAGATGGCAGCGAGTGCACTATCAACCTTTTTTGAGCTCTAATGAATTACAATCCTCCTACTCTAATCTATGCAACTAAAAGCACTTGAACTGTAAATGAATCCTACTCAATCACATACAAGAAATCAAATCAGCAGACTGTAAATTCTAAATGCATCTCAAAACAGAGGAAATAAAGTGCTGCAAGGAAACAAGTAACAATACAACAAAGAGGAGGTCTATTGCTCTCAGGTTGGGCCCTAACCTGAGAGCTATAGCTCCCTTAAAAACTCAGAATTAGATCCAAATCTGCTTGCCTTTATTCATAATCAAGAATCTAATGTCATGCCAAAAATGGCTTACAAAACAAACAAACACCAAGCTGTAACTCGTGCTCAGAAATTACAATAGTAATTCAAAAGGTCAAAGAGCTCCTATCAAAGGCTACGGCCTTCATATTTATACACAATGAAAATTAAGCTGGCTTCCTCCATTCGTGGAGCTTGGCTGTCCAACTGAAAGTCAAACTGCTGATCCTGTAGAATCTGTTGGCTGCCTCTAAGCTCGGTGGGGAGAGTTGTTGGAGCTCGGAGTTAAGGTGAAAATCACGAGGGAGGTTATTTAAAGCTGTAGACAACCTCCCTATAAACCTGCAATGCCACCTTTGCTGTCTCCTTGTCTCCTTCTGCGTGGTCTTTTGCTCTCTTTAATGCCAAAAACCTGAAATCATCATGTATTAGCCACATAGATATAATGCTTGCCCTTCTTCCTACAAATAACACGAATATACTAAGAAATGAATGCATAAGTGATAAAAGATGAATGGTTGAGCAAGGTAAGTAGGCCAAATGAGCCCAAATTGTACCAAAAATTGGGGCTCATCATCACCCCCCAGCTAAAACATTTGCTCATCCTTGAGCAACTAGTCCAACTCTTCATCCTTCATTGCTTTGACTGCTACCCTTACATCCCAAGCCTCTATGGTAGTGTCCTCCTTGCTGATATGAAACCCAGCTTTCCTGTTCACCTCTTCCCATTGTTTAGTGTCATCCTTCTCTGTGCTACCTTCAGCCAATCCTAGCAGCAGTGGTGGGCTGAGTTTAAGGCCAATCCAGCTGGCCTGGAGGCTTTGCATTGATTTCTTGTAAAGGTCTACCCTTACCAAAGCTTCCCTCATCCGAGTTGGGGTATGGTACTCTCGGATCTTTAAACTGTGTGCCAAGGTATTCCATCTGCGTGCACATGCTTGGGCAGCAGTTTCTCCTAGCAGTCTTTCCATGTCTTCAAAATGAGCTATGGCTTGGGCCTGTTGGTCCATAAATCTCAAGGAAGCTGTGGGATCAGTAGACAAGTGTTGGTGTGCTGAGATGAGTGCTACTGGATCCTCTGGTTCCGCTCGAATGAGCAATGGTTCGTTTATTTCTCGGCTCATGATTGATTTTTCTTCTGCTGCTCTTTGATCCTCATGGTTCAACCATGAAGCGAACGCCATTAATTGCATATCACCCAAGGCAGTATTGGGATCCCAGGAAGCTTCATTAGGCAAGACCAAATTGTGGAGGTAGAACTCTGCTAATTTAGCCTTATCCTCTGACGAACTAGTACTGCACAATTCAGAAAATTGCTGGGGGTTTTGGATCTGAGAAATACCTCTTTGTGCCAAGGTGTTTATTTGGAACTGCAGCCATTGGTCTTTCAAGTACAAACCATAGGATTTTGCAGGTTGTCTGCACCTTATTGCCTCCATGGCCCAACTGGCCATGCAGGCCAATTGTGCTTCCTTTTGCTGCAGCTGTTCTTTTAGAGCTTGCACTTCAATTTGGCCTTGCTGTTCTGCTTCCTGTAGAAGTGTCATTGGCTCCTCAAGACTGGTGGTCAGCTCCTTTTTGCCCTGTTGTTCTTCTGTGGTGTCTTTGGAGGATGTACCTGCCCCTGCCCTTAGCTCCTATAGCTGCAATCTCAGCTTCTGGTTTTCTTCCTGTAGAAGCACACGTTGGCAATTAGCCACATGCTTAGCCATGGCGAATTCACTCCTGACCTCCTTGAGTTGCTCTTGTAAGGGACCTATGTCCGCCACACCCTTTGACTTGGCGATCTGCATCCATGTGTGGGTACGGACTCTTTCTTCCTCTAATGCAAAAAATAGAGGCACAGTAAATTTCTGCGGTATGATTTTGCCCGCCTCTAAAAAGGTGTAGTATGAACTCAGACTAGGCGAAGGGCTAGGTTCTGGTATATGTTCTTTTTCTACCTCTTCAGGTGGCTCTACCTCACCCTCCCTTGGTGGTGATGAGGGTCCTTCTTCTTCCCTCCTTTCTGTTTCCTGTAGCCGGGTCAGAGTTTCCTGTAGAACATTTTCAGCTTCCTGTAGCCGAGCTTTTTCGGTCAACAGGTCTAACCTTTCTTGCCACTTAGTCTTCTTTGGGCTCCCCTTCTCATAGGTGACTGTGATCCTTGAGGGAGACTTTTCCTTGGGTGAAGTAGGGGTATCTTCAATAACAATCGGGCTGCTGGACGGAGGCTGTGGTTTGCCTGTCTTTATTCGGACACTTCTTCGAGCTTTAAAGTATAGAGGGGCCTCCCTCTTCCTTTTCTCTTTGGGCTTAGGTGGCGTGCTGAGGGCGGCCAGCACAGCTGCTGCCTCCCTCTCACGAATATCAGCCTTCTTCTCCTTGGGTTTCACTTTGTCAGGGCTTCCTGTAGAAGACCCTGTTTTAGCAATTTTCGGGCTTCCTGTAGAAGACCCTTTCTCTGTTTTCGGGCTTCCTGTAGAAGCCTGTTTCTGCTTTCCTGTAGACACAGGTGTCGCCACCTTGGCTTGCTTAGCTGCATGGGTTTTGCTTTTTGGTTTGACTGCAGGTGCTGATGAGGTACTTGGGCTGATGTGGACCACCTCAGCTTTGTCCGTTCTGCTTTGCAACCTCTTTTCTCTTGCTGACAAGATGGGTGTGTCACCTTTTTCTTTGTCATCCTTTTTCTCATGCTTCTTCTTTTGTTCTTTCTTCTGCACTGTGGTCGGGGTCTTCTGGCCTGTTTCCTTCTTCCCCTCGGCCACTGATTCTTTTTCCTCACTGCTGGAGGAACCACTTTCTTCAGCCAGCATCCTTATGTCTCCATCTCTTGTCAAATTTCTGAATGATTCCCATGAGAGGGGAACCTTATATGAATGAAGCACATCCTCCACAAGAAGTTTGATCAACCCATGGTGGGCTACCTGATCTGGTATGCCTTCTTTTAACTTTGTGGCACACTCAATTAGAGACTGTAGCAGGAAATAAGGAATGCTCAGTTTCTCTTCTACAGGAAGATCAATCCGGTGCCTCAATTTAGTGAGCAACCGAAAGTGATACCCGTACACGATGCTATAACGGCCTTCACAGGTTATATACTTCATGATTTGCAGGACAACTTCGTTCCATGGTGGCAACAAACTTGTTCTTCGCACCCCATTTTTGTCCTCCGAGAATTCCTCCTCAGGTGGAAAGAATTCTTTCTTGGCCTGTTGGCTCAACTTCCGTTCTTCCTTATCCCACGGCAGACCCATTGGAAGTTCAGTGATTCGACTGATATATTGTGGGGTGAGCTTGAGGCTTAGGCCCCTGAAATTTACTGTGGCCAGTGTCTTGGATTTCGGCCTCAGAGCCTGCAAGAATTCTTCGGCCACTTCATCGTCGTAACCCTGCAGCTTATCACAAAAGGATATCCATTGTGCTCGTGTGAAGAGCTCCACCACCTCCTGATTTTCCCTTAACTTGGCTGAATCAGTGGGTTCTCGTCTAATAAACCCACCCGGCATGATAAAACAGTTTCCTTAACCAGAGGTGGTGATTGTGGAAGAAATTTGGTCTACTGAGACAGAGCGTAGAATTACGCTTCTGTCATGTACATAATCCACAAAACTTATCCCTGAGGAACTTAACATAGTTTAACTACCCTGACATCCTGTAGAATGACAGTATAGGCACAACAGACAATAATTTCACCAATTTTCTATGACCAGACTGTGGACGACAATTCCGCCACCTTTAAAAACCAGTTGCATGAAGAGTTCAGGGTTACCTTTTTAATTTGCCACCTTTTTACGTGAGGCACCCGCCTTCCTGTAGAAACTGCGTTCCTGTAGAATGACAGCGTTCCTGTAGAATGACAGCGTTCCTGTAGAAGCAGCGCGCGATTTTCGGGAAAGACTGCAGTTGGTCTGCGCCTTGGGTGTGCTTCACAATCGTTCTGATAGCCAAAGGCTCAACGTATCGAACTACAGAAAGATCAGGATAGCCACTCGAGTTCAAAATGGTGGTTGATAAATGCATGAGTGCAATCTAGCCGATTAGATTTTGAATCGGCGGAATCCGTGGCGCGAGGGGTGAGCTGTCCCCGCCGGACCATTGGGCGACGTCATCCCATCATTCAACTGTGCGTTCACTTGCTGCCGCATCAATTCCCGCAGATCTGCCGCCACCTCTTCTGTTAAACTCGTTTTGTTTCGACGGGATTGCTCTCACGTGCGTGCTGCCCATTCTTTTTGTCATGGCCGCCACCCAAACATCCAATTAGACCATTAACTGGCCGACGTGGCCGGCCAAATGGCCATACGGCCGCTCAACCCATTCACCTTTACACTGTGCAATCAATTCAAAGTAAAATTCATGCGATCTGATGGAAGGAAGGGTCGAGACACTTACCTGCGCGGCTGCACACGATGTTTCAGTTTTTTTTGGACGCTAATGAGTGGATTTACCTGCTGCTGGCGAACTTACACAGGCCCGGAGGTCCACGGTTTCAGGCTGCTGACGATGGATTTGATGCTTGGCTGCATGCATCCGCGTTCACTGCATATGGCCAGCGCTGTGAAGAGTATACACTCTAGCGGGCTCAACTGTTACAGGACTCCGCGGGATGTCTGGTAACAGTTCTTCCTCCTTGGGTGCATGCTGCACGACGAAGGATCTGGCCTCCCGATCACGCTCTCAGGGCTTCTGGATGACTGAGATGGATATGGTATGAGATCTCCAGCGTTTTTTTCATTTAGAACTTGCTTTTTCTTGAGAACTCATCGATCTGCTTTGCTGGTGCAGGTAACTTCGTTGCATGTTGACAAGGATGGTGGAACAAGATAACAGCAATGTGCAAGGGTGACAACAGTGGCTTGCATGCGTCCAAACCGATCCTTAGAAGTTAGATCTCCTCATGAAATGGATTCTGGGCCGTTCTAAGCTTTTACAGGAAGTTTCCTGTAGAAATACAGAGCTTCCTGTAGAAAGGTTGCGTTTCCTGTAGAGAGTCTGCACCTTCCTGTAGAAAATCTGCATCTTCCTGTAGAAAATCTGCGTCTTCCTGTAGAAGATCTCAAGCTGTAATAAAATTGCACATACCTTGGAGAAAATGAGTATTCTTGGAGGAGGTGCTGGTGAGGTGTCCTGACTGCATGATAAGGATCCTGAGCTCTGAGTTGAGAGGCTTCCTCTCCTCCATAGAACACCTGCAACCTGCATGCAATTTTACATAATGAATCTGCTGACCTTGTTTTTTCTTTTTTTTTTTTTTGAAAGATAACAGGGGTGCCTCATTGAGGTTTTCACCCTTGCCATCTGCCTTAAGCGCCTCAAAGAGGTTTTCACTCAAGGATCTTTTTCCAATCTCTTTTTTTTTTTTTGAAAGACAATAGGGGCGCCTCAATGAGGTTTTCACCCCTACCACCTGCCTTGGGTGCCTCAGAAAGGTTTTCACCCAAGGATCTTTATTATTTATTTGTTTTTTTTTAGATTCTTCAGGGTATGCCCAAAGTAGAGGCAGAACCCTTCTCTATGACCAACACTGCCTTCTCCATAGTTTTGATGAACTCTTGTCTTGAGAGAGGCTTCATGTAGATCTTCAATCAATGCCCATTGACAAGCATGGGGATGGCTTCCTCATCAATGGTCCGAATAAGAACAAATCCATTGTCATGACATTTTTCCACTGAATATGGCCCTAGCCATCTGGTTCTCAGCTTCCCCTTGAAATCTTTGTATCTGGAGTCATACAACAAAGCCCAATCTCCCGGCTGAAATTGCTTGTCATGGAGATGTTGGTCATGCCACACCTTTCTCTGAAGTTGAACCACTTCTGAGTGAAGGAGGGCCTGCATTCGGTGCTCATCCAGTCCATTCAGCTGCAATAGCCTTTCTTGTTGTGCATGGCTGAGATCTAGATCCAGCTGAAGTGTTGTATTCAAACTCAATGGACAGCAAAGCTTTCTTCCCATAGACCAGCTCATAAGGTGTGAAGCCGGTGGTGGTCTTCCAAGTGGTGTTGTAAGCCCATGTGGCTTCAACCAGGCAATCTGCCCAGTCCTTTCTGCTGCTGCTCACCACCTTAGTCAAGATCCCTTCTAATGCTCTATTGGTGACTTCCACCTGCCCATTTGCTTGAGGGTGATAGGGGGTGGAAGTCCTATGCTTGATCTTGTGATGAGCTAGTAGATCTTCAACCAGGTTGGAGGTGAACTGGCTCCCTTGATCGGTGACCAGCTCTCTTGGATAGCCAAACTTATAGAAGATGTTTTCTCTTAGGAACTCGGCCACCTTTTCTTCTGTTGCTGCTTTGATTGCTTTGGTCTCTGCCCACTTTGTCAGGTAGTCAGTGCACACAATGATGTAAGACCTTTGCCTCGAAGGAGGGTTGATTGGGCCCACAAAGTCCATACCCCACTTCTCAAATGGCTCAAGAGTCACTTGAGGTTGGAGAGGCATCTCATCCCTTTGGGTCAGTTTCCCCATTCTTTGGCATTGGTCACACTGGCTAACATATCTTCTGACATCTTGATGAAGTGTGGGCCAATAGTAGCCTGCCTGCAGGATTTTGAAAGCAGTTCTCTTTGCTGCAAAATGTCCTCCACAAGGCCCATCATGACAGGTGAGGAGGATATCAAAGACTTCCTCCTCCCTTACATAACGCCTTAAGATCTGATCGGGGCCAAGCTTGAACAGATTGCCCCCGATCCAAGTAAATGAGGCACTTTTTCTGATGATTCTGCTCTTCTCTCTTGAAGATAGGTGCGGAGGGAACTGTGCTGAAACAAGGTAGTTTTCTATATCAGCAAACCATGGAGAGAGTACTGAAATAGCAAACAGATGTTCATCGGGCATCTGGTCATCCACTATTCCATCCTCATCTGCAGACAAATCCAATCTAGATAAAAAGTCAGCAACAACATTTTCTCTACCTGGTTTGTCAACAATGGTCAAATCAAACTGCTGCAATAAAAGTAACCATCTAATAATACGAGCATTCACATCTGGTTTATTCATTAAATATCTAATTGCAGCATGGTCAGTATGTACAAATGTTTGATAGCCAGTGATATAATGTCGGAACTTGTTCAGTGCATGGACCACAGCCAAGAATTCTTTCTCGGTTACAGTGTAATTCAGCTCAGCTTTGGACAAGTTTTTGCTAACAAAGTAAATGGCATATGGAACGTTTTGCTCAACTTGTCCTAAAGCTGCACCTATGGATTTGTTCGAGGCATCAGTGTGGATGTGGAAAGGTAGGGCCCAGTTTGGACCTCTCAGGATTGGGGCTGACACCAACTTGTCCTTTAATTCATTCAAACTCTTCTGACAATCGTCAGTCCATTTAAACTCCACATCTTTTGCCAACAGGCCAAACAATGGCGAGGCTAGCTTGCTGAAGTCTTTAATGAATCTCCGGTAATATCCTGCTAATCCCAAGAAACTCCAAACATCCCTTACCTTTTGAGGAGGTGGAACCTTCTTGATGAGAGCAATTTTGTTAGGATCCACCTGTAACCCTTGGCAAGAAATGGTATGGCCTAGCACGGTCCCTTCAGTCATTAGGAATTCACATTTTTCAGGACTAAGGGACAAGTTCATCTCAATGCATTTGGTTAGGAATTTTCCCAGATTGGACAATGCTTCCTGGAAGTTGGCCCCATAAGGAGTAAAGTCATCCATATAGATTTCCACTGCATCATGGACCAGCTCCGAGAAGATGCTCAAGACAGCTCTCTGGAAGGTAGCAGGAGCATTGCATAGCCCAAAGGGAAGAACTCGGTAGGCAAAGGTACCCCAAGGACAAGTGAAGGTGGTCTTATCTTGGTCTTCCAGGCTGATTTGGATCTGGTTGTACCCACTAAACCCATCCAGGAAAGAGAAGAACTTCTTTCCTGCCAGTCCATCCAACACTTGATCTATGAAAGGTAGAGGGAAATGGTCTTTCTTGGTAGCTTTGTTCAGTTCTCGGTAGTCCACACAGATTCTCCATTTCCCATTTTTCTTGGGAACCAAGACCAGAGGGGACACCCACTCACTATCTGAGATGGGGTAAATGAATCCGGCATCCAACAGTTTTTGCAATTCTTCCTTGACGATGTCCTTAAGGGCTAGATTCATTCTCCTCTGAGGTTGCCTAACTGGTTTACAATCCTCTTTGATGTATATATGATGGGTACAGACCGAAGGATGGACTCCTTTCATCTCCTTATAGCTCCAAGCAAAAGCATCTAGGTGGCTGGCCAACAGGCTACACAGCTCATTTTCCTAGCAAGGAGATAGGGAGGAGCTGATCTTCAATGCTCTCTCAGGGCCGAACTCCACATTCTTGACTCTGGGAGTAACAGGGTTGGTTGTACAAAGATCCACTAAGGTGCTAGCTTGGGCATCCTCCACCAATTTCTCTAAGGGTAGTGCACTGGAAGGTGGATTCTGGATCAAGGTCTCGATCAAGTCATCCTCGGTTGGGGGGTCTCTTCTAGTGGTATCTAGGGTGCACAGAGGTGCTGAGTACACCTCGTCTTCCTCTCCTTCTTCCAACCAGAGTGGTAAGTCATGCTCTAAGGAGGGTTGGGCAGGAGGGTATAGGACTAGCTGCTTGGACATGGGACCATTTTTGATGGTCATGTTTCCTGCACGACAACTTATGTAAGCATCTGCAGTAGCTAACCAAGGCCTTCCCAAAATGAGAGGATATCCAGTAAGCTTTGCCTTTGGTTGTAGAACCAGGAAGTCTGCAAGGTATTCCCAAGAGTCAATAGAGACCAAGACATCCTCCATAATCCCTTCGGGAGTCACGGTGGAGCGATCTGCTAGTTGTAGTACTGTCGAGGTCTTCCTCAAGGAACCCTGAAGATTAAGTTTGAGCATGGTATCCCTGGTCATCACATTAATGGCAGCCCCCAGATCAATCAAGGTGTGAGGTATGATGGTGCCATTGATGTGGACATCTACTACAGGACTTCCAGGATCTAGGTACTTTGGGAAGATGACTTGTCCTAGCATAAGGTCAGACAGTTGTCCTATGACATTAATGGTTGAAGCATCTTTCTTCCGCCTACCTGGGTGTTTGAAGCACTTTTCCTTAACCAGTTTTTTGTATATTGGCACATCCTTGATGGCTTGGAGAAGTGGTATTTTCACACACAACTGCTTGAGCTCACCCAAAAGCTCGTCCTCCTCTGGGTTGGGTTGTGTGGTGGCTGTTAGTCTCTCAGGAAAGGGTGGAATAGCCTTTGGTTCACTTTCCTGTTTATCTTCCTCATCCTCTGGGGGAGGAGGTTGGCGATCTGGAAGAGTCTTTCCAGATCGAAGATTGATCTCCTGGATCTCCACAGCATAGGTAGGGCATGAGGTTTCCCCAGTGTATACCTGCTGAGCCTGTCTATTGTTGGGGTTCAGGTTCGGTTGAGCAGGCATTTGAGGTTGCCTTGGAGGAGCAGGAGGTAAAGGCTGAGGTTGAACTGGTGGTGGAGGCAAAATGGCAGGAGGAGTGTTGTATTGGGGCCTCCACCCCGACTGAGGTGCATTCCACTGAGGCTGTGGCTGGGCATGTGAATGATATGAATGAGAAGTAGGTTGAGTAGGGTACTGAGGTGGATAAGACCATGGAGGAGGCATGGACCAGGAAGGATGAGCAGGGGGACCCCAGGAAGGCATAGGAGTCGATTGGTTGGGGCTGTAATAAGATTGAGGTGCCCCTTGCATTCCCTGCTGATAAGGTCTAGATCCTTGTGGCCTCCTTTGGTTGAGGTAATAGAGAGGTTCAGTGGGAGCTTCTGTCCCTTGGTACATGGCTTTAAACCCAAGTAAGGTTGGACACTGATTTGTGGGATGGTCCTCCTCACAAACAAAACATACTTCAACCGAATGCAATGGGCATTCGTTCTTAGGGTGTCTCCTTGTGCACCTAGGGCAGAAGACAGCCAAGGCTCTCTCAGCTTCTTCTTTCTTCTGCTGGATCCTGAATGTGTCGAGCTGCATGGCAATGGTCTGTCTCACCTCACTCTTAAGATCTTCTAATTGACTTGCAAGCTCATGTTTGGAGAAAGGGACACCAGTTGAGAGGAGGTTTCCTCTACCTCGTTTCCGTGCTGCCCTGGAGTGGTTTCTAAACACAGTCTTGATGTCCTCATAAAGCAGTTGGTAAATGTCCCCCCCAGCTAACATGTGAAGGGTATCTAAGAGGTCTTCAGGGACTCCTCGGAGCATAACCAACTTGAGGGATTCAGGGTCAAGTGTGCACCTGGCCCGCTTATAGCTAAGTTGGAACCTCTCCTCATAATCCTCTAAGGACTCATCATTTCCCATGGTCATCTGAAAGATTTCTCCCTTGGTTTCCTTGGACCTACAGTAATCCCGGTACTTGGTATTGAAAGCTTGTTGCATCTGAGCCCAAGTGGTGATACTATTCCCAGGTAATCCCGTGAACCAGCGCAATGCTGCATCCTTAAGAGTTGAAGGGAAGAGTTTCAGCTTTTGCTCATTTTCAGTATAGTCATAGGTTCTACAAAGGACAACAAACTCAAACAGGAAGGTATCAGGATCTTCAGTGGTCAGTCCATGGAAGTGAGGTAAAGCAGAGGGGCTAATGTTCTTCATTTTCATCTCTCCATTGGTCTCTCGGATGGGGAAGGCACCTTCTATTCTCTCATCTTCTCTTCTATTGTCAGCCATAGCTTCAGATGGGATGGTCTCTAATTCTTCTTATTCTATAGGATCTTGGTATATCTCAGGATGTTCACCTATAGGTTCTTCTGGATCACTGTCACCGAAGAAGAGAGAAGGGTGACTCAGTGATGTGGTGGGGGTGTTGGGTAAGAATTTGCCTGTTTTATCTCGATTCCTACGAGGCATGAAATGGAAAGAACTTCTTTTTGATTGCTTTTGCTTTTTTTTCTTGGTACCTGCAAAACTGAAACAGATTGATCTACAAATAACTATCTTACTGAAATAAAGATGCGGAATTGAATTGAAAGCAGGAAAGAACTAGTCTACTTTGCTCAAATGAAATTGCAGGAATGGAAATGCTAATCTACGCTTGCAGAATTGAAATTGCGGAATTGAAAGGCTAATCTATGAAAGCGGGAAATGCTAATCTATGAAAGCAAGAAATGCTAATCTACTTTTGCATAAATGAAATTGCATAATGGAAATGAAATAAACTACTTAGCAGAAGGTTGTAGTAGAAAATAGAAGAATAGCAACAATCACCAATACTCTGACGCTTCCCCGGCAACGGCGCCAAAAAGATGGTGGGCTCCAGTATTGTAGCAATAATGCTACAACTCCTGGGGCTTCCTATCTCTAATTTTATCAACCCGGTAGTTCGTACAAACTTGGAAGCGACGGTGCTGTATGCACAAGTACTAGCTCTTGTCGCAGCTGTCACTTGGTCAGCTGGCACAAGTCCGCTAGGGCTCAAGCCAAATTCTATATGCTCTCAGAAGAAGCTTTCTAAATGATGGACGAAGGCTATCTCAAAGGAAATTAATCTACTTTGCAAAAATGAACTGAAAGCCAACCAAAACATGGAAACCCTAGTAAACCCTAATCTAACTAGCTTAATCTCTATGATGCAATGGTGGGAGTGCAAATGTCTAAGAATGATGCCATTACTTCTAGTGATGTGGAATGCATGAACTCAAACTACTTCCATTGAAAAGAACATTGTTTTTGTATTTTTGCTTAAGTGGTTGGAGTGATTATGATTTTGTTTCTTATTAGGGTTTGGCTGTGCAGAGGTGGTGCGAAGGGAAGGAAAGCTTGGGAAAGGTCAGGGGGCTAGGAGAGGTCCCAGGGGATCCCTAGCATCAGTCCACAGAAGTCCACAACGTTCAGATGCTCGGCAACCAAGTTTGTAGGCTCCTACAGGATGTCTGCAGGGGATCCTACAGGAAACTTAGGAATTCTATAGGAAGTCTGCTAACTTCTACAGGATTTTCTACCGTGGGAGTTTTGGGTGATGGTGAAGTGATGGAGCGGTATGGGTGGATAGGTAAGATGGAGATGGAGCTTGTGATGGCTCAGGAGTAGAGAAATAAGATGGAGAAAGAGTGCACGAAGTTGGTTGGTGGATAGAAGGATGGGAGCAACGAAAGGTCAAGAAAATGGAGCTACGTGGGCAATGGAAGAGTTGGAAGGTAAACGAACTGAACAGAGGTCGAGTAGATGGCTTTTAGGCATGGCTAAGAAGAAGAAGAAGGAAATGGAATGATACTGAGCAGTGTAAATAAAACAAATTTCTTATGTCTTGCACCAAAAACGAGAATCCATTAACCTGTGCTACCTGTGCTATTTAACCAATGAACAGCTATGTAAATCGTGAAGAGAAGTCGTGCATGGAGTTAGAATGAAGAAGTATGGTTCTAGAGCAAAATGCATGGAAGGATCTACGATTGCAATGACTGTGTGGCAGCTTGCATGAAAGCATAAGACTGTGTTTTTGGTGGTTGGTACAGCCCACACCCCCAATCTCTAGACAGAGATGGCAGCGAGTGCACTATCAACCTTTTTTGAGCTCTAATGAATTACAATCCTCCTACTCTAATCTATGCAACTGAAAGCACTTGAACTGTAAATGAATCCTACTCAATCACATACAAGAAATCAAATCAGCAGACTGTAAATTCTAAATGCATCTCAAAATAGAGGAAATAAAGTGCTGCAAGGAAACAAGTAACAATACAACGAAGAGGAGGTCTATTGCTCTCAGGTTGGGCCCTAACCTGAGAGCTATAGCTCCCTTAAAAACTCAGAATTAGATCCAAATCTGCTTGCCTTTATTCATAATCAAGAATCTAATGTCATGCCAAAATTGGCTTACAAAACAAACAAACACCGAGCTGTAACTCGTGCTCAGAAATTACAATAGTAATTCAAAAGGTCAAAAAGCTCCTATCAAAGGCTACGGCCTTCATATTTATACACAATGAAAATTAAACTGGCTTCCTCCATTCGTGGAGCTTGGCTGTCCAACTGAAAGTCAAACTGCTGATCCTGTAGAATCTGTTGGCTGCCTCTAAGCTCGGTGGGGAGAGCTGTTGGAGCTCGGAGTTAAGGTGAAAATCACGAGGGAGGTTATTTAAAGCTGTAGACAACCTCCCTATAAACCTGCAATGCCACCTTTGCTGTCTCCTTGTCTCCTTCTGCGTGGTTTTTTGCTCTCTTTAATGCCAAAAACCTGAAATCATCATGTATTAGCCACATAGATATAATGCCTGCCCTTCTTCCTACAAATAACATGAATATACTAAGAAATGAATGCATAAGTGATAAAAGATGAATGGTTGAGCAAGGTAAGTAGGCCAAATGAGCCCAAATTGTACCAAAAATTGGGGCTCATCACTTTTCAAAAAGTAACATAATCGCACTGTCGTCCTTTGTTTTGAGAGTGTCGCAAGTGTCGATTTCAATCATAGGAAAGAGTTTGATTGCTGTTGATAGTCGGTTATCCTGTTACTATTGTTTTTGGTCTGAATTTGTAATTTTTATAGTGTCGAAAACAAGTATTCATTTCAAAATCGTAAGGTGTTGTGATTGTCTCCATTTTTGATTTCGAAAAGAAACTTGTTGATAACTGTCGCTTGAAAATAAATTCAGATTTGTGCATCAACTTTCTTTTTATCATTCATATACTAAGAAAGTCGAAAACAAATACATGCATGTGCATTTGCATTTAGACTGTCTGATTGGTTTTATTTAGGAAAGTGCATTTAGAGTGTGCTCTTTGCTCTTTGTGAAAGAATTCTGTCTTTCTTTCCTTAGTAGCTAGGATTTTCATTGCACAAAGAAGATAAAAAGATTGTTTATCATCTTAGATTGCATTTTAGGAATTATACTACATCTCACGGTGAACCTGAAAGGCAAACTTCATAAACAAGATCAACTATAAAATAAATTCAATGAATCTAACAACGCTTTGGAACCTAACGCACAACATTTAGAAGTCTAGGCTAGAGACGTATTCCGGCGTCGTAAAGCCTAGTAACTGTTGTTCTCACTGATGGTTGGGTGATTCCTCCACTTTGAGACGATAAGTGCCAGTACAGACTTGTGCTCCCACTTACCGCCGAGTATATTTTGGGAGACCACAATAGGCTTAATCCTTTATCCATAGGAAGCCATGTCTACCGCCCTATCGATCGGAATGCACTGAACACAACATTCGGGAAGATTGACTGCCGTACCGTAAAAAGTATTCTGCAGTTTTGCGATTGGTTTGGTAATCCCTCTACCTAGATTTCCAGAGCAGTCCCTTTCATTCCTTTTCAGACTCTTTAACGGAAAAGGTCCTTTTGAGCACTTGTCACTTCAGGCTCATTAAAAATCGAAGGCGACTAGAGTCATCTTTTGTTTTTTCTTGACTCTTAAAAATTGAAAAAACAAGTTGTGTCAAAGCATCTAAAATTTATTTTAAATAGAATATTCATCACCCTTTCCTACGTTGATCTTGGGTTGAGAAAATGGAATCCACCAACTAAGGAATTCCCCTTGGGGGAAATCCTAGTCCCTTCTCTTCTTGGGGAGATGTTGGTGCACCCCATATGGCCACATTGCTGCTTCCAGGACTGACAATCGGCTTGCCTGTATGGCTCTTCTCAACCTCTATCGTTCAGAACACCGCAATTCCTGAACAATCTAGTCATCAACTAGACGAGTCCAGAGTTACCCACCGACCTTCTACTTCCTCCAATTCTTCCTCTCCTCCTTCTTCGCTTGATAGAGCTGGTAAAGCCAAAAGTCAAGTACCTGAGAAGAAGAAGGAAAAGAAGAAGAAAGAGAAGAAGAAGAAGGAGCCAAAAGCGAAAGGGGGCAACCAAGCATCGTCTAGCAAAAATCCACACACTGCACCGACCAGGCCTAAATCGCCATGTGTCATTCGCAAAGGAGACCACTATCATAGAGATTGTCCTTGCATCCCTCAGATCTTAAGGGACTGGTCTCCTCATTTGCACAACCCGGTGTCGTCAACCTCTGATGATCATGTTGAAAACACACCGTCGACTAGTGAAAGTGAAGCCCCAGGACAAAAAGGAAAATATAGATTTCCTTGTAAACTGTGCGAAGGCGATCATGCCGTCCACCATTGTCCCTTCTTAGATGAAGCTAAAAGAGTTTTGGACGATCATCCGGTTTCACCATTACGACTTCCTCTTGGATATAAAAAACTCTTGCCGAGTCCGTCACTAGTTGAAAATCCGACTGGCCCGCTCAAGTGGTCGGCTGAAGCATCTATCGTTGAAGACAAACCATCTGAACCCATACCAGACGAAAGTCAAAAGGTCGAGGCGGCAGTTGACCCAGTCTTGCCTTCAGAGGTTCCATCTTCAGATGATAGAGTCACCGAAGAGAGTAAGGATGACACCGTCCAAATTCTTTTCGTAAGCACAGACTCCGATGAAAGAGTCGTACCCGGCCGTCTATTCGGTCCCACCTCCAAGCAACCTAGTTGTCTCCTTTGACTGGAATCAACTAGGCAGACCCCGTTTACCGACTAGTATACCATTCCGAATCATTGTTCAAATATATAGAATGGTTATGGCCGGTACCATCATAGATTAAGGGGCTTCTGTGAGTATCCTATGCTCGACTGCTTGGAAAGCGCTTGGTTCGCCATCGCTTTTGCCTGAGATGAGAAATCTAACAGGCTTTGATAAAGGAACCAGTCGACCGTTAGGGATCCTTCCCAATGTGCCCATAACATTGAGGGGGAAAACCGTTCAAATGAACGTAATGGTAGTTCAAGGACCCCTGGATTATAATCTACTCTTTGGCCGAGACTATATTTATTGCATGGGAGCAATTGTCTCCTCACTCTTTAGAGTAATGTGTTTTCCACATGAAGGAAGAGTGGTCAAGCTCATAGACCAGCTTTCATTCCCCGGTTCACGCATAGCAAATAGTCATATACCATCCCTGAATGGTCTTTTCACGCAAGAAATGTCTCAATCCCCAGTCCGTCCGCCCGATGAGCGCGAGTGATTTGGGGGACATGACTGAAACCCAGGGGGCATGCACCCTGGTCTGCTTCGGCAGGAAAACTTCGGGTATAGGGTAGGTTTCCGCGAGAGTATATGACCTCCGTACTCCCGTCCGTGATTGGAAGAGGGAGTTGGACTGGAATAAGATTCTCTTGTCAAAGTTATGTGAGTTGGCAGGCATTGCCACTCACCTTTGTCTATTTCGGTAGACATCGCCGAAGAAGTGTTTTGTTTACGCCGTGAATAGAACAATCTTTGGTAACCTGTAAGAGGTAGACCTCTCTCGGTAAAACAAATGTTTTAACGGAAGGAAGAAGGGGTAACCTTGAAACTCTGTTTTATACCTGGGGGCATGCAAACCTTTTGGAGTGCAAGCAAAGAGCGATCATTTATCTGTTTTTTGGATTGGTCGTTTCCTAACTTGCATAAAGAAAGGATGTGGGGCAAAACTCTAAAAATTGCCGTTTTAAATGGGACATTCTTATTACACGACTGGATTAATCGAGCAGTTTTAGCGCGGACTTCATGCTCGTTAAAAAATAAACATAAGCAATGAGCACATGTTCCTCCAGAGTTTAAGCTCATTAAAAAATGAACCAATTTCTGGTAAATAACCATCGTGAATGTAATACTTCAGCCTTTAAAGCCTTGGTCGTGTTTGCACCGTCACCTCCACTTTTACATTGGCCGATCATTCACCTCCATTTGATTGTTTACCCCTTTTTGAGGAACAGCTGCGAAGAGTGATCTCACTAGCCATCCTTGTAACACTGCCGTGATTGGAAAATTCCAAACCTTACCTGGAATCAGTTGCTACCCAATTTTATCACTCGTTCCTCAAAAGACGAGTCTCCTTTAAGCTCTTTTCAAATGACTCGTAAAATATGAAAATATTGCCGAGCCATTGGCCTCTCCAACTCGTTAAAGGGACCGGAAGTGTTATCCCTCCTCTAAATTTTAATTTTTTTGGACCTGAGGGATTATTACACAAAAATATCAAGCGTTTGTTTTGTTCGGCTCCTTAAAAGTATCGAAAATTCATCCCTTCTGTATTTTTTTATACTTTTTTGGACTTAAGGGATTAGATGACGAAAAAGGAATTTTGGAGTTTCCTTTACGTTCCTTTTCAGACTCTCTAAAATTGAAAAGGACCGAGTTATCTTTGTCGTTAAACTCGTTAAAATTTAATAGCGACAAACTTGTCTATAGACGAGAACGAGTTTCACTATCGCTAGGCTCGTTAAAACATAGCGATGGGTTTGCTCGAAGGACAAATTATAGAACAAGCATATGTTATCCTCCTCAAGCTTGACAGAAATAAAGAGGTACTGGTCAGCAATGATTGGGGAAAAATTGGGAAGAAAACTTGAAGAAACTTTGTTGGTAGCAAGTCGCTCTTGAACATGACACTTTCACTCTGCATCCAAGTCGGGTTGGGTTGTTTCATTCACCGGTCACATCACCATGGTCCCATCATACCATCCACATCTGGGGTTAATGCTACCAATCCATCACGTCAGTGTTGCCGATATGTTCAAGAGAAGTCATTCAGAGAATTCACCTGTGTCTCACCCGCTACAATACATTTATACTCCATTCTTTCATGACCGCCACCCTGAACCTTATATCACCAACATTAAAATCATTTGCTCCGTTCCGTGTCATTGATGTGGGATTCATTAAGGCCCTCCTGTGACGGATCACTTCTTGTCGACATCAGCTCATTATCCAAGAAGTCGATCTAGGAACACCCCGTTCCGTACTTTGAAGCTTGCATGCCTCAATGGCAAGTTTCTCGCTTCCGGCGACAGGTTTACATCAATGGCCTTCGACCGAAAGATTTTGCGTGGTGTTCGACGCCAAGTCCTTTATTCACACCACGTGAATTGTACTGCAGTACCTTGAGGGTCATTATCATTATCGGTGATTCCTCTCACACCTGTTAAGAGCTGACATCATTGGCTGGTAATTAGGCGATGTCTTTCCATGTTCGACTCCAGAACATCTCTCACATGGATAGACTTGTACTTCGAGTGAAGATCGAACGAGATTGAAGACCCCGGATCTAGTTTCATCCATCCGCGCTACGATATATATTTAGGGAAATAAAGACATTGAATGTACATTGTTGTTGCACAGATAATCATCCAATCAAAGCGATGATGGCTCTACCAGAATCATCAGTCTACACTCAGACGATTGTCTGTCCTATGTACATGAAAATGAATTTATAAAGCTGAGCATGGGAATGCCCGCCTCAGCTAGATCATGAAAATATTATGAAGATAATGTATTGTATTGTATCTTATTACAGGTCTCCTCCCAGCTTGAAAGAACTTCGGATCCTCATGATAAAGCATTTCACCCGACATCAAAGAGATTAACGACCTCATGCTTCAGGGGGCAACTGTTATAGACATTTTTGGGCACTACAACCCCAAGCATGAAATGTCCATAAACCAAGGGCTCCTAAGTCCCTAAAAGTGTTGTTCTAACCCCTAAAGGAACAAGGTCAATTGATTACATCTTCTCCCAGAAGTTCTCCATGAAAAAACTGCTTAGAATTAGTCAAAACAGGATCATTTCAGCTGCTCCATAGGAAAAGTGCGTTGCATCTCACCTAAACACACTGTGTGGGTGCGTTCCATTTCAAAAATCCCTTCTATGGGGTGCGATGGGCGAGAAATGACAAATGGCAGTGTCATTCCGCGAGGTGGAGAGGCAATGGAAGCTTCCAGAAACTTCTCTTGTGACACTTGCCTCTCTGAATTCGACCAAGGATGAGTAAGAGATCATCAATCTCTAAGTGGAAGCAAGAACTATCAGAGGGAAGACACTAATCAAGCCACAAGTTGACTCATCTCCCTTACATATATCTATATATGGATCCCTCATCCCAGAGATCCAGAGGCTGGAATTTTGCATATTGTAAGGAATTGTTGTTGGTTTCTTGAGACAGACATCAGATTGTTGGGTGATCTAAGCTTTGTATGAGGTGAAGAGGGGCTTCCTTGCTGAGAGGATGATGCTGGGTTAGAACAGCTAGTTGTAACTCCCCTTGGCTCTTTCTTGTTTATCAATTAAAGCTATTCAAGTTTTCCTCCATACTCTTGTGTCATTTATATTTGCTGCATTTGTATGGTCAATTTACATCTGATCCTAGATTGTTTATGATTATAGATCCATGTTCTTGTATAGTGCTATGCTATTGTGATCTTACAGGTACTCTGTGAAGCTGGGCGTGCAAGGGAACAAGTAGCGAAAGACTATCAAGGAAGAGAGGAATCGAACCAGGAGATTAGCACAAGACAGAGGCTGGTCTTCTTTGTTCTTCTCTATCTATACTTCATAAAGGAAAAACGAAAGTAGCTTTACTTTGTTTGTTTCTAAGGCAGCTATCATACCTTAGTGGGATAAGCAGTTCTGAGTAGACACTTTTCCCTGTAACAATGAGAGACCATTTAATAAGATGGTATTTCCTTGAGGTAATGTTCTAGCCCAAATGAAGTACTCCATGATGGATTGTTTCTTTTTAATTACCTCCCTTGACAATAGAAAAAGGTGCATCTGATATACCGCGATATTTTTAACCACTGCTTTTAATACGATCAATCTTCCTCCCATAGACAACCATCGATGATTCTAGCCATCAAGCTTCTTTCAGAACTTGTCAACTAACCAATCTCAATCCTTGTTGCAATAGTTGTTGGGCTTTAGGTTGAACCCCAAGTATAAAAATCCTTCATCCATATGCCTCATCCCGACTCCTAAGAGTAAATTAATATCCTTAGTCATTGACCAGTAATTCCATTATGAATGAGAATTGGCTTCAAACTATTCATACATAGGCCCATTGCCCTTCCAAAGGATGAAATGATGTTATGAATAATTGTCCATTCAGAAATGATAGAAAGACCACCGAAAAGGAGGTCATCAATGAACATCAAGTGAGTAATATAAATCTTTCTAAAAAATCTAACTCTATAGATTGTGCCCTATACTTTAGCATCCCGTACTTTTCTTCTGAGGATGTCAATGACCATGAGGAATAAGATAGGAGAAAGAGTGCATCCTTACCTCAAGCCCCTGTGTGCCAAGAAGAATTGGAAAGGAAGTTCGTTTATGGTGACAGCAAAATTCGTGGTCTTTATGCAAGCCATTATCCAGCCAATGTTAGGAAAGCACATACCAGCTTTGATCAAAATCATTCTAAGAAATTCCTAGTCTATACAGTCATACACCTTGGTCAAATCCACCTTGAGAAGGCAAGACTTCAGATTCGTGGATTTAACGAAATGCATAATCCCCTGAGTTATACCAATAGCATCTTGAATCTGTCTTCCCTCAATGAACTCGAACTATTCCTCGATAATATGTTTAGTCAGAATTGGCTTCATCCTTCTAACTATCAGTTTAAATATCAATTTGTACACAGTGTTGGTGAGTGATATCGGTCTGAAGTCTGCAAATGAATGGAAGCTTTGCCTCTTAGGAATGAGAGAAATAAATGTGGCATTGATAGCCCCAAGAATAAAAAAATTAATCCTAGACTCCTCAATAGCCGCCAGGAGATGTGGAATCATCAAATCAGAGAAATGAATAAAAACTTCCACCCCCAGCCATCCAGTCTAGGGCTCTTTTCCCAGGGACTTTCTTTCATCGTCTCAATCAATTCATCTTTAGTGATTGGATGACTCAATATATCATTATCTTCCCTTGAGAACGTCACTGAAATGTAAGATATAAATTCTCACTGAGAAAATAAATCATGGTCTTGGTCCATATAATGACTCTTGAAATGTTTAATAGTCTCCAGTTCTAGAGAAGATGGTGAGTTTACGATATTTTGTGCTACATCTCGGATGTTCTTGATGAAATTGATGCTCCTTTTGTTGTTGAACTGTCGATGAAATAATTTTGTGTTCTTATCCTTGCTTAAACCCATATCGCCCTACTTTTCATATGAATTTCCTCCTCCTCCTCCTGTTTCAGCAGTATAGAATTCTTACTACCCTCCAGCTCGATTATGTTGTCCCTGTACATCTGTGGTTTGTCCAAGCGCCCCACCGCGGACCAGACGTCCACCACTATTGCTCGAATCCAGCACATGACCACTAAAGAGAAGTGACCTTCACTAACGAAATGTTTTTGATATCATTCCACCACGTCCCTCAAGCGCTCGTATTCCTTCTCCTTCACTAGGCGTTGCAGCATCTCAGATGCCAAATTGGGTAATTGTATAGACTGTATTAAGGCTGTTTGATTCATGATAAATCCAAAAATGGCCATAGCTAGTGAGGTGGATACATGCTCGAATTTGAGGATTGGAAGCTCAAAAATACCGCTTTTCATTTGCAACTATCAGAGTAGTTCAATGCAAATACTAGCCATTGAAGTTTCTAGGTGTAGGCAAGGTTAAATGTATATATGTACATGTGGCATTGGAAGTTAGTAATTATAAAGATTTCATGGGAGGGATGGTTATCCAAAATAAATTAAGTTCGCAAATCGAGACACACTATCTTATTCATGTGAATAAACCTGGAAAGGACTTAGAAGCGATGGGTTTCTCCCTTGTGGACAAAACAATGACAAGGATGCACATGGAGGGATGGTGAATACCATCAGGTGTCACATTCGATGTGGAGAATCTTGACCCACAATTGGCAATCAACGATCCTTGATCGTCCAAGTGGGATTTATGGAACAATAGCTTTATTATGTGGGTAATTTTAGTGTTTGAACCATTAAGAAAAACATGGTAGAAGATAATGAGGAAATTAATTTACATGGATCTCTATTGAAGCATAATGTCGTTTATGATTTTCTTTTTTTTGCTTAAGCAAGAGTCGTGCCTTCTAATTTATTAAATCAAGCAGAATTTACAATATATATACCAAGCCACCAAGCAGAGTGGTCCTAGGCTTTCTAAGAGTGAGCTCGACAGAAACTGAGCCTTCCCCAAAAAAGAGAAAAAATACTCTCCCAAACCAAGAGAGTACATACAAAAAATAACCCACCGGATATACCGGGACCAGGAACCCTTCCCACAAAAAGTCGCGCCAACCCCAGCCTAACATGCCACAAAAACCCCACCATCCAAACTTCATAAGTAAATCAATTCCAGAGATCCAAAGCAGACAACGAAGAAGCGAGGAGGATAACCCCCATACCCCACCAAAACCGCACGTTTAATCCCGAGCGTTGATCTGCCTATTCCCATCGAACGATGGAACTGCTACTCGCGCGGCTGAAAATATTAGACAATAGTGTGCGATGAGGGTGGTTTCTAGGACCCGCCCTCATCCACGTGTCACCATGTATATGGAATCGCTGCCCAAACAAGAAAACTGCCATCAGCTCGAACGCAGTGCGATCGCACCAAAACCACTCTAGAAGCGGTTTTGTCTCCCGCCACTGGAAGTTGAGAAAGGGAACCTCCATAACAGGTGCCATCGGTCGATTACTCCCCCCCCCCCCCCCCATTTGACCAAGATAACAATGCTACCGACACCAGAGATATACAGGGAAGCGATTCCCATGGTTGTAGAGGCTGCCCCTAAATCAAGCTGAAAACTACTCATTGCGAATTGTCTTCCTTAGTTTTGTTCTTACACACTTCTTTGTCCTCTTTCTCCTGGTTTTGGCAAAGAACTTTTAGGTTTCTTGGCAACATAGCAAGCCAATTCATTGAAATTCTGTTGTCTTTACAGCTGACACCTTGGTTGGCCAGGATATCAGCCAACTTGTTGGCCTTACGACACACATGGATAAATCTAAATGTGCGCAGTCCCTGAAGATGTTCCTGAATTTTTTCAAGAACCCTAATAATCTCCAACGTTTGGTTACTTTCTTTGGCCTTGTTCCATGAATAATTTTCTTGACCGCTTTTATGACTAACTCTGAATCAGCTTCTATTATTACATTTTGGCAATTGTTCTATTTCAGAAATTCCAAACCTTGTTCCAAAGCCATTAATTTTTCCATATTGTTTGTTGCTTTTCCAAGATGACCATAGAAGATGGATATTATGTTTCCATTTTCATTCCTAAGAAACCCTCCAAAGCCCGCCAAGCCCGGGTTTCCCTTTGAAGCCCCATCGATATTATACTTTAAAAAGCCTACCGGGGGAGGATTCTAGAAATCTTTCATCGGTTCCCTCAAGTTTACTTTCCTGTCTATACCTTGTGGAATAATTCCCTACATTCCTAACTGCCTGAGAATTGATAGCTCAGCTTCTGAAGGAGGATTCTTGGGGAGATCCCTAACTGTGGTGTTGACTGTCTCCTTAAGCTGTTTAGAGATTTGTTCCAACAAACGAAGAGAGGACATCTTCTCTTCTTTGAAGATTCTTCTATTTCTCTCTTTCCACACATTCCAAATGATGAAACTTGGCAACAAAGCCCATGCCGAGTTAAGAACCTCATAATCCAAAAAATTATTCCTCCAATTGTTCAGGGTTTTAGTGATGCTTCCTTTGTCTCTATCAGAATGTTTGAAGATTGGGGCAAAAAAATCCCATAACGTAGAGCTGAAAATGTAGCTATTGAGTAGATGTTCAATGGTCTCCTTTTGGGATTCACAGAGTTGGCATCTAGAGGGTCCCAGCATACCTCTTTTCCTGATATTATCCCAGGTTAAGATTTTCCTGTGGTGAACCAGTCACATAAAGAGTTTGATCTACATCTGGCCCTTGTGCCTCCATAACTTCTGCCAAGATCTATCTGTAGCTTGGGAATCCAGCCCAAGGAGAATACATTTTGCTTCCTTGATGTTAAAGTTTCCCTCTTTGTTGTTGCCCCATCTTAGTTGATCCTGCCCTTCAGTAACTAAAATCATCCTCTGCTCCAACAACCTATTAAGGATATCTGCTCCACTGCTCAGGGTCCTGTTCTCTCTGCCATCTATTCTTTTCCATGTTCTCCATTTTTCTGTATTGTGAGATTGCTCCCAAAAGTCCTTTACCTTCACGAATCCTTGGTTGTCTATCTGTTGTTTAAGGCCCAAAAATTCCTCTCTTGAAAGAGTTGGTTCTTGTTTCCATTTGTCCTCCCAAAAAAGTGCCAGATCTCCATTTCCGATTTCCCAGAAACTGTTTTTTTGAACCACCTCTCTGTTTTCCTAGGCCTTGTTCCAAATGGGAGATCTCTTTATGTTTCCAAACATTCTTATGATATCATGAGAAAGCCAGGAACTTGCATATTTTTCCTTCCAGATGCTTGCCCATTGTGCCTTAGGATCCTTAACCCACGTCCACCATAGTTTGGCCCCTAGAACCTTACTTAGAATCTCTGTATCATCTAATCCTAGGCCTCTTTGTTTCTTCGGTTTACAAAAAATTTCCCATGAGACTAAAGCCCATTTTTTCCTAGTTTCTTCTTTGCCCCTGAAAAAATCTCTTTGAATATCTCTAAATTAATGTAAAACTCCTTTTGGAGCCAGGAGAGTAGATAACATGAAGACAGGGATAGCTTGGAGCACTGAGTTTGTGAGAACCAGTCTGCCCGCTAGATTTAGAGACCTGATTGTCCATTTCCTGACTTTATCTTGCATCTTAATGATTAGTGGTTCCCATATGCCTTTGAGCACAGGTTTAGTAGTTGGAGGAACTCCCAAATACTTAGAGGGGAGAGAGTCTATTTGAAATCCAAGGATTCTGGAGATGTTTCTCTGGATAGCAATATGGGTATTAAAGAAAAATATTTTTGATTTGAAAAGATTAACTTCCATACCTGATGCCAAAGCAAAGTCCTTCAAAATTTGTTTGTATGCTAGCGCTTCCTTGACCGTGGGAATGCCCTAAAGCATGGTATCATCTACAAATTGTTGATGCGTCAGAACTCGACCATTCTCCGAAAGTTGGAGTCCTTGAATTTTTCCGGTTGCTCTAGCATGCTTAATAGACCGCCCCAGCCCTTCCATCATGAGGATGAAGAGAAAAGGAGAGAGTGGATCGCCCTGTCTGAGACCTCTAGAAGGAAGAAAAATTTCAGAGGGAGAGCCATTAATCAATATAGAAAAGCTAGAGGAAGTCACCAGGGCCATGACCCATCTGATCCAATTATGATCAAAACCAAATGCTGCCAGTACTTTCTTGATATATGTCCAATTCACTTTGTCATATGCTTTGGCAATATCCAATTGCATGATCATACCCGACTTCTTTTCACTAGTTAATGAGTGGACCACCTCATGAGCTTGAATTATGTTATCTAGAATTTGTCTGCCTTCCACATAACCAGATTGTTCCCCCGAAACCAGCGAAGGCAGCAAAGGTTTGAGTCTATTGGCCACAACCTTGGAAATTATCTTATAAACTACATTGCATAAAGCAATGGGCCTATACCTCTCTGGAGTTTGGGCATTATCCTACTTTGGAATTAGGGAGATAAAGGAGGTATTGAGAGCTCTTAAAATAGTTCTGTTCAGCCTAGAGTCTTCCACCACCTTTATAATATCCTCCTTGACAATATTCCAACAGGCTTTGAAGAAATCAACATTGAATCCATCTGGACCTAGAGCCTTACCATTGTGCATTTCCTTGAGAACTTCACTGACCTCCTTTTCGGTTACAGGTCTGTTGAGATTACAGTTATCCTCCCTGGATACCAACTTGGGGATATGCTTAAGGAGTTCCTTGATGAAGGGAACCCTGTCTAGGGTATTTTCCTGAGCAATACCTCGGAAGTGCTTAACTAACAATGCTTTTATTTCTTCATGAGATTGATGTTGTTAAACACACATGGACAACAAAGAATAGGAAAGATAAATCATGTGAGTACGTTTTTTTTATTAACAGGAGATATACATTTATAGTACATTATGTGACTCTTGGGTTTCAGATCCCAAGGTCTCTTGGACTGCTTTTGTCCATTCGACTTCCACACTAACCCATTAGGATTAGGTGTCCAACATTCCCCCCCTTAATCCGAAGGGTTATGTATGAGTCCAAGAAAAGAGCTGTAATACAAAATGTGCAAAAAATACATGGCAGCACTAGGCTGAATGTGCTCTATGAAATGTTGGTATAAAGGGCAGTGGTTTAAGGATGACCACCAACATTGGAACGCTTAGTGCAGTTCCCGGAACTCTTCCAAAACTGGCAAGAAACTGAAGTTTTCTGCTAGAGGAAGTGATCCTATTGTTTTAAAGAGGGAAACCTTCAACCATAAAAGGGAGGTCTCACCCCACATAAAAGGTAAAACTTCAACCTGAAAAGGGAAGTCTCAACCTGTGATGGTTTAAGGATAACCAACAACTCTGGAATGCTTAATGCAATTCCCGGAACTCTTCCAAAACTGGCAAGAAGCTGGAGTCTTCTGCTAGAGGAAGTGTTCTTAATCTGTGATGGTTTAAGGATGACCAACAACTCTGTAATTCCTGGAACTCTTCCAAAACTGGCAAGAAGCTGGAGTCTTCTGCTAGAGGAAGTGTCCCAGATTGCCAACTGAAGGCATGTTCATGCATCTTTGTCTCTGGCTACAACTCTGAAACTGGTGTGGCAGGTTGTGGCTCAGGCTCGCTTGATGTGACTTTGAAGCTTGTAGATGACCATCATTTCCCCCCCTGTCAGATGCAAGGTGAGAAGATGGAGAAAACTCAACTGCAAGACTGTTCAATATTCTGGAACAAGTTCTGACATGTGTTTGGAATATCTTCTTGGCTGTTGATGCCCATTGCCAAGAAGCGATCCATCCAAGATGAATCTTTGTTCTTGCAGGATGTTTATTTCTGAAGCATCTGTGTGAAGAATGGCTGGTTTTATGATAGTGCTTACATGGATGAAGATCAAAACAGTGATCTTTCAAATGGCCAACTCGATCATAGTGTTGGCATTTCACGATCTGTTGTTTTTGTTGTTGTTATTGTTGTAGAAGAGGGGCAGAATCTGGAACAGCTGAAGCTGAACTGTCATGAGAAGCAGGTGAACTGTCATGAATAAATCCAACACTCTGAAATTGAATGGGCTTGGCGTAGTCTGGAATATGAAAGGACAAGTCCTTGTCATATCCAAGACCAGTTCTGTGCTTGTTGTGGACAAGCTGTTCCCAAGGTCTGATGATGGGCTTAGGAAGTGCAGACTGAGTTTCTACATCTGTATATACAATTACTACTTTATTGGGTACTGGATCTGAATGAACTGTAATATTATTGTCTTGCTGTTTATGGGAGTCTGTTTCAATCCTCTGAATAGAAACAGGTTCAGAATGATGACTCCACTGCTGTAATTCTTCCTGCTGTAGCTTTGTCTCAAGCTGCAAAAACTCAATATTCTCTTGTACATTATACAAACAGGTTCTAATATCAACCAGAGAAGCTTTGCTTATTCTCACTGTATCATGATCTGAGGAATGTATGAGAGTTTTTAAGAACTCTAATATTTCAGTAATTCGAGGCATATTCTTCATTATCAAAATTACACCCTTTTAAAACACTGATTACAACTATGACCCAATGAGTAAAAGTGACGCCCACTCACAGTACAAAGACACAGAAAAATCCTTTGTAAATGTGCAGCAAATGAATCAAGCCAAATTTACTTCTGTATCACAAACTCTTAGCAACATCATTAATATTCAATCACTAGGTCAGTCATAATGACCAGGCATTATTGTACACATTCACTTAGCACATTAGCAACATTAACAATAGTATCTTCATATTCTTACTAGAAAACCCTACATAAATAAAACTGCCAAATACATCTCTGTCAAATCATGTCAGTGGCATATATATTCCTCTCATCAATCAGAAGGATCACAACATCAATCTGATTACCAAACCAAACATAACTTCTGCTCAACACCAGCACATAATTCTGATCTCATCCTGTAGAACAAACTGTCCAGACCCTAACAGCAGCACAACAACTTGGATATATATATATATATATATATATATATATATATATATATATATATATATATATATATATATATATATATATATATATATATATATATATATATGCTTTCTGACAGACTCAATCAGCAACAACCGAACTCCACTTATTAAATCACTCTCTGCTTGGAAACCTTAAACTTATCAACCTCGCTTTCTGCTCAGCTATAAGCTCATCACCCTGAAAATCCCTAGTAGCCAACAATCAAGCATGCAAACTCAGGCTTAGCCACAGAAGGTTACTCATCTGCACTACCTTCGTTTTTTTTATACATGAATCACTCGCAGCTGCATGATTTTTCATTCACACATACGCTAGTAACAAGCTTCTTACAAGGTCTGTGCCATACATATCTGGTTAGTAGCATTAGTACATCAATTAAGGCAACTCAAATAAGGATTGTGGCTCTTCCAACATTACCAGCAACAACTCGAAACTTTATGCAGTCAACAGTAAACCCCAAATCATGATGACAGGCAGCCCCAATGCACAGTTAACTACAACAACTTGGCCCAGATTTTATTAGTGGCTCATTCAGCTATAAAAGACAGTGACCACGGTTCTGGAATGGTGTAAATGCTTCCCTCTTCACACTCAGAAGAATAACTTGACCATTATAAGCTTCCAGCAATTTATTAACAGGTGTTTCAACCTCCTACTAAAGTAGCTCAATCCCACTGTAAAGGAGAACTCGTCCAGTCACAGGATAAGAAACTCGTCCCTTCTATTCTCCATGGAATTCGTACTAATGGTGGTTGGTTTTCATTACTGCGTTTGCTTCTTCAACCCAACTTCTGCTTCAGAGATTTCGACCAGCAGAGTGAGGGAGAATCGTTCCTATTTTATTGGCAGTGCCTTGGCTCTTGATATGACTGGAAAAATCGACTCCCAACTCTGTCTTCAACCTTTACGGTGAAATCTGAGTGATTTCACTTTCGAATACCATATGCAATGTGTTAAAAACTTCAGCAGGGCTTTATTATGTATTCTTCCCCCTCTTTGAATTCGAGATAAATATGCGGTAATTTGCTGTTCTGGAACAGACTCTGTTGTGGACTTGATGGATCTCGTGTAATCGAAAGACTTACCCGATTCAGGAGACCACTTTTAGGATCATTGCTTACAGTGAGAACGCAGTGGAAATGCTGGATCTTGCGCCCCAATCTGTCCCGAGCATGGAACAACCTCAACAAGACGTTCTGACGTTCTGGAATGAGAGGCTCAAAGTCCTCTGATATATCAACTCTAATAATAGCAGAGATCTTTATTGGTAGCGGTCTTCACACAAAGTGTTTGCGCTTTGTTTTATTCTACCCATGGCTCGTCCGCATCGACATCAAATAGCAACACTCTCAGAGTTGGGCTTCACCAACAAATAATAAAATTTATGGACAACAAAATCTGGCACAGAATCCCTCCACCAGCACCGAGCTTCTATGGAAGCACATCCATGCAATGTGATATCTGTTCTTCTTGACTGTATTAGAGATAATGTTCAGAATGCATCTCTTCCAAAGCATCCTCGACAAGTAGGAGAATCATTAAAGTATTCTGGCAGCGCAGCTTCACATTCAGGTTCAGGCATGGATGTTGATAGGATAATGCGTCTTGTTCCAAAGTGGTCTTCAACGGTGCAAGACTGGGATTCTCTTGTCAAAATGCTACTCCGTAAAATGTTTGCAGAGACATCAAATGCAGAGAAAGAGAAGGGTGTTGATCCATATGACCTTAAACAACAGGAGAATGTACTAGCAGAATCAAGGATGATGCTTCCTGATTGTCGGAAATGCCTTGAAGCTGCCCTTATTGACTTGCAGGGAATGCTGGCAGAGCTAGAGCAGTCAGGTCAGGAAGGCGATGAGATTCGTGAAGCCAAAACTGTAGTGAAAGATGTAGAAGCTTTGTTTGAGACTCCCGCATCATGAGGGCACTCAGTTTTTCTTTGAAAATAACATACTGTATACAAAGTCGCTCTTAGAACTTTTACTGATTCTTGGAGCTCTGTTTGAGAACATAGCATTACTATGCCTTGTTGTTTGCTTGAAAACACTGCCTTCGAGCTGCTTTTTAGATGTTTACACTAAATCCCTCAAAAGAGCTATCGTGACTCTCTTGGTTGGTATCCGACAGGTCAGAATATATGAAATATGGCAGACAATGGTTATGCGCAGAAGCCACGCAGTGGGTAACACAGAGGGCAGAATGGCGTTATTCAGACTTTCGTTTTCAAACCTCACGCTGCACTGAAACGCTGGCAGCACTGTAGGAACACTGGCAATGGAACGCTGACAGCACTGTAAGAGCAGGTATTCAATGGGAATACCAAGCGTTACCCATATTATCACGCAGAGGGCAGATGTGTCAGGCTACAGAAATGCACAGCATGGGCAGAATAGGCAGAAGTGCAGGTGTGTGTCAGCCAGACAGTTTGCAGCATGAAATAGGCATGCAGACAATAATGACAATTCTATCTGCAGAAATATAGAACTGACATGCACAGAGAGGCCACAACAAGTGGCTCAAATTTGGGCAGGGCAGAAATTCGCCTGCAGCTCTGATACCATGTTAAACACACATGGACAACAAAGAATAGGAAAGATAAATCATGTGAGTATGTTTTTTTTATTAACAAGAGATATACATTTATAGTACATTATGTGACTCTTGGGTTTCAGATCCCAAGGTCTCTTGGACTGCTTTTGTCCATTCGACTTCCACACTAACCCATTAGGATTAGGTGTCCAACAGATGTATTTGCCCATCTGCATCCTTGATCGAAGAGATTCTGTTGTGAGTCCTATTTGCTATAGTGGATTTATGGAAAAATTTAGTATTACGCTCTCCTTCTTTTAGCCATTGAACTCTTGATTTTTGTTTCCAAAAAGTTTCCTCTTGATTGCACAACTTTTCCCATTGTTGGTGATGTTTTTCTACTTGGTCATTTTTGTCCTTATCAAATCCCTCCTTGATCAAAGCTTGGTTGAGCTCCCTAATTTTATTTTCCACTGATTTCTTTCCTGCAAAAATATTACCAAATTCATTCTTGTTCTAGGCCTTAAGCTTCAGCTTGATGTGCTTTAATCTCTTGTGAAGTAGGAACATAGTTCATCTTGGAGTTTGCAAATCCTCTGCCCACCATTCTTCAATGTTGCTAAAGAATTCTAGGTGTGAAAGCCACATATTTTCAAATCTGAAAGGTCTGTTTCTAGGGGTACCTTTGCCCTTGATTTCCATTTGAACCGGCCAGTGATATGAACCTCCAAAGGGAAGAATTCCTGCTATTATTTCCTTGTCTAGGAGCATGAGATCTTCAGAGATCATGAATCTGTCCAACTTGGAGCCTACCTGTGAGTCACCTCCTCTTTTATTGTTCCATGTATAGAGGCCATTGTTTGTCTCAATATCGACGAGCTTCATGCTTTCCAAGAAGATTTGGAAGGCTAGGGAATCTTTATTTAGAGCTCTTGTACTCCCTTTTTTCTCCGAGAGAGATCTGATCATGTTGAAGTCACCTCCTAGGACCCAAGATAGCCTTGCAAGTCTGACTCGTAGATCCACCAAGGAATCTATGAACCTGATTTTGTCATCTAATCTTTGAGGGCCGTAAACATTCGTAATTAGGTAAGTTTCCTTGTCTCCTACTGGCTGTATAACCACTGATAAATAATTTCTTGATGCCTCAGCATCAATTATTCCAATTTTTTGGGAATTCTAGAGAGTGAGGATACCCCCTATTGTATTTTCTGCTTTACTAGAAACTCAAATCTACCGAGCCATTTACTGTGGATTTGCCTTAATTTCTGAATGGAGCATTTTGTCTCTTGGATAAAAATTATATCCAGAGCTCCTTGTTTCATTCTATTATTCATCATTCTCTATTTTCTCTTGCTACCAAGACCTCTAATATTCCAAGTTGTGAACTTCATAATTAAAGATTGGTAAAGGAGTAGCTAGTTAGGTATTTCATCTTACCTGAGTTGACCATAAGCTTGCCACATTCCATCAGTAGCTCATTTTGTTTTTTCTACCTCTTTTTCCCCCCTGGATTTCTCGGTGCTAACCCCAGAGTCATTTTTACTGCTTTCACCCCTTCATTGCTCTGCATTTCAATGTTGTTTACTCCCTCCACACCTTTTGCCTGGGTTTTCCATAAGAATAACTGTTGTATTCGATTCAACTCTTCTGGTGGTAGTGAATCTACCCCGCCTGATGTTCCCTGAGCCAAGAATCCTTCTAGATCCAAGTTTTCTCTATCAAGAATCTCCTGTAGCTCGTTGTCCTCCATATCCATTTCACTCTGGGTCATTTCCTGATCCATTTCCAGCTCTGATTCATTCAGCATGATCCCCTTCTGTTTTCCGTTTTCCTATGTCTGATCTCTTTCTTTATCCTTTTCCTTCTTCTCGTAATCTTCATCCATTGCTTGATCTTCTACTGATATTTCTTCATCCTCTTCAAGAACTTGGAACTAGTTCTGACTAACCTTTTGTCCTTCAGCTTGGTGTTTCTTTGGCCATTTTTTGCCTGTTTTCCCTTTATGAGCTACTTTGTGAAAGCTATCCGAGTCTTTCACTATGTTTATTTTGCTTTTGTGCTCTGCTTTACTGAGGGGGCAGTCTCTTAGAAGGTGCCCATGTTCATGACATCTTCGACATCTAAATGGAATATGTTCGTAATCGACTATTTGCACCCATTCCTCATCAAAAACCTCCAAGATGACTTCGTCCAGAAGAGCTCCAGATAGGTCCATCTCTACACAGATCCTAGCAAAGGAAGTGTATTTTCCCCTCCTTGTGGCTTCCGAGGCTTTGATAAATTGACCTAATTTATTGCCTATGGCTGCAAGGGATTCAGATTGCCAATAGTCAAGAGGTAAGGAATAAAGTCTTACCCAGACCGGAACCGAAGAAAAAGTTTCCCGCTCCGGCATGAAGTTCATCATCCATGGCCTCATATAGAGTCCTGCTGCTGCATAGAAGTAGGGCCCTCCTTCAAACACTCTGTCTTTATCTTCAATGTTAGTGAACACCACTATAAAGAATCCTTTGGGCCCTAGATGTAGTTCAATGCTCCCATTGGGTTTCCAGTGGTATCTTATCCATGTTAGTAAAGCTTTTCAGCGGGCCATAGTCCCATAAATTTGCATATGATTGTGTACATTCGCATGTAATCTCTGTGTTCCTGCAGCGCTGGATCATTTAAAACTACTCTAGGAGTAATTTAAGCTCTGGCTTTGCACTAACCCTTCTGATTCTTGTCTTTTGTTCCCTAGGTTTCGTCGTTTTCTTCCTTGCCTTTTATGCCATCCTTTTCCTTCGATTCGGTACTAACTGATACCTCCTTCCTGTTTTTTCTTCCTGCCTCCTCATCACTTCGTCCTTTTTCCGGAGGCTTCTTACCCTTGTTGGCCACTGCTTCCTTGTAGGAGGGAGTGGAGCTCCCTCCTCTGCACCGATCCATGGAGAGAAACCTTCTGTCGAGACAGTAACCCTAGTCGCCCTCACTACTCGTTGTTCGCTCCTTCAGCATCAATCCTTTGTTTACGATTTTCAATATTAGTAGAGATAGATATTTATTTTAGTTCACGTTATGTAAAGTTTAATTCAACACGTTTGAGGCCACATAAACCATCTCATTTTGCTTCAAAATATTAGAGGCTGATATGACAAGAACTTGATTAATAGATGATTGAAAAAAGATTTGGGAAGGAAATTTGCAATGAAATATCAAGGTCTCGTACAATAAATAATGGGTATAAGAATTATACGTGACCAAAAAAGAAAACAAAAAGTTGTGGCTATCACAACAAAAATATATTGAAAATATGTTAGACATTTTCAATATGAAGGATGCCAAACTAATTGGCACATCCCTAGTATCACACTTCCAATTTAGTTTTTCTTTTTTCCTTGTGATGAGAAGGTGGAAATGAGTAAAATCCTTATGCTTTGGTTGTTGATAGTGTGATGTATGCCACGTCACATATTGCACATTTAGTGGGAGTAATGAGCAGGTTCCTTGCAAATCCAAACAAACATCTACAAACAACAAAGTTGATTTTGAGGTATCTCAAGAGTACCAGTAATTATTGCTTATGTTTTGGTAAAATGTTGTAGATAGTAAAAAGTCCACCACTAGTTAGTAGCCCTCTCCACAACAGAGGAAAAATACATAGAACTTTGTAGAACTTTGGCCAAAGGATAAACCAGAACTTTGTAGAACATTGGTTGGAGTAATGCAAACATGATAAAATGGCATTTTAGGAAAGAGTTAGTAGCCAACCGAGAAAAATATGGAAAAAAAATTCACTCATCTAATGTGGGAAATTGTTAAACAAGTCAAAGTTATCAGCACCAATGGTATTTGCAACCCATGGTATTGGACTTATGGTGTTGTAATGAAATTTTTTTATATAAAAATCTAAGTTAAAAAAAAATATAAGTGAAAAAAATATAGAAATACTCAAATGTAATATGTTTTTCATTACTGTAATAAAAATCTACTAAACACGTTCCACATACTTTTTCCAATCAAAACTCATTTCCATTAAATTGAAAATTTTATTTTTAAATTTGCTATATTTTATTAACAAACACAATTTGCATTTTCAACTTGAATTTAACAACTTGTCAAACCATGTAACTGCGCTTTAGAAATTGAAATGCGTTGCAGTTTCGTACACCTCAAACACATTCGACACCTACTGACAAATTCCAAGTTGCAACAGTCTATTTATACACATATGAACAGATACATGTGTGAAAATATTCGGAAAGGAGTTGGCTAAATAGGTGGAGGAATTGCTCAGAGGACCAAAAGTAGTCGAAATCTGGAAAAAAAAAAAATCAAAAAATCTTGTAAAAGCAGTGTTTGAATTGTGTTTTTGATGGTAGAAATGGATTCAGCACAATCAAAAACATCTCGGACACCTAAAATTTTTCAGTTTAACAACTATAACTTAGATTTACAAAAATCTTCTCTTAATTTTCTCTAAATATCACCAGAATTTCCATAACTTTCCAAGCCCCTCCTCACCCTCATTACACTAAGCGATTCGGAAAGCATACGGAGGCAAACATACGGAGGCATTTTAATTTATGGTGGTGATCAGGCTTTATTTATCAGGGTCGCCTAACAGCATGCGTTGCATCCAACGCCAATACTGTGTGTTATAGAGGTGGCAGCTCCTCATTGATATCTATTTTCCAAATTCCCAAAATTGGCGCGAGAGCAAATTTACTAAGCTATAGGTTTATTAATGCGTGGGACGGTAGATGCTTACTCTCCGATAATTAACTTGTTTAAATCCATATACGCCCCGCCCATTAATAAATATTGGTGGCCCACAATTTGATCATGGTAGGCGCCCACTTTATGGACCTGCCATGTTGGCCCGTCAAAGCTTTTTGGTTAATTGTTAGCCGACATCAGATCCGTGGGCTGATATAAATTATAATAACTGCAGGGGAGGGATGCTCCCACCGCAATAAAAGAAGTTGTTTGTGGAGTAGGTACAGGGGAGAAATGCTCCGCCAAAATAAAGTAAGTTGTTTGTCGACTAGGGAGTATCTGTTTTCTGTAACGTGATTATCTATCATACAATGAACTATATAAAAAAAAAAAATGCACAACTTGGACTCAGCGCTGCTATTAAGATGAATAAGCCACTAGGTAGTATCTGTTTTCTGTAACGTGATTATCTATCATACAATGAACTATATAGAAAAAAAAATTCACAACTTGGACTCAGCGCTGCTATTCAGATGAATAAGCGAAAATATAGCCAGGAGGCGGCTGGCTTCCTCGCTTGTGGAAAAAACAAATGACTGATAGCGACGCGCATGGCTTCCTCGCTTGTAAACAAAACACTGATAGCCATGCGCATGGAAAGATGATGAACCCCATCGCTTACATGAGGTAACATTCCATGTGGATACGGCTATAGAAGGCTACTGAACTTAAGTTCAAGATATAGGAATATTCTAAATCTATGGACAGCAGTAAGTTAAACTGTTTGACTTGGTTGTTTTTTATTGGATTTTGAAATATATTCTCTGAATCTATGGACATTGGGCGTACGTTGTAATTTGTATTTTTAACTGGTGAGCGAAGGATCAAACCATATTAGGATGCATCCTTGTATCACAGCAATAATACCTGAGGGTAAAAGTGCAAGAATTAAAGGAGAGGGACCATATCACACCAATAATACCTCAAAGTAAAATGAGCAAGAATTAAAGTACAGATATTAGAAAAGAACCTCTAGGCAAAACAAAAAAAACTTGGGCAATTCATTTCTCCATTGTTGTTTGAGCTCTTCAGTTGATGCGAGAACGCTTCGTCACACATTTAGGTTTTCTAGAAACGACTCTCCTAAGAGAGTGTAAGAGTTCATTTGCTCCGACTATTCTTTTTGGATGTGTATGTCTAAGTCTAAATCTTAGACTATAAAATTTGGAGTATATAAGAATGCTATTGATTTTCAATATTTTAATTTATTTTAATTTTAGGATTTGAGGCATTTTTTACTCTCTTTGGGAGACTCTGAGAGTTCATTTGCCTTGACCATTCTTGTAAGGCCTTCGAATTGCGGTTGCGACGGGCGACGGATGAGGTCGTGCACGAGAGCGTGCAGGTAGGCACGCGGGCGTGCGGGTGCGCGCACGAACGCACATTGCGACGGAGCGCGGTGGAAAGGTGCGACAATATGCGACGATAAAAGTGACGATATGGAAAACACTTAATTCGACTAAGTGTTGAGCGTGAGCTTTATATGCGATGGTTAAAAGGATGTAAAGCCGACTTGTTAAGGGAGCTTATGGGCGTGCGTGAAGACTTTTGGGGGTCGGCCTAGGGGCTGCACACCCCTTGCAAATCAACGCATGGATGGTATAAGTAAAGGGAGCTTCAAACTCATTTGGAGACAATCCATTCGACTTGGCATTCGCTCTTAGCATCTACGCAAGAGAAAAGTGCGCAGTTGGGTTGAGACATGCGCATAACTCATGCGCATTGACTTGGAGATTGCGCAGGTGTAAGTCTTGGTTGATGGTTGGAAGAGTGTGTCGTGTGTTGGTCGATGAGTATGCGGTTTTGTGCAGAACTTAAGGTGGAGTTCTAGGTGTCTCGGGTGAGCACCCTCCTACCGTGTAAGGTTGGCACAAGTATTGTAAAGGCTGTTCTATGCCTTGGTTGTAAAATATTCTAAGTATAGACTTGGAGTTTTGCCAAGTATACTTGATGATTGTATTATTGAAGAAATACTGGTTATAATATATTGTTGGGCAGACTTGTTCGGGAGTTGCCCCTCCCCTTTATACTTGTTTGCAATTGTTGTTGTTCTTGGTTAATTGCATGATGATAATGAATGAGTATGGGCTTCATTAAGTATAAAGGATAATTGCATTTTACTTGGTTGCGAAAAACAAACTAAGTTTGGGGACAAGTACCAAAATAGTTTATTTCTCCATAAGGTTACTTTCTATACTCAAACCTCTCCCTATGATATTTGAGCTCAAGACATAATAAGAACTTAAACCTATATGATCCAATTAGTTTACATTTTATGATCTTAATCTTGATCCTATCACTCCTAAATGCATCAAGAGTTTTAGAACCAAGTAAATTAAAAAGTTAAACATGTCAAATATGCATAAAATCTAGTAAAACTAGCACGTCCATATAAATTGAATTGCTAGTAAATGTTTACATTCTATGAGCTTAATCTTGATCCTATCACTCTTAAATTCATCAAGAGTTTTAGAACCAAGTAAATTAAAAAGTTAAACATGTCAAATATGCATAAAATCTAGTAAAACTAGCACGTCCATATAAATTGAATTGCTAGTAAATGTTTACATTCTATGAGCTCAATCTTGATCCTATCACTCTTAAATTCATCGAGAGTTTTAGAACCAAGTAAATTAAAATGTTAAACATGTCAAATATGCATGAAATCTAGTAAAACTAGCACATCCATATAAATTAAATTGCTAGTAAATGCAGATAGCCAACAAAAGATGTACCTTGCAATACATCTGACAACATGGAAGATTTAAAATATATTACTTTTTTTTAACTTATTATATTAATAGTCCTGAGGGTTCGCTAAAGATCCTCGCTAATGGGTGGTCACGAGGTCAAATTTCCTCAACCCTCTCAATGCTAGGCTCTACTAATGAGCCTGGTGAAAGTGAAAGTGATCCCTTCAAGTGGATTCGCCAAGATTTTGTGAAAAAAACACTCATTACTATAACTTAAATATATACATTTAAACATGTGACAATATTTTTAACTATGGATATTCTTCATTGCAAACTATAATAAGGACACCATGTTCATATCACCATCTAGACCTTCTCCTTATCAGTATATCTCCTCATTTTTCACTATTTCCATTCATAAATTAAAAGGACCTTATTAATGCATCATAATGGGAAGCACTGAATACTATCATTTTTTTTAAATTGAATCTCTTTGCATTATTAATAACTTTTATTATAAAAAATTAAATATGGTTTCCAAATTACATCTTTCATATTGTTGCTCTTCTTGAAGATTCGAAATTTTTTCCTTCCTATTTGCATTTTACAATGTAAGCTAGTTATGATAACATGTCTATACCTTCTTAATATAAGTATGCTTAGGAATTTAATTACTTCAAACACATTCTCATATCTTTTGGGTTGAAAAAAAAACATCAATCAAAATCACAATGATAATCATATAGAATTGGTGAGGACAATCCAAACTCATCAACACTAATTTTAATCCGTGTCTCATTAAAATTAAGCATGATTCCATTTTTCTCAACAAACAAAATAAAATACATTAAAAGGGTCGATTAAAAAGAGAAGAGGACTAATTTTCAAGTATTTGGGTCTCTCCTAAAGAAAAATACCTCCAAAACTTACCAACCATGGCTAACTATTAAAAAAATCCTTAAGAAAATAAACAAGACCACTCTCTCTATACATATAAGCCCATATTTACTCTATCATCCATTGATGTTAACATACTAAATTTATTAGAAGTTGAGTAAGGAATGAATGTACTCCTACTTATGGGGTTTTATTTTCATAATGTATTTCTTACCCTTAATTTTTCTAGTTAAATAGTTAGTTCCATGGAAGTTTAAGTAGTACATTTACTAATCCAGTGGATGGATGATGATTTCCCACTATGCATTTTTTATTTTAAATTTTTTCATTTTAGTGGTTACTTCCATGGAAGTAAAAGTCGTGTGTATTACATGAATGATGATGGTAAAATCTTCCACCAATGTAATATTATGTATCTTTCTGTTTTGCAATAATTTTATTAGTGGCAAGTCCAGTCACCAACAAATAATCTTTAATAAAAAATAAACTCTTTATTTTATTATTAGATAAAAATCTTAATCTTTATATAAAATTTAATATATTTTTTTCTTCATTTTATAATTTATTTCACAAATTCAAATTTTAAATAATATAATAAATTATTGATGCCAGCACCAATCAAATATAAATATTAATTTTTAATAACAAAATAAACCCTTAATTTTTAATAACAAAATAAACTCTTTACTTTATTATTAGCAAAAATTTTATTCCTATATCAATTTTAATATATATTTTTCTGGGTTATAAATGATAATTTCCTACACCACCTTTATTATGAACTTTGATAATCTTACCGAACTAAATTCTATTAATCTTCTAAAAGTTTATTAATAACAAAATCTAATTGAGATAAATTAAACAAATTATTTAAAAAAAAATTAATAACCTATCCTTTTTTATTTAATATTTATTTTATTCACTATAACATATCATTCTTTATTTCATATTTATTTAGGAAGCTAATTATTTAAGAAAGTTATTCATTTTATTAATTCCAAATAATAATGTTAGGTTATTTTAAATGTGTTTATTTTAATTAATTAACGAAGCTAATAATTTAAGAAAGCTATTCAATTTATTAATTCCAAATGATGTTATTTTAATAAGTGTTTTTTTAATTATTTAATTATTTATTAATTTTCAAAAAAAAATATAAATGTAATTAAAAGCATATAGTTTTAGTCCAAGAAGCTTTGTATTGATGATGAACCTGGTTCAAATCCCGGTAGGTGCTTACCTACCAAATTAACATCTACTTAGAACCCCTCCTGCTTTACTGTATATTTTGTTAAGCATTAAACCAGAAAAAATAGCTTTGCTTCTCCGCTCTCCCATACAAAAAAAACCCTGCTGCAAAGACAAACAAGAGAAAACCCTGCTGCAAAGATAAACAAATTGCAGCAAACAAGAGATTTGCTGACAAGAAAATAGTTTCGCTTCTCTGCTCTCCCCTACAGAAACCCTGTTGCAAATACACAATTGCCACAATTGAATTGTTAAACAAGAGATTTGTTGCGCTTAAATTTAAGGTAAACAATCAAAGCACAAGATCGCTTTTGAAAAGATTTAAAGGAAGTAGTGCATCTAAGTCAACTATGCTTCATTTTTTTCCTTTTATTGAAGTCTGTTCCGTATAATTACAGCATTTTTTTTTTTTTGGAAAAAACGACATCTTTCAAAAAACCTATCATCTTTTTTTTCAGTCTCTCCAATATAATTACACTCATTTTTTCAAAAAATAACTATCTATTTTTTTCACAATCTGATCATGCTAGGTGGCCATAAGGCCTGTTCTTTCTAATAAGAACTTTCGGTCATTCGTTCCCGGCCGCAGAAAGGCTAAAATTTAGTTTCCGAAATAGCCCGGCTGTACATTTCTATGTAGAAGCTCCTCTGTGACTTGTGCGGATGTACATTTCTTTCTAGAAGATCCTATGCTGCGCTATTGCAAAGATCATAGTTGGATATCAACGTTATTAAAATTCCAAAATTAAACGTTTTCCTTCTTATCAAAATCTTGCCCTTGAGATACTAGATTCCTCAAGAAGATCGAACTCGTCACGTTTGCAATTTTTCAGAGAGAATTAGTAATACACAACGTGCATCTGCCACTTTCAAAACGATGGGCTCTGTTACTCAACGCATATCATTAAAACCCCATCCGGTCTCCAGAGCTCAACAACGAGGCGGGCCACACTTCTGTCCTTCCATCGATCCCTTAGGCTTCGGTTCGCAACGTGTGGGCAAACGCTCACAGATGCGAGCCAGCGATTGAAGATTGCATTTAATAATGGTGTCCACGATGAGGCAGGTATCAATGGGGCTATTCCCCTCCGGCACGTCTACCACGTACGACTCAATAACCAGTGTCTCGTCCTTCCTGTCCACGTTGCGGACTTCATGAACTATGGTGAAGGACTGATAGTTTTTCAGGCGGTGCTCTCCTCCCACGACTCTGAAGCTGAGAACGTGGTGATCCTCGTCCAGAATCTGGAGCTGCTCAGTGCTGCTCTTAGCTGGAAGTCCCTAGACCACGCGAACCTCTCTTCTAGTCCCCACGGAGCCATCGCCCTCCATGGAGCAGCTACGGATGAAATGCTTGTAACTCTGTGGTTTGTCGAAGCGCCGAACCACGGACCAGACGTCCTCCACCGTTGCTCCAATCCACCGCACGACCACGGAAAAGAACCGGCCGTTGCTAACGGAATGTTTGTGATATCGTTCCACCACGTCCCTCAGGTATTCATATTCCTTCTCCTTCAGTAGACGTTGCAGCATCTCGGATGCCGGGTTCGCCGGCTCTGTGGGAGGCATGCTCGAATTCGAGGCTTCGTTGCTAGAAAATACTGCTTTTCGCTTGCACATATGAGATCAGTTCAATGCTAATACAGGCAATCGGACTTTGTGGGTAACCTGGCAGGGCTGAATGTCTATATGTATGTTTAGCATGGGCGGCTAGAAATTAGAATGATTTCACGGCAGGGATGGTTATCCAAAATAAAGTAAGTTCGCAACTCGAGACGCCACTATGTTGTCCACGGGAATAAGTTGGAAATAAAGTGAGAAACGGATGGCCTCCTCGCTTGTGGACAAATCAGGGACAGTCATGCGCATGGAGGGATAGTGAATCCCATCGATCAGCGATCAACGATCTTGGTCGTCCAAGTGGGCATCATAGGACTTCGTACGAGTGTTTGAGTCAATAAAGTAAAACAGTGTAGAACAGAATTTGAGGCATATAATTCATGTATAATGCCATTTGCGAATTTCAATGTCAATGTCAATGTCAAGGAGCCATAGATTAGTTTTAGTTGCGAATTTCAATGTCAATGTGAAGGAGCCATAGATTAGTTTTAGTTCACCTCATGGAAAGTTTAATTCGACATAAACATCTCATGTGACCTCTAATCCCACATAAACCATCCCATTTTTGGGCGTGGAGTATGACCTCATTTCCCCTCATGTAAAGCTTAATTTGAAATATATATCTCATGTGATGTATAATCTCACATAAATCATCTTAGCAGTTAGTTTGCCTCAGGTAAAGTTTAATTCGTCATAAACATCTTATGTGATATATAATCCACATAAATCATTTTAGTAGTTAGTTTGCTTCAGGTAAAGTTTAATTCGATATAAACATCTTATCTGACGTCTAATCTTACATAAATTATTTCATTTTTGGGGTGGATTATATCTTAAAACTATTCTTGCGTGGCTAAGAGTTCATCTTCCTCATACGTAAGAAAATAGGTTAACTGCCCAAGACCCAGAGGCATGTGCAGGAATGAAAGTCTGCCCCTTTACAGACCACCAGTGGGTTATTCTAGGTGGCATTGTTTTCCTTGAATAATGGTGATGAGCCATCCTGCATTCGCGGATAATAGCTAGAGATAGTTGTCCTCTCTGCTGGTTTGACAATTGAGTTATGATAGGTTTTCCCTATTGGGAATTTTTGATAATTCCAAACAAAATAATTGAACAGAGAAAAATACTCTGTTTCTTAACACAGCGGAACAAAATTGTTTCTAGGAAGAACAGAGTGTTTCACATGCACAATAAAAACTTTGTATTCATTAATAAAAACAACATCTGTTACAAATTCCTTCCTCTCACAGAGGGATTCTCCAAGAACGCTTCGGTTCCACAAAAATTTACTCTGTCTTCTCCTGAAAAATATTACACTGTTGTGTGTAAAATTTTCAATACATACGCTCTGCTGCGTCTCCCTTTCGTTTTCTCAGCAAAACAACAACATTACAATCACTTCACACTGCTGTGTGTGTTACATTCAACCTGCTATAAAAAATATCTTCTTACATTCGTTGCGGCGAGTTTTTTTCCCTTTTTCATTACATACTCCAGGACAACTAAAAAACAAAACATAGCTTGACTTTTTGTTTTACCTATGCCCTAAAACAAACTCCCGTAAAATAAAAAACAATAAAATTAAAGACTTTTACCAACATTCTACGAACCAGAGTAAATATTCATTAATTACTTCACTGAAACAAAACTGGTGGTCAAACAAAATTTACTTCACGTCAAGTCATAAATGACTCCATGGTGCAGGCCTGTACACAACCGTTGATTTCATCGGATGGTTGACGGCCCGGAGGTCAAAATCGCATAGACTTTATGCATCGGGGAAAGGCTGTTTTGGAAAGGACTGCCCAAACACGTTGCAGCAGTTGATTGTGATCGCTGCCCTTTGGTGAAATACCAGTGATCAGCATAAGGTGGTGCGGGGAAGCGTACGATGGTTTTGGCGCTGCAAAAAGGCAGATTCCGGCAAACACAGTAGTTTAAATTAATATTTCAACACTCCCCTTTAATTTCAACTGCTGGGTTATCAGTCATACCCAGACATTTCCTCAAAAGCTCAAAACTTTTCTGCCCCAATGGTTTGGTTAGAGTGTCTACAACCTGCTCCTGAGTTCTGCAGTGTTGTAAAACAATTTCTCCACTGTTTACTAATTCCCTGATGTAATGAAACTTTGTGTCAATGTGTTTAGTTCTCTTATGAAACACAACATTCTTGGATAATGCAATAGCAGAGCTATTATCACAAAAAATCACAGTTCATTTTGCTTGTTCTTGGCATAAACTCCTTAACATCCTTCTCATCCAAATTGCTTGACACGCTGCTGCTGTAGCTGCCACATATTCTTCCTCTTCTTTGAATATTTGCTGGACTGTTTCTTCCACCTCTGTTTTGGCTTCTGCCTCTTCGAAATGAACAAGGTCATCAACATGACAATATAAAGCAAACAAAAAGTTCATACCTTCATTTGTTGCCTCTTGTTCATAAATATCATTTAAATTTCTGAACTTCTTACCTCTTTCATTTGGTGTACAAGTGCTTGAAGAAGCACTTGAATTTCCTCCTTGTGATGTGCTTGGAGAAGCACTTTCATTTCTCCTCAAGGGTGTCTCTTGCTGCCCTTGTGTTGGTGCTGCTATTTGGGGATGTATTTCAGCCATCTCCTCATCATCTTCATCATGTGACAAAAAGTTTTTAACATTCATTGTCTTCTCTATGCTTCCATTCCAACCTTCCTCCTCAATGAACTGAACATCTTTACTCACAATAAGCTTCTTCGTGGATGGGTTATACAACCTATAAGCTTTAGATTCCTCACTGTATCCAATGAAAATACATTTCTCCCCTTTCCTATCCAACTTCTTCCTTAGCTGATCTGGAACGTGTGCATAAGCCACACATCCAAAAACTTTCATGTGGGTGACTCCTTACTTTGTCCCACTCCATGCTTCTTCCGGCACTCTGTTCATGACTACTTTTGTAGGGCATCTATTCAAAATATACGGTGCACAGTGTACAGCTTCAGCCCAATAATCATTTGGCAAATGTTTTGCCTTTAACATACTCCTCGCCATATCCATGATTGTCCTATTCTTCCTTTCGGCAACTCCATTTTGCTGCAGGGTGTACCTAGTGGTAAACTGCTTATGAATTCCATTTTCTCTACAAAAACATAGAAATTCTTTGGAGATATACTCACCTCCTCTATCAGTTCTTAGAACTTTGATATGCAGCCCGCTTTGGTTTTCTACAAGTGCCTTGAAATTGAAAAATCTTTCAAACACTTCACTTTTGTTCTTCAAGAAATAAACCCAAGCTTTTCTAGTAAAATCATCAATAAATGTTAGTATATAGTGGCTGCCTACAAGTGATGGAGTTTGCATCGGTCCACATAAATCTGAGTGAACAATCTCTAAGGGTGCTTTTGCCCTTATGCTTTTCCCAGATGGAAAACTTTCTCTGTGTTGTTTCCCCAAGATACAACCTTCACAAAGGATGTCTGGTTTCTCTATCAATGGTAATCCTCTTACCATTCCTTTTCTATTCAACAAGTTAAGACCTCCAAAATTGAGATGTCCAAATCTCAAGTGCCACAACCAATTTTCATCCTTTGGTTCGCTTTGGAAAGCCTCTTTTGTCACAGCTGCTATTTCTTCTTTATTTTTTAAATCTACTTTCATTTTGAGAGGGAACATCCTGTTCCTTGTCATCTTCACTTCAGCAATACATTTTCTGCTGGGTGTTTTATCCATAATGGTGCATACATCATCCACAAACAAAACATTGTACCCCTTTTGAACAAGCTATCCAATACTTAAGAGGTTACATTTCATTCCAGGAACATAATAAACATCTGCTATGGTTTTCTTTTCGCCTTTCTTTGTTAAGACATTTACTTCTCCTTTTCCCATAACAGAAACTTTATTATCAGCCCCTAGTGTGACTTGTGAATTCACACTTTGATTTAACATAGAAAACAGGGCTATGTTTCCTGTCATATGGTTACTGCAACCAGAGTCTAAAAACCATACATATTCACTCTTTTCTTCAGCCATATTACAGGCTAAAAACAAATTATTTTGGCTGATATTTTCTCTAGTGAAATTTGCATTAGTTCTATTACTCATATCATGTTGTTTCTTTCTACATTCATTTGCATAATGCCTATATTTTCTACAACAATGACATTGGACATTGGCTTTATCATACCTTTGTCCTTGAGCATGATGTTGTCTACTTTGATGGCTGCTGCCTTGGCCTTGGTTTTGATTTGGATAGCTGCCTCTTCCTTTCTTGTTTCCTCTGCCTTGACCTTTTCCTCTTCCAAAGAACATCTGGGTCTTAAAGGCATGTTCTAGAGATGAGTTTTCATTTCTACTCAATCTCTGCTCATGTGTTATCAGTGATGCATGTAGTTCATCAACTGAGAAGTTTGTGAGATCCTTTGTCTTTTCTATGGTGGTGACAATCACATCGAACATTGAGGGTAGGATCCTCAATAGTTTCTCCACAATCCTCCTTTCTTCAAGAATTTCTCCATGAGACGTTATCTGTGTGACCAGTCCAATCACATGTGTGAAGAATAAGTCAATATTATCTGACTCCTTCATGCAGAGAGTCTCAAAATCTCTCCTCGGCAACTGTAGTTTTGCTGTCTTCAATTTCTCCATGCCTTGTGTTGATGCCTCGAAAATCGCTGCAACAACATCGGGGATAACCACCCGGTCCGGACCTTAGTACAGCTCCTTTTCCGTTTGGAATAGTGGCTCCGACTGGGGATAATGGGACCAGTTTCCCAGAAATAGATAAACGGGATGGATGGATGATTATAAACTACGCTAGCGATGAGCGAATAACTAAAACTATTGACAAGAATATAATAACTATGATCTATCCCGGGGACTTATTGAGCTTTTAAAGTGCAGCGCTTGATGATCCGTATCTATAAACGGGCATATAGATGACTCCATTTGACAGACATGGACGTTATCCTGTTCATGATTGCTATGCCTAAATAGTTAAGCAAAGCGATTAAAGCGATATTACCACACTTTGTCATTTATATTATTGACATATACATGATTTAAAGAAAAGGCACATCATAAAACATCCAATAGTGGAATGAATAAAGATCTGCTGTTACAGCGCATGCATATAATCAACAATAGCAAGAATAATCAAATAACAATTCACATAACAGGAATGAATTCAGACATAGATAGAAATACCATATGAGCCGCTTTGACACTCCCAAATATCAATCGCTATTTGTAGTTCTTCCTTCAACGCAAAAACATCCTTAACAAAGACAATAGTGCACAATTGCATAAAGAAGCTTCCTTGTCAAATTAAGAACAACTGGTCTGGTTTCATAAAAGAATATTGACTGAAGCACAGTAGTGCAAACTTCAGTCTTTTAAGTCTGTTACAAAACTTTACGACCCTTTCCAAAACAACGAAAGGGTCTATAAATACTAAACTAATCTAAATATCTAATAAACAGAAATCCTACTTAATTGGTATCAATAACTTTTGATCCTATTTTTGCCATGCGATCTGGCAAGCGGGAGCATGATTCATCAAGTCGGCTGCTTTCCTTTGAATCTGAGCTGACTTATCGCAAGCATTGGCTCTACTTCAGGAGGTTTGTTGAGGCGCGAACTGAGCTGTGCGGCATAGGTGGCATCCTGAATATCGGGAATTATACACCCGATTGCATCTGTTAAACACTTAAGGGCGGCTCGCTGTGTGTGCGGCTTAATCAGGAAAAGCCAATATGCATCCATAGTTAAAGTATTAATCCCAGCGATTAATCTTCCTTTCTCCTCTAAATCAGGATAGCATGATTGTTCCAATGTATTTGTTGTTGTCATCTTTCCTGGTGTACATTGGGAAATCATATTTGCTAAGTAGAGAGTGTTGTTAACTAGATCAACCAGATTGCTGGAAGTTGATTTACACCTTGAAGCTGCCCTTTCTGCTTTCATCACCTGAGTGTGCCATTCTGTGAAAAGTATGTCTTTATATGTTTCTGAAATCTTGGGCAAATTTGCTTCTCTCCCTTGATCAGAATCTTGCCAGTCAAGATATCCAGTTATGATCTCTTCGGCCTGGTCTAACTCATTTCTGGCCTTCTCTACCTGCTGATTTATGGATGTCGTTAGCTCACACAATGGCTCTGCCTGAGCGATTTGTTGACACAGGAGCCTAATCTGGGATATCAATGCACTGTTGATTAGTGATGCTTCCGTTCTGAATTCTGCCACTTGTGAAGTGCCCTTTGCTTTTTCGAGCTGCGATGACAATTGAGCGATTTGCTCATCCTTTGTTTTCATCATTTGCTCATTCGCTGCTCTTAATTGTGCCAATGCCTCCGACAATTCCTTTTGTTTCTGGATTGCGCTTTGGTCGATCCTTTGCCTTTCTTCCTGCAATTGCTGGGTTAATTGATCGTTCATTTGCTGTTGTGCCAACAATTGCTCCTCTGCTTGCTCTGCCTTCTGCTTTGATTCAGCCAACTCTGCCTGTAATGCGAAAATTTCTTGGTCCTTAGTCTTCAGTAAAAGACTTACCTCCGATGCCTTGTCGATTGTTGCCGCCGAATAGGCTCCGGCATACTGTGACAGTTTTGTTAGGTCATCGGAGGGGTCGAATTCCTCCTTCCAAACCACGCTGCCCGTTACAGTTTGTTTTGGAAAAAGGGGAGGTTGATCAATCTTCCTCCTTTTCCTTTGTCTTTTTACCACTGCCTTATGCCTCGGGCTGTAGAAAACATCCAGGGGAGGAATATCTTCTACCTGGAGAATGATTTGGTCGGAGGGGTCTTTTGGTATTACCTCAATATCTTTAGAAATGGGTGGGCCGCTGGTTCCACTTAGAACCTGAGGTGAAGTGATGTCCTGTGTATCATTTGTCTTGGAAGTGTCCCCATCTTTCGAACATTCCAATCCACTGATGATGGAATGAAACTGCTGCCATTCCTGGAGTAGTTTGGGGTCTATGGTAGTGTCCACATTGACATCGGTGGTGGTCTGTTTCTCCTTTTCGGCTTGGGACTCCTTCCGCATTTTTTCCTGCTCTCTTTTCTGCTGTTCCTCTTGTTCTTTCTTTTGTTGTTCCTCTTGTTATTTCCTCTGTTGTTCCTCTTTCTCTTTCCTCTGTTTCTCCTCGTGTGCTCTCTTCTGCCTATCTTCTTTTTCTTTTCTCTGCCTTTCCTCCTGTTCCTTTTTATGATCCTTTGTTACCACCGGAGGTTCCTTTGACTGTTGCCGAAAAGGCTCGCTTGATGATGTCGTCGGGGTTGTTGCTAGTAAATCTAGAGGCAGAGTTTGCAACCTCTGTTCTCTAAGCTTATTAAACTCAGTCAGCCCTTCATCATTATATTTCAATCGAGCGAGTTCTTTAGCTTGACCTATTGTTTTGGCTGCAACGAATAGGTCGTCAAACAAATCTTCTTTGTGCTCAAATTTTGTCAATTTGGCCTGTTCTAGTGCATTGTAGGCAACTTTCTTTGGATCATATGGCCTGTTTGGGATAGTCGCCAGAGTTAAGGATTGAAGCTTTGTGGCTTCCTTTTCTGCATGTTTGAGATCATGCAGAGTATAGACACCACACCTAAAGGGAAAAGAGGGCCAGCCCCTCTTCTTTTCTTTCTTGAGAGTTTGTGTAACACTCTCAGCCATAATCTGATAGGCGATTTCTCTTGCTAGCATCTTATCTGGTATATACAAAGGGAGAACATGTGGGTCGGCTTGGCTGTCGAAAACTCTTATGTAGGTAAATTTCTCCTCTCCAAACCAACTTGCTACCGCTGTTATATCAAACTAAGCTTGATAGGAAATCTTGGGAATGGGTTTATCAAAAATAGAATAATGAATAGGAACCATAAAACCATTGCAAATTTGGTACAGATGGTGCTTGTAAGAGGACTTCCATAGTTTCTGATGGTATATGTGGATGGCCGTGGGATCTTGTGGCGTCCACCTCCAGCCGAGCACAGGAAATTCAGAATTGAAACATAGTGTATCTAAGATATATGCACTGTAATAGAATGGGGGAATTTTCCTTTCAGTGACGACAGTTTGATGTCTAAAATCATGCACAGCTTGAGCTAATTTGTCAGAAAGGATGGTGGCCCAATCCATAATTATACTATTTACAGCTGCCTCCATTAGAGGAACCATTTCTATGGTAAAATTAGCAGAGTCATGCAATCCCCATAATCTACACATCATTATTCCCGCATAGCAATAAGGAGAAGCTAGAGAATCAACCGAGTACTTACCGGAAGATTCGTGTTTGTGTTTGGCTAGATTTTGTCTCCAATCCCGGATGGGTTCGGATTCAACTTCATTTTCGCTTGCAAACTTCTCCAGGAATGCTTTATTATATATCTTCTCCGGCTCGGGCAAATGATACATTTGCCTTAGATCATCCGGCCTGAACGATCCGAAGATTCTTCCATCTCTAGTGTTGAAAGTTCTGTCCAAGATTGGGATTTCTTGAATCGCCCATCGCACTACATCTGTGTATGGGAGAATTTGCTCCCTGGCCGCTATTCTGTGAAGGAAAGAGTCGGCCAAATCCTTGAGAGTACATTCAGACTTCCGAGTAGGATCCGTAGTAGCTTTTGTTACTGTCTTTTCTGGTTCTTCGGCTTCAATTAGGTTGTAAGTGCCTTGCTAAGTAACTCTGGTGAGACCCGTGCATGTAGTATCAGATATTAAGCCCTTCTTTTTGTCCACGAGAGCTTGTCCTGCAGCTGGTGTAGTGGAAGCGCCTGCAGTCTTCTTAGATTTCTTCCCCATCTTATTTGAGCTTCCTTCTATGGATGAATTCTGCACAACGGCGCAAATATACGTAATACAGAGAAATAGCAATGAAAACTTGCAAGTGATGAGAAAACATGGACAGATGCGTAATAAGGGATTAGCCTTTAAAATGGGCGCGGACACAATCCATGGGAAGATTTTAGGACTTATGATCACATTAATTGGCCGTTTAAAACCTGTCATCCCTTAAATGCCCATTATATCGTTAATAGGCCGAATGATTCATTTAAGCGTGCAGTGGGCATTTTGGCGGTTGAGCGCAGGTGAATGATTTCTTAACCGATCAAGCTTTAAATATGAATGAACCGTGATATCCCATCACTTAACGGATTTTTATTGAAATATGTGCTTTATCGCAATCGGGCATCGGGACAACCTTAAACCTTCTTGTATTGACACTATTCACAACCTCCGATCGCCGATAGCGATATCGCATCGCGTCGGGGGTATGACCTGAGCGCCTTTTTTATTGTGCATTGGATATTGCCGATCCCCGATTGCGATATCGCATCGCATCGGGGTGGAGAGCTTTGGGCGCATCAAGAATGTTTTATAGAATATCGCCGAACGCCGATCGCCGATAGCATATCGCATCGGAACTAATGGCATGTGGGTGCTTTAAAACCTGCATAAAGTATCGCCGATTGCCGATTGCGATATCGCATCGGCGGAGATTAATGTGCCGCTTATTTGCATTCCTTATGTCATTGCGATATGCGATCTTGCGATCGCTTTATCGCAATGACAAAGATTTGCTTTATTCCATTTTATGGGTTTTATATAATGATTTCATTTGATTATCGGTTTTTTCGAAATAATGAAGTATTGATACCAACTAACTTCTAAAGGGACCCATTTCATATGATAATAAATAAAAAGAATAATAATATGACATGGGGGGTTGTTGTAGAGCACAACAATTGGCGATTCGCTGGAAGAACCAGTTATCTCTGGAAATTATAGAAATACTTAAGCTTTTTCAGAATAGAGTTTCAATCAAAGGGGAAAATTCTAATATAACTAGATTTCTATGCATTCTGAGTAAAATGAAACTATTTTGTTGACTTCCTCTTTTTTAAGAAAATAAATACATTCTAAGTTTAAAATAGGCCTTTATTGGTTTATAATGATAAAATAGAAAACTTCTCCAAATCAGCTTTTATAGAAAACTCATCTGTCATAGGTAGAGCCTCTGCTGCTAGCAAACATCTATAGTTTCGACAGGGATACCTTTTAACCATGTGATTGTCCATTGTCCCATCCAATTAAGAGTGTGATTAACAGAATGAATTCAAAATATGTTTTCATATTTTGTATTTCATTTCCTTTTCTGTTGTTGATAAGATAAAAAGCCATTGTCCTGGTTTGGTGGCCAGCTGTTGACAATGCCATTCACTGGTAGTAGTCTAACTGAACAAGCTGGCTCGTGATGAGACCCCTTGTCTTGTAATTTCAAGCCATTACCCTGTTTTGGTTTGCAGTATTGGTAATGCCAGATAAACTATTTCCCTATGAACATGGTAAGCAGGCTTGTAATAAGACCTCTTATCTTTAATATCTTATATTTTAGAATTACACTCTGAATAATCATAAACTTTAGTGAATGGGATGAACAATCTTCTCCTTAAGAGTAAATGGATGACAGGGTAAGAGTTGAAGATGCTGAAATTGGATTGCCTTCTATCTTGATATTGATAACCTTTTGAGACCAATTTGAAAACAGAGAATGATTTACAATACTTTTAAACTTTGAAAGGAGTTAACAAAACTTGAACTGTGGTTTCAGAATACAATGATATCTAATTTCCTAGAAATTATCCTTTTTGGTTAAAAGTTCTATTTATTTAAAAGCAAATATTCATACTAGTTCTGTGGGACAACGTTTTCAAACACAGCAAAAGGTCAATGGGAGATATCTCACAACCTTATTTTCTAAAAATCCTACAAACTATAAAATCCTACCAAAATGAAAGGAGAAGGGGTTACCTCCTCAATTAAAGAATTTCTTCAAGATAAGGCCATTAACAGGGAGAGAATCTCTCAAACCTGATAAATCTTGCAATATAAAGGTTGAATGGCCTATCTTCTCACAGATCTGAAATGGTCCAAGCCACAACTTCTGGAACTTGGAGTGTTTGCTCTTGTCCTCATGGGCTTTGTCCCATTTCAGAACTAAATCACCGACTTGGAATTGTTTCGAACTGGATGAGACTGAATCAAAAGCTGCTTTGATGACTTGCTGATGTTTGGCATGGATAACTTTGGCTTTTTCTCTTTCCTCTTCTAATTTTAGAATTTGGTCATGTCTAAACTGAATAGAAGAGGAAGGACTTTCCTCAATAAACTGCACTAGGGCTAAAGAAGGAATAACAAGATTTGTGGGTAGTATTGCTTCTTTTCCATATACAAGATTAAACAGAGAAGTTCCAATAGAAGCCTTTTGTGTTATCCTATCAGCCCATAATGCAAACACTAAAGATTTGTGCCAGTTTTTATGATTTTGTTCGATAGTTCGCTTAATGATTTTGATCAGATTCTTATTAGTAGACTCCGCTAAACCATTACCTTGGGGATAGTAATTAGCAGAATACTTTAACTTAAATCCTCTTTTAATAGCGAAATCGAACATAACATTGCCTGAGAAATAAGAAGCATTATCAAAAACAAGAGCATTTGGGACACCAAACCTGGTAATGATGAATTGATCTATAAATTCAATGATTGCTTCAGAATTTGCTGCCTTCAAAGGGATTGCCTCCACCCACTTAGTAAAATAATCGGTAGCAGTAAGGATATACTTATGCTGTTTGGAAGAAGGTGGATTAATTTCCCCAATGATATCCAATCCCCATTGCTCAAATGGTTGTTCAATGTTGACTGGTTGCAAAGGGAAAGCCGGTTTCCGTTGTCTTCCACTAGAAGTTTGGCAATTGAGGCATTTCCTTACATACTCGTGGGCATCTCTAAATAGAGTGGGCCAATAATATCCAGCATGAATAATCTTGTGAGCTGTTGTATCAGCTCCAAAATGTCCTCCTGCTGGTCCATCATGTAACTCCTGCAAAACCTTTTGGGCTTCAGGTTTCTCAAGGCATCTTAATAAAACAGAATCATAATTCTTCTTAAAAAGCACATCATCAATAATTGTAAAATTCTTCGCTTTTAACCTAATGGCCCTTTTGTTTTTGTAAGACAAATTTGGAGGTGCATAACCATTCTTTAAGTAAAAGATTAAATCTGCATAAAGAGATCCAGCATCAGTAACACTTATCTGATTGATTTCTTGAGTTTGATCTATATCGCTTGATTCTGGAATGTTGGATGCTCCTGCCAATATCCTGCAAAAACCTTGGCCCCTAACAATCTTTGCTGGCCTAATTTCTAAGTCATACTCTTGAAGCGCTGTGACCCAATTTTCCCTTTTTTCACCCAGCTCTTTTTGGATTAATAGTTGCCTAACTGCCGGGAAAGGAACTATCACTTTTGTGTGGGTTTTCAAAAGGAAGGGTCTATAATGCTTGACTGCTTTAAATACAGCAAAGGCTTGTTTTTCTACATCGGAGTAATTCAATTCAACACCCTGAAGATTTGAGCTGAAGAACGAAATGGGTGCTTCCAAATTGTGTTCATTTAGTTGTGTGAGTACTGCAGCATAAGACACGTCGGATGCAATGGTATACAATGTAAAATGATTAGAAAAATTTGGAGTATTCAAGGCTGGGGCATTGATTATTGATTGCTTGATTATATCAAAAGCTTGCTTTTCTGCTGATCCCCACTTAAAGACTGAATTCTTCTTGATCATTGTTTGAAGTGGCAAAATAATTTGAGAAAAATCTGGAACAAATCTTTTAACAAAATTGATCTGGCCTAAAAATGACTGCATCGACTTTTTATTGTGTGGGAAAGGGATTTCAGAGATTTCTTTGATCCGATCAGGATCGATATAAATGCCATCTTTGGATACAATAAAACCTAAGAGTTTTCCTTGATCAAGAGCAAAGAAAGACTTTTTAGGGTTAAGAGAAATACCATATCTTTTGCAACGCTGAAAAATTTGATTTAGATCATGCAAATGATTATACCTCTTCTTAGAGAATACAGTAATATCGTCTAGATAGACGACTACCGTTCTATTAATCAACCCTCTAAAAGCTATATCCATAGCTCTTTGGAATGTCGCTCCTGCGTTTATAAGTCCGAAAGGCATTTTCTGATACGCATATGTTCCCCATTTTGTTCTGAATGTGGTTTTAAGCTGGTCATCAGTATGAACCAGAACTTGGTTATATCCTGAGAATCCATCAAGAAAGGACATCAATTCAGAGCCTGCTACTGACTGGAGTATTTGCTCCATAGTAGGTAATGGGAAATTGTCTTTCAAGCTCGCTTTATTTAAATTTCTGAAATCAATACAAATTCGAATGTCGCCATTTTTCTTTCTGACTGGCACCATATTAGAGACCCAGTTTGAGTGTCGGACAGGAAAAATAATCTTGGCTTTCAAGAGTTTGTTAAGTTCCGACTTTATCTGGCTCTCTAAATTTGGATGTATTTTTCTTAACTTCTGCTGAATCGGTTTCTGATCGGGAAGCATAGGAATGGTATGCTGGATAATAGATGTATCATAAGTCTTCAAATCATCATATTTCCAAGCAAAAACCTGTTTATTTTTCCTTAACAGTTTGATGAACGCCTCCTTCTCTTCTAAGGAAAGTCCTAATCCTAAATTAATATTTTGAGGAGCATGGTCAGTACCTAGATTTATCAATTCAAACCTAAGGGTAGAACTTTGGAGCTTTGCATTAATTACAGGTTTAAACCTGTCTTTGATATCATAAAGATCTTCGAGCTTTACCACTGGCTTAGGAATTGAATTTTCCTGAGGTGTTTCTTTCATTTGTAAATCATGGTCATTCTCCTCAATAATTTGATCGTCATAGGACTTTTCAGAAGTTAGAAATTGTAAAATATCCTCATCATGATTGAATACTCTCCAATTAGTGACATTGTCAGGAATTGAAGGCCTAAAAAGTAATTCTATGGAAAATCTATCAAGGTTGTAGTCTTCAGAAGGTAGAAGCTTGGAAGCTACATTGGCTAGGAGATCGGCTGCTGAGTTTTGAGTCCTGGGGATGGAGGAAATGTTGAATGCGGAAAAGTGCGAAGTAAGTTCTTGTACTAGCGATTGATAGTGTTTGAGGTGATTTGAAAGACAATGGATTGCATTCCTCACCTGTTTAACAATAATTTCAGAATCGCTGAATACTTTCAAATATTGTACTTTAAGACCGATCGCTTTATACAGTCCTTGGACTAAGGCTTCATATTCAGCTGTATTGTTAGTGCATTCAAATTCCAGCCTACAGGACAGCATTGTCTTTTCTCCTTGTGGACTAACCAAAATGCAACCTGCTCCTGAGCCCTCGCTGGACTTGGAGCCATCAAAATATAAAGACCAAAATAAAGGGGTATTAACAAATGTATTTACAGTTTTTTCAGCATCATTGAAACATCTAGACCTATCAGTTTGTGAAAAATTCTCAATCTGAGATGTAAAATGATTGACTGAAAAAGGAGATGGTTGGGCAACAAAGTTGCCAAAGAATGACTCTGACGAATAATTCCCCAAAATGTTGTTGTTGAACGCTACGGGTTGGTTTTCTTGCTCAAATTCAGTAACTGTGTGGGTCATATGTTTCTCACGATCGATTCTTATTTGATTTGGCTTGCCCTTGTAGGGAAGCCACATATGTGACCAATCAGTGGAAATATATCCATGCAATTTTTCGGACCAATCCCTACTCAAAATTAAACCGTAAAATTCAGGTATATCGGCTATTAGGATGTCAATTCTTTGTACTACTCTAGGATCAGCAGACAACCTGATAGTTACGGAATTAATTTCTCCCACAACATGTACTTTGGTCTTGTCCAACTGTACAATATGAATAGAAGACTTCTGGGGTTCAATGTTCAGTTTAGAGCAAACTGAAGCTGGCATTATGTTAGACGATGCCCTCGAGTCAATTAAACAGTTGTGCAGGTTTCTGTTATAAATCTCATAGGTCAGCAGGAAGGGTGGAGTATGAGAATTCGATCTATCTCCAATTAGAACTGAATCGGTAGCTTCAACCATACCTGGAGGAGGCTGGCCTGAATCATTAGCAGCTTTCGCACTGGGAAGTGGTGTAGAGGGAACAGCATTCAGCTCCTTAAGAAGTAATTTCTGCTGATGCTTTAATTTACTAAGTTCAAACATAGTAATGTTTGCTTTAGTTTTCTTCATGTCATCAACAATATTATACTCCATTGAATCGGATACGACTAATGTTTTGGATGTTGCAGGAGTATTAGAAGTTGAGGGCTGGTTTTGGGGAGCTGGTGCAGGTGATTTCTTTGCAGGTGTTTTTTCTTTGGTTGTAGCAGAACCTGCAGTCCTCTTCTTTGATGATATCTGAACAGGTTCAGAAGTACTTTTGCTCCTAGTAGTGATTGGGAACGCCTCTTCCTCATTATCTGTGTCGGAGTTGGGGAGTATAAAATCCCACATTCCATGACATTCTACTACTTCTTCTTCATCATCAATCGGTGCGATTGTTTCCTCTTCCTCTTCTTCTTCTTGCTCTGAGTCTGCGTTAGATATGACATTTTGGGGTTTTGACTCATTCCTCTTAAAAGTTCTAAAGGGTCTTTTGGTTGTGGTTTCGGCCACTTGTTTTTTTATTTCAACCATTTCATTTGATAACGTTTTTAAGACCTTTTGCAAACCTTCCATGTCGTATGGGTCCTTTGGGGCCTTTTTCTTTGAGTCATCTTTGAAAGAAACTTTTTTGGCTTTCCTGTCTTCCAGGGCAGCTTTCTTTTCCAAGGCATTGATGCGTTTTTCCACAGCAAGCGCTTCTTTCATATTTTCGACTAAGGTAGGTTTCCCTGCTCTATCTACAAAGATGGCTATATTGGCAGGCAGAGCTGTTATATACCATTCGCTCCGAATTTGTTCGCTTGGTTTGGAAGCAGTAGGGATTTTATTTAGGAGTTTATTGAAGCGTGCATTAAATTCCTTAATTGGTTCCCTATGTTCTATTCTCAGATTGGAGAGATCGTTTATTAAAGTAGCCAAAGACCTATCATCTCCATATTTGGTAAGAAACTGCTCTTGGCAAGTGTTCCAACTGGTAATGGAACCAGAGGGTAAAGAGAAATACCAGGATCCTGCTGACCCTTGTAAGGTGTAAGGGAAAAGTCTAACAACAACATCTTGTTCTGTTACTCCTTTTAAGTTGACAGCTAACATGAAATTATTGATGTGTTCCTCAGCTTGGGTTCCATCATCTGGATTAAACTTGGGTAGCCACTTTTCAGGGTAATCTGGTAATGGATGCAACGGCGCAGGCATATTGACTGCACCAGGTCTGGTCCATGGATTTGCCATTGTAATAGCAACACTGGTTGATACTACTGTTGGAATTCCAGATGTATGAGAAGGAAATAATATTGAGGAGTGGGCAGGTTGAGATGTTGAAGCTTCTAATCCCTGGTGAACAACAATATGTAATGGGGGAGTGGATGGTTGACTTCGCAGGGGGGAAGATGCAATGGAGGATGTGGATGAAAGCTCTTCACTATCAGATCCTTCAGTATTTTTCTTCGCCTTTTTCCTTTTGGGTAAAGGGAACTCAGTAGGTTCAATACCGAGCTTTTCGCTCTGAAGTCTGGTGAGAGGGTGAGGTAAATTGAACTGCGAAGTCGCACTGCTTTGTGATACCTCAGATTTCTGTGGTGAAATCGAGAAGCTCTGAAGTTTATGGATAAGAGACTGGACTTCAGGTGATTCAAGACTTAATTGTTCTAGAGTATGATGGGTTTGAGCAGTGGTAGTTGATTCCTCTTCTTCTTGTTTGGATACCGGCGAACCAGTATGCAAATAGGAAGGTCGAGGGGATTCGGAGGTTCAGGCCCTCCTTCTAGCGCCAAAAATGTTGATGCATCGAAAATCGCTGCAACAACATCGGGGATAACCACCCGGTCCAGACCTTAGTATAGCTCCTTTTCCGTTTGGAATAGTGGCTCCGACTGGGGATAATGGGACCAGTTTCCCAGAAATAGATAAACGGGATGGATGGATGATTATAAACTACGCTAGCGATGAGCGAATAACTAAAACTATTGACAAGAATATAATAACTATGATCTATCCCGGGGACTTATTGAGCTTTTAAAGTGCAGCGCTTGATGATCCGTATCTATAAACGGGCATATAGATGACTCCATTTGACAGACATGGACATTATTCTATTCATGATTGCTATGCCTAAATAGTTAAGCAAAGCGATTAAAGCGATATTACCACACTTTATCATTTATATCATTGACATATACATGATTTAAAGAAAAGGCACATCATAAAACATCCAATAGTGGAATGAATAAAGATCTGCTGTTACAGCGCATGCATATAATCAACAATAGCAAGAATAATCAAATAACAATTCACATAACAGGAATGAATTCAGACATAGATAGAAATACCATATGAGCCGCTTTGACACTCCCAAATATCAATCGCTATTTGTAGTTCTTCCTTCAACGCAAAAACATCCTTAACAAAGACAATAGTGCACAATTGCATAAAGAAGCTTCCTTGTCAAATTAAGAACAACTGGTCCAGTTTCATAAAAGAATATTGACTGAAGCACAGTAGTGCAAACTTCAGTCTTTTAAGTCTGTTACAAAACTTTACGACCCTTTCCAAAACAATGAAAGGGTCTATAAATACTAAACTAATTTAAATATCTAATAAACAGAAATCCTACTTAATTGGTATCAATAACTTTTGATCCTATTTTTGCCAGCGATCTGGCAAGCGGGAGCATGATTCATCAAGTCGGCTGCTTTCCTTTAAATCTGAGCTGACTTATCGCAAGCATTGGCTCTACTTCAGGAGGTTTGTTGAGGCGCGAACTGAGCTATGCGGCATAGGTGGCATCCTGAATATCGGGAATTATACACCCGATTGCATCTGTTAAACACTTAAGGGCGGCTCGCTGTGTGTGTGGCTTAATCAGGAAAAGCCAATATGCATCCATAGTTAAAGTATTAATCCCAGCGATTAATCTTCCTTTCTCCTCTAAATCAGGATAGCATGATTGTTCCAATGTATTTGTTGTTGTCATCTTTCCTGGTGTACATTGGGAAATCATATTTGCTAAGTAGAGAGTGTTGTTAACTAGATCAACCAGATTGCTGGAAGTTGATTTACACCTTGAAGCTGCCCTTTCTGCTTTCATCACCTGAGTGTGCCATTCTGTGAAAAGTATGTCTTTATATGTTTCTGAAATCTTGGGCAAATTTTCTTCTCTCCCTTGATCAGAATCTTGCCAGTCAAGATATCCAGTTATGATCTCTTCGGCCTGGTCTAACTCATTTCTGGCCTTCTCTACCTGTTGATTTATGGATGTCGTTAGCTCACACAATGGCTCTGCCTGAGCGATTTGTTGACACAGGAGCCTAATCTGGGATATCAATGCACTGTTGATTAGTGATGCTTCCTTTCTGAATTCTGCCACTTGTGAAGTGCCCTTTGCTTTTTCGAGCTGCGATGACAATTGAGCGATTTGCTCATCCTTTGTTTTCATCATTTGCTCATTCGCTGCTCTTAATTGTGCCAATGCCTCCGACAATTCCTTTTGTTTCTGGATTGCGCTTAGGTCGATCATTTGCCTTTCTTCCTGCAATTGCTGGGTTAATTGATCGTTCATTTGCTGTTGTGCCAACAATTGCTCCTCTGCTTGCTCTGCCTTCTGCTTTGATTCAGCCAACTCTGCCTGTAATGCGAAAATTTCTTGGTCCTTAGTCTTTAGTAAAAGACTTACCTCCGATGCCTTGTCGATTGTTGCTGCCGAATAGGATCCGGCATACTGTGACAGTTTTGTTAGGTAATCGGAGGGGTCGAATTCCTCCTTCCAAACCACGCTGCCCGTTACAGTTTGTTCTGGAAAAAGGGGAGGTTGATCAATCTTCCTCCTTTTCCTTTGTCTTTTTACCACTGCTTTATGCCTCGGGCTGTAGAAAACATCCAGGGGAGGAATATCTTCTACTTGGAGAATGATTTGGTCGAAGGGGTCTTTTGGTATTACCTCAATATCTTTAGAAATGGGTGGGCCGCTGGTTCCACTTAGAACCTGAGGTGAAGTGATGTCCTGTGTATCATTTGTCTTGGAAGTGTCCCCATCTTTCGAACATTCCAATCCACTGATGATGGAATGAAACTGCTGCCATTCCTGGAGTAGTTTGGGGTCTATGGTAGTGTCCACATTGACATCGGTGGTGGTCTGTTTCTCCTTTTCGGCTTGGGACTCCTTCCGCACTTTTTCTTGCTCTCTTTTCTGCTGTTCCTCTTGTTCTTTCTTTTGTTGTTCCTCTTGCTCTTTCCTCTGTTGTTCCTCTTTCTCTTTCCTCTGTTTCTCCTCGTGTGCTCTCTTCTGCCTATCTTCTTTTTCTTTTCTCTGCCTTTCCTCCTGTTCCTTTTTATGATCCTTTGTTACCACCGGAGGTTCCTTTGACTGTTGCCGAAAAGGCTCGCTTGATGATGTCACCGGGGTTGTTGCTAGTAAATCTAGAGGCAGAGTTTGCAACCTCTGTTCTCTAAGCTTATTAAACTCAGTCAGCCCTTCATCATTATATTTCAATCGAGCGAGTTCTTTAGCTTGACCTATTGTTTCGGCTGAAACGAATAGGTCGTCAAACAAATCTTCTTTGTGCTCAAATTTTGTCAATTTGGCCTGTTCTAGTGCATTGTAGGCAACTTTCTTTGGATCATATGGCCTGTTTGGGATAGTCGCCAGAGTTAAGGATTGAAGCTTTGTGGCTTCCTTTTCTGCATGTTTGAGATCATGCAGAGTATAGACACCACACCTGAAGGGAAAAGAGGGCCAGCCCCTCTTCTTTTCTTTCTTGAGAGTTTGTGTAACACTCTCAGCCATAATCTGATAGGCGATTTCTCTTGCTAGCAGCTTATCTGGTATATACAAAGGGAGAACATGTGGGTCGGCTTGGCTGCCGAAAACTCTTATGTAGGTAAATTTCTCCTCTCCAAACCAACTTGCTACCGCTGTTATATCAAACGAAGCTTGATAGGAAATCTTGGGAATGGGTTTATCAAAAATAGAATAATGAATAGGCACCATAAAACCATTGCAAATTTGGTACAGATGGTGCTTGTAAGAGGACTTCCATAGTTTCTGATGGTATATGTGGATGGCCGTGGGATCTTGTGGCGTCCACCTCCAGCCGAGCACAGGAAATTCAGAATTGAAACATAGCGTATCTAAGATATATGCACTGTAATAGAATGGGGGAATTTTCCTTTCAGTGACGACAGTCTGATGTCTAAAATCACGCACAGCTTGAGCTAATTTGTCAGAAAGGATGGTGGCCCAATCCATAATTATACTGTTTACAGCTGCCTCCATTAGAGGAACCATTTCTATGGTAAAATTAGCAGAGTCATGCAATCCCCATAGTCTACACATCATTATTCCCGCATAGCAATAAGGAGAAGCTAGAGAATCAACCGAGTACTTACCGGAAGATTCGTGTTTGTGTTTGGCTGGATTTTGTCTCCAATCCCGGATGGGTTCGGATTCAACTTCATTTTCGCTTGCAAACTTCTCCAGGAATGCTTTATTATATATCTTCTCCGGCTCGGGCAAATGATACATTTGCCTTAGATCATCCGGCCTGAACGATCCGAAGATTCTTCCATCTCTAGTGTTGAAAGTTTTGTCCAAGATTGGGATTTCTTGAATCGCCCATCACACTACATCTGTGTATGGGAGAATTTGCTCCCTGGCCGCTATTCTGTGAAGGAAAGAGTCGGCCAAATCCTTGAGAGTACATTCAGACTTCCGAGTAGGATCCGCAGTAGCTTCTGTTACTGTCTTTTCTGGTTCTTCGGCTTCAATTAGGTTGTAAGTGCCTTGCCAAGTAACTCTGGTGAGACCCGTGCATGTAGTATCAGATATTAAGCCCTTCTTCTTGTCCACGAGAGCTTGTCCTGCAGCTGGTGTAGTGGAAGCGCCTGCGGTCTTCTTAGATTTCTTCCCCATCTTATTTGAGCTTCCTTCTATGGATGAATTCTGCACAGCGGCGCAAATATACGTAATACAGAGAAATAGCAATGAAAACTTGCAAGTGATGAGAAAACATGGACAGATGCGTAATAAGGGATTAGCCTTTAAAATGGGCGCGGACACAATCCATGGGAAGATTTTAGGACTTATGATCACATTAATTGGCCGTTTAAAACCTGTCATCCCTTAAATGCCCATTATATCGTTAATAGGCCGAATGATTCATTTAAGCGTGCAGTGGGCATTTTGGCGGTTGAGCGCAGGTGAATGATTGCTTAACCGATCAAGCTTTAAATATGAATGAACCGTGATATCCCATCACTTAACGGATTTTTATTGAAATCTGTGCTTTATCACAATCGGGCATCGGGACAACCTTCAACCTTCTTGTATTGACACTATTCACAACCTCCGATCGCCGATAGCGATATCGCATCGCGTTGGGGGTGTGACCTGAGCGCCATTTTTATTGTGCATTGGATATTGCCGATCCCCAATTGCGATATCGCATCGCATCGGGTTGGAGAGCTTTGGGCGCATCAAGAATGTTTTATAGAATATCGCCGAACGCCGATCGCCGATGGCATATCGCATTGGAACTAATGGCATGTGGGTGCTTTAAAACCTGCATAAAGTATCGCCGATTGCTGATTGCGATATTGCATCGGCGGATATTAATGTGCCGCTTATTTGCATTCCTTATGTCATTGCGATATGCGATCTTGCGATCGCTTTATCGCAATGACAAAGATTTGCTTTATTCCATTTTATGGGTTTTATATAATGATTTCATTTGATTATCGGTTTTTTCGAAATAATGAAGTATTGATACCAACTAACTTCTAAAGGGACCCATTTCATATGATAATAAATAAAAAGAATAATAATATGACATAGGGGGGTGTTGTAGAGCACAACACCTTGATAGGCTATCTTGAGAGTTTCCCATGCTTCTTCGGATCTCTTGGCTGATGCTATCCTTGGAAACACACTCTCATGCACTGCTTGATACAAAAAGTAGAGGGCTTTAGAATCCTTCTTCTTATCGCTCTTCCCCAGATCTTTCTCTGCCTGAGTTAAGTTATTAAACTCATTTTCATCTACTAGTTCTTCAAAACCATCCTCAACAAATTCCCATAAGTCTTGGGAAGCAAGTAAAGCTCTCGTAGTTATTGCCCAATAGTCATAGTTTTTTCCATTAAATTGTGGGAGCTGAGTATTAAAGATACACATGCTAGTGCTGGATCCAGCCATTTTTGCACTCTTAACTATGCTTCAAAATACTTGACTGTGTATTTAAAATCACTAACTGTCTTCAACAGTAACACAAAAACTAGCTTGAGAAATAACTTGGATTTTTTTTAACTGAGTCTTCACTCTGCTGGAGAAGCTGCTGCAACAAGAAATCCTTCCTTCAGCTTCTTTGGCACCTTCAAAGAGCTTGGACAAGCTCCGATACCATGTTGGGAATTTATGATAATTCCAAACAAAATAACTAAACAGAGAAAAATACTCTGTTTCTTAACAGAGCGGAACAAAATTGTTTTTGGGAAGAACAGAGTGTTTCACATGCACAATAAAAACTTTGTATTCATTAATAAAAGCAACAGCTGTTACAAATTCCTTCCTCTCACAGAGGGTTTCTCCAAGAACGCTTTGGTTCCACAAAAATTTACTCTGTCTTCTCCTGAAAAATATTACACTACTGTGTGTAAAATTTTCAATACATACGCTCTGCTGCATTTCCCTTTCGTTTTCTCTGCAAAAACAACAACATTACAATCACATCACACTCCTGTGTGTGTTACATTCAACCTGTTGTAAAAAAAATCTTCTTACATTCGCTGCAGCGAGTTTTTTTCCCTTTTTCATTACATACTCCAGAACAACTAAAAAACAAAACATAGCTTGACTTTTTGTTTTACCTGTGACCTAAAAAAAACTCCCGTAAAATAAAAAACAATAAAATTAAAGACTTTTACCAACATTCTACGAACTGGAGTAAATATTCATTAATTACTTCACTGAAACAAAACTGGCGGTCAAACAAAATTTACTTCACGTCAAGTCATAAATGACTCCATGGTGCAGGCCTGTACACAACCGTTGATTTCATCGGACGGTTGACCACAATTCCCCGGAGGTCAAAATCGCACGGATTTATGCGCCGGGGAAAGGCTATTTTGGAAAGGACTGCCCAGACACGTGGTAGCAGTTGATTGTGATCGTTGCCCTCCAGTGAAATACCAGCGATCATCATAAGGTGGTGCGGGGAAGCGTACGACGGTTTTGGCGCTGCACAAAGGCGGATTCCGGCAAACATAACAGTTTAAATTAATATTTCAACATTCCCACCTATATATATAAAAAAAACCATCTCATTTTGTATGAAACAAACCATGTACTAAAATTAAATTGGATAAACATTAAACCATAGCAAATTTAAAAAAAATTATAAATACATGATTTATGTGAAATTTTATCATTTCACTTCATCTTCGATGTCAATGAACTTATAAAAGCTCTAAAACAATGCTGATGTCAAACAATGAAAAATAATATTCTTAAATAGTATATATCAATATTAAAATTATAAGGCTATGTCTTGAATTGGATGGTTTGGAAGTAGCACTATCAGGAGTCTTATATAGAAGTTGCAAAATTGTATGAGGGCTCCTTTGTTTTATGTACTCTTGTATATAGAAGTTGCAAAATTGTATGAGGGCTCCTTTGTTTTATGTACTCTTGTATCTGTGTACTATGAAATTTTGTTGTCACATATGGACATTCATTGGGGAAGTGTTGTTTATGGCCTTCTTCTTATTTTTGTCCCTGGTGCAATGGATTTGGTTCTCTTCTTAATGTGTGTGGTTTAGGCCCGTAGTCTTTAGGGTTTTCGTATGTGTACAATCTAGTTCAAACATATTGCCTCAGTCATTCATGGTAGGGTTGGACTCATGTTTCTTGGCTCTCGGATTATTATTATTTCCAGTTTGGAATATGCAACAAGGGAAAGCAACAATTTATGTATAGGTAGTGGCCCTCATATGTAGTTAATTTGGCAGGTTCCCTAGTCCAGTGAAGCCCTTGGAAGCATATTTCTCTTAGATATAGGCTCTCCTTGGGTCGGCTAACAAGGTCTAAGTCATTTGGATGGGAGAGTGCTAGAACCAGGTTTCCGCACCCTGGAGATGTCTGATGAGTTCACCTGGTCCGACGTTTGTCCCTGTGCGCAGCTTGCTTCGTGCACTTTCCCGTTCCTCGCGGCCTTATATACTGTCTTCGCGAAGCCCTACCCAGGGGTTGTGCACCGTGCTCTGTATTATTACCCAAAACCTTTCTTATATTCAAATATTAGTTAATTGTTTTTGCCTACTTGAGTGCTTTAAGTTATACTTAACAACATAGGACTTTCATATAGGGGCGCACAATAAATAAATAGAATATTTGCAAATTATATCAATCATGCATTAACCAAAGAACAAATACACAAAATTATAGCAAAACTTCTCTTTATTGATTCTTTCCCCAATTACAGACTCGACTCGCTCTGCGCACTGAGCTATAGGAGTCTGCACACTCAGCTGCAGACTATTAAGCCTCTGCGTACTCAGCTGTAGAGCCTTCTCCTACTCTATGACCCACAACCAGACTCTACACTTTGACTCCACCGCTTAGACTTCTCATTCTTCCTTAATTATTAGTTAGTCTTCTTTCACACTTAGAGCCTCACTCTATTTATACAATCCCATTGTCCATGGACCATGGGTAGGTCTATCCAGCCGACATTACATTACAAAACTAGGGTGGACGACCCTGTGACTCTATCATACTTTCACGCCCCACGGCCACAATTCGCGTAGTTTTACAACAAGATTTGGTCAAAACTTCGGCTTTAAGCCCTAAAACATGCCTTGGGGGGATTCTATGCCCAACAGGCCCCCAACACAAACATCGTGACTCGCCCTCGAGTCACTCTGTTTGTGCAACAATCTTTGTGCGGAGTCCCTCCAACTGTTCTCGAACTACAACAAGGTGAGCAACACACTGAGCTGTTGCTTTCTTGATCTACTGCATACGTTGTTCTAAAACCTCTGTGTCGGGAGTGCTTCTCTGCATCAAGATGTGCATCCCTTGCATGTGCGTGAGCTTGCCTTCGATTTCTGCCATGATGGTGAAGGCCTTGTCAATCCAAGGCTGAACATGCGCCTTTAAGACTGCTTCCTTATGTCGTGCCACGTCCACCTGCTCCTTCAGCGCTTTAGCCTGTTGCATCCATGCAAGCCTCTGAGTGAGGACCACCATCTGCACAGTTCCTCAGACACTGTCATATTGCTATTGGAGTTCTCACGCCTCTGTCTCTAAGCGCTGGATGTTGGGGTCCTCATGTAGATTTATGAGGACCTCAAGTGATACTTCCAACATACTGGTGTAGTCTCATACTGCACCGCCAATCTCTTCCAGTCTCGCTGTGATATCGCTAGCACACTGTTCTCTGACTACCGAGGGGTGGATGGCTGTGCCTTCAACCGTAGCTCGGCGATCTGAAGGTTCAGCTCCAGCTAAACCTTTGTCATTTCTTCCTTTGCCCCGCGGACCCCTGCTACTAACCTGTGGATCCGCGCTTCTACTGGCATTCTGCTGGGATGCCCAACTCCGAGATTCTTTGGCAAGCGTCGTTTATCACCTGTACCAGTTGTTGATTCTATGACACCACTTTGTTGCATTGTAAGCTTAGTTGTTCCATATCTATTTTCTGCTTATTGAGGACTTTGAGCACGCAGCTCTCCCTAGCTCGCAGCTCTACAGTTATCCCATCCTGTAACACATATCAAGTCGTGTGCGGGAGTGCAGCTATATTGATACCGAAACCTTTCAGTGCACTGACTGAAGGCCTGTCTACCTCACTTTTTGTGACTAGTGCCCCTTCTAGTAGCACTATGGTGTTCGTCATCCACGTGTGCAACATCTGCTCTGCTTCCATGGAGCCGACTACGAGGTTGGTCGAAATGGTACCAACCTGAGGAGGACGTGCCTATAATTCCATCAAATGTGATCTAAGCACCCCCAACATAATTTGGTTCTCTTGCATGAAATCTTGGAGTGCCTCATTGGTGACATCCTGCATCATCTCGCCGATGTCATGCAAATCACCCTTGGTTAGGGTGATCAGGTCAATAGACAACTTGGATGCCTTAACCTTCTTACGCGACCCTGCCTACTCTATTAGCTGCTGGTGCTTTAGCTGTATCAACATGGTTCATGGGTCCGTGCCTCCCTCTTATATCTCTGCTTCCTCTGCTTCCTTCCCCTGTGAAGACATTCTTTGTCCCTCGCCCACCTTTGTGGCTGCTTCCTGTGTTGCTGCTACTGCTACAGCCTTTTCCTACTCAGCTGCTTTCTGTGTCGCGTCCCCACTGCTCGTACTTTTGTTGTCGCTGCTTCCTTCCTTCGTTTTTCGGCCAACTATGTGATGCGCAGCTTGGCCTCATCTTTCTTTCTTTGCACCGCCGACTTCTCTATCTCTGCGATGTCTAGGGCATGCCACTCCAGTGGCCATGCATCTAGTACATTAAAAATGAAGCCATCGGTGGCTACGAAGGGTAGCTTTACCCACTGCTTTGTTGGGTCCTTACGCACCCTGATATAAATGTTATGCATGTCCGCTTTGAATTCTGCAAAATTCTGCAGACCATTGTAGACAGTGGGCAACAACCGCGGCTTGCGGTTGATCCCCATTCTGAGGTTCATTTCGATGAAAACCTAGAAGATTTTACTGTCGCATATCCTCTTAGCCTCCTTTGTGGCCTAGAGGGAAGTGTACTTCGTGGCTCTGGAAAGTCCCTGTCAATTATGAGGAATTGACTATCCTCTGGTAATTCCCCTGCCACAAAAACTATGGACAGCAGAAGCCATGCATAGTGGAACGTTTTGCCTTGTTCATGAGCTTCACAACAATTTTATAAAAACTCCTTGCATAGGAACTCAGACCAGTTAAACTGGACCCCCTTCGCACACTGCTCAGCCACTGCTACCACCAGCGTGAGTACTTCATCCGCGCGACACTTGTGCATGACCTTTCCTACCAGGATTTGGGTCGCCATGCACACTGCTTTCTCCTTGATGCTGGAGATGGCGTAGCCCCTATTCTTCTTTTCCAGCTTGTACTTTTTCTTCATGGCCTCTGCGATGGCCAATTCACTACCCTTCCCTTCTGATATGTCCGCGGGGTCCTCTTCTTTACATGGAAGCCAGGAGATGCGGTGAATCAGGTTCGCCGTGATGAGGATGGGCTCCTCCAGCCACAAACACCCATCATGCACCAGGAAGAGCAGCTGCCTAATGACGAAAATGGTTATTGGTGTGTGGGGGAAGTGCAGCACCTAGAGCAGATTCAGTAGCCTAGCCTTTTCCACTCCATGCAACCACTTCCCCGACTCTATCTTTGTGACCCCCATTGTGGTGTTCTACTTGGGCTTCATGAGGTTCCTGGTCTCAATGTGGGGGAACTTCTCGTGGTCAACGAGGGCCCAATCTTCAAATTTCAGGTTCGGCACACGTCCCAAGTGCGTGCCTTCAAACATAATGTTGTCTGGGAGGAGCAGGGTCTGGAGAGAGCTCTTGGTCTCGTCCAAGCCCTTGGGCACTTTATCCTTCCCTTTTCGTGGCGGGACATAGGCAGGAAATTCTGGTGCGGGGTGCACAGGATGAGTGTCCTCTTCCATGCCTTCATCCTCCTCCTCTGCAATGATAAGATCCTCCAGATATTCTTCTTCTTCATTAGTCTCTATGGTGACGACTTTCCCCTTCTCCTCCATTGACATCTTAGTGTGTAGTGGGTTCCATGGGGACACAAGTACGGGGACCATTGCTTGTTTATCCTTCTTGGGTCTTGGCGTGTGTGGTGATTTCAGGATTTTTGCCACAATCCCGGTGCCTTCTGAAACATCCCCCATAGTCAGGGCCTGCGCAACCTCCTCGGTGGTTATTTATGTTATCTCCATAACATCCTTAGCTATTGCCATTGTATCTATGCAGAAATCTATCACTCGCAATCTTAGGGGTTCAATCAACGCTCAACACTCAAAAATCAGTGCTCTGCTCAATAGTTCAATTCGCAAATGACTAAGTCTTGTTTGTTGGGTAGCCCTTTGTGATTTATAGTGCTTTCTGAATTTGAATTTGAGCATTCCCCCCAAATATAGTTCATTAATGCTCCCTTGGTGGTACATTTTCCCAAATCTTACCCATAAATCGTGTCTTAAATGCCTGTCGCGCGCTCCATTTGGCCTCAAATTGAGCATCCCATCATGAATAGTGACTTCAACAGTAACTTTCTGGTCAACCTGCGCCGCAACGCAACCCCCGTGCACAGTCGTAGACCTTGTGACTCTCTGTTGTTGTGCATAGCTCCAACATTGCGTAGCTCCCAGGCATAATAGTTTATAGTCCCATGCTCCCTTTCCACTTCCTGGAGCACTAAGACTATTCCTCCCTCAGCTAGTCAGGTGGCCACGCCACTTGTGTGCGGTTTCCTCTGGTCATCTAGAATTCTTCTTGGGAAATACCTACCTTTTACCGTCACTCGCGGCGTCATGCACCTTATCATCTATAGCACATCACCCTGGTTAATTCTCTTAGTAATATGCAGTCCAAGCCAAGGCATCAGACTGATCAATTCATGTTGATAGTGCTCAAACTTGTCAGCATGATCATGCACACCCTATTTTATCACTGTGGTATTCTTATCGAGAAAATCATCCCTTATCTTGTCTTCCAGCTTCTTGACTTCTGCTTCTACCAAAGCACTTTTCTTCCTTAATCGCACGCTTTCTTTTTCAAGTTCTTGGAGCCTAAAATTTCACTATTGGATTTCTACCTTCAGGGTTTTGCGAACCGCCGTAGTTATTGGTGCAATCATGTGTGGTCTAAGTTCTCCATGTACTATAGGGCCTACATCAGTTGCTTCATACTCCATCCTTGGCGGTGCCCGCGCGATCAAGGTTTTGCACATGGTCCTATATGCCCAGAGAACCGCTGGTATGCACAGGTCCCAGACAGCCCGCTTCACCTAGTGGACCCTGTTCAGTGCTTCATGAAGATTTTGCATGAATATGCTTCTGTGTGCTTGGTCTTACCATACTTCCTAGTCCCAAACGGAGGGGTCGTTCGTGCCATTGCCTTACCCACACCTGCATCTCGATCATGTATCCTACCGTGAGTACTGTGTGTATCCCTGCATAATTCGTACCATATGCTTGTACCCGCCTAGAAAGGTGGGTGCGCGGGCCGTTTCATCCATCATACTTGTCTTTTAACCACATCTGAGGCTTCCTAAATTGTAGGTGCATCATCCTTCGGCAGTCGTGCCCTTCCTCAAAACTCTCCTGGTGCGTGCCCCACCACCTTGTGGGCATAGCGCGCAATACCCATTTCAGAGCGCCTAAACGTTGTTGTTCTGACACTTCTTTTTCAAATTTGTTCATGAAATCATCCACCTAGCCCAACCCGTCATGCGTAGGCAGGTCTCTCACCTCTGTTGCTACATAGTGCAACGACCTTGTCATCATGTTACAGTTGAGTGTGGTTACCTCATGTAACCGGTTCTGCCATCGTTCTATCTCCTTGTCAGAATCTAAGGTGCAGGATCTTTCGCATTCCCAAGAGATTTGGCCATCCGCTGTTGGATTTACCCAATATTTCTCCCACGCAGTTATCTTGTAGATGCAGTCAAGATCGCCGTTGTTGTCATTGTCGTGCACTGGTTCTGTGTAGTGTGATCCTTCTACAAGGTCTAAAGGTACCACTACGCGCAGTGACTTCTTCTCAAAGATCATCTTGTGCTTCCTTAGATTTATTACTCCATTCATGTAAGTGGGCCAATCTATTCCCAATAACGTGGGATAGGGATTACAGTCATGCACAATCTCTATCACTTCGAAATCTGCTAGCGCTCTCGCTCCTTCGATGTCTATTATGATTCCCTGTAATCTCCCCATAGGTAGGATCTTTTACTAGTTCACCATTCGCAGATGGATAGGATACCATTGCAGCGCAGGCCTGCCCACACACTCCCATGTCTGCTTTGGCAAGAAGTTCGCATCCGATCCTAGATCCAGAATCACTTCATCCATCTCATATTCCCCGATCTACACGGTTAATCTCATTTCCCTTCCTGTTCGCGTCGTGTGCTTCTCGAGCTTCCGAACTACGCGCGGTTCTCCTGGTGAGGTCCAAATGCATCTAGTTATGAGTTCTTGTAGTCCCTTTACAGCCTTGTTGTCATGCAATAACTTCATGCATGTCTCCAAGAACATAGTGAGCATCAATGGGTCCATTTCTTGCTCCAGTTTGTCTTTACTTCCCATAGTGGAGGCATCCACGAAGCTCCTCTTAGCTTCCATGAATGTCTCCTTAGCACACTCCAAGTCAAATTCTGGTTGCTTTGTTGGAGCCTTGCGAACCCAGGTACTTTCTTTGGGTTGCTTGCCTTTGTCCTCCCCTGTTGTAATACCAATTCAAAGCATGATATTTACATTGGGTTCTTCCTTGTGCGGCTCAGACTTCATCATTTGCAGGTTCTGAGTCAGGGGATGCTGGAGTGCTCCTTTATCATGCAACCTCGCTATCAACATTGGACAATCCTCCATCTCATGATCAAACTACGTGCAATATAAGCATGATGGTCTCGTTGGATTTGTACAATCGCGGTCATAATGCCCTGGCCCTTCGCAATTGTAACATATCCGCTGTCTGCAACCTCTTCCTAGTCCCATTCCACCTCGACCTCATCCGCGCCCCTGAAATTCGGTTCGCGCCATCCCTGCATTCTAGTCAAGGGGTCGTGTTTCGGCCTGAACACTATAGGTAGGATTCCGATCCATCATTAGCTCATAACTTCTACAAGTGCACTCATCATGGCCTACTGATCTACAGAAATTATAGAACAACTGCTGTGAATTCTATGTATACTTTTGTAATAGATGGTAGATATCTGTAGCATACTTTCCTCCTATCTGACAAATCGTGCACCATAATGCAGGCACCGCGCTCGGTCCTACTCGTGCCTCTGTTCTCAATGGAATTGGTCCTCCTCCCACAAGGTAATTTTCGAACACCAGGCAGTGGTCCTTGTCGTGCCCCTGGCCCTTGCACTTTACACACCATACCTCGTCGCGCACTTCTGGACCAGCTGTCCTATCTTGTTTCAAACTCTGCATCTCAAAGCACAAGTTTTTCAACTGCGCATGAATGTGCTGGACTCCTAGGTTAGGATCTTGTATCAAAGTCTCGTGCAATCTCATTGTGACCTCCAAAGCCTCAGCCTGAGTGGTTAGCTTTTGTTGCGACAACGCATTTCGTAGATGCGATGTTAATGAGGCTACAAACCATTCACGGTGTTGCCCATTTGTTAAGGTCATGTTCGCTTCACGAATTGTGCACTTCAGTCTTTGATCCAACTCCCACAGGGTTTCGCCTGGTAGCATTGAGATTTCCTTGAATCCAATGATCGACTGTGCCTCCAACTTTGGCCTGCTAAATTCTTTGTTTAGCACAGTCTGGATATCCGCTATCCCTGCATTTGGATTGTCATTGGAATGCTTAATGTACCAAGTCAGCACGCGATCCTGCAGAGCACTGACCAACGTTGCCTTCCTTATATTGTCATCTGTGACACCATGTGCTTCCCATACAACTTTTATCACGAACCAAAACTGGTCTGGATCTTCATTCCCTACTCCCTTGAACACTGGTAGCTTTATCGCGCTAGCCATACTACTTCGTGGTGGTGGCGATGGTGGTATGGGTGAAGTCGGGGGTGAACATGGTGGAACTAGTGGTGGTGTGGGTGGGGGTGGTATGCACGGAATTCTCTGCCTTATCAGGTTGATTTCACTTCTTTGCGAAACCTTCGCGAGCTCTTCTTCACCCCCTCGCGGAGGTGATATCAAGGGGCTAGTTTCTAGTTCTGTTCTACCTTCGGCTCTGTATATTTTCCCACTCCGCATAGCCATAAACATCAATTTATTTACATAACCCGCTTCTCACACAATAGCATTTTAATCCAAGTGTTCAAATATTTAACGTACTTACCTTGCAGTCCCTTGAGGAAGCGTTGTTCTGCCTTGGTATAGCTGAATGAAGTATCTACCATGAATTCAGTGATGAATCCTCCTATGGTTTGATCTAGCCAGTGATTGACAGCGCACGCGATCTTATCTTCCGATGCTTCCAGTCTACGCACCAATTTTGGAGTCCACACAATAGGTTTGTCGATTTTACACCTTCCTTGGCTATCTACTAGCTTCGCGATCCACTCGTACAACTCAGTATGGAAGGATGAAAAGAAAATTTCATTGACTTCCGTATATAAGTAGCAATCTAACCACTCTTCCTTCGATAATCGCAGATTCTTATTTTCCTGCACTGCGAACTCGTGAATCTTTCTGTCCAACCACTCTTCAATTCCTTTCTTTGTTGAATTCCAGTGATACGACATCAGACATCTCTATACAAATCCTGGTCCCAGCAAAAGAACCATTTTTTGGCTTGTTAGGGCCTGACCCAGGTTCGGAGTTAATTAGCCAAACAAATCCCATTACTACTGGCCCTTTCGGCAACAGTCCACGAAGCGCGGACTGAGGTCTCACCTAAAGTAGTATGGGAGGGTGCTAGAACCAGGTTTCCGCACCCTAGAGATGTCTCATGAGTTTGCCTGGTCCACGGTTTGTCCCCGCACACAGGTTGCTTCGTGCACTTTCTCATTCCTCGCGGCCTGATATACTGCCTTCGCACAACCCTACCCAGGGGCTGTGCGTCATGCTCTATGTTATTACCTAAAATCTTGCTTATATTCCAATATTAGTTAATTCTCTTTTGCCTACTTGAGTGCTTTAAGTTATACTTAACAACATAGGACCTTCATACAGGTGCGCGTAGTAAATAAACAGTATATTTGCAAATTATATCAATCATGCATTAACCCAAGAACAGATACAAAAAATTATAGCAAAACTTCTCTTTATTGATTCTTTCCCCGGTTACAGACGCGAATCGCCCTACACACTCAGTGGCAGGGGTTCGTGCACTCAGCTACTAACTACTAGGCCTCTACGCACTCAGCTGCAAAGCCTTCTCCTACTCTACGACCCACAGACACACTCTACACTTTGACTCCACCACTTAGACTTCTCATTCTTCCTTCATTATTAGTTAGTCTTCTTTTACACTTAGAGCCTCACTCTATTTATACAATCCCATGGTCCGCAGACCATGGGTAGGTCTATCCAGCCGACATTACATTACAAAACTAGGGCGGACAACCTTGTGACTCTATCATACTTTTGCACCCCCTGCCCGCAATTCGTGAAGCTTTACAACAAAATTCATTCAAAACTTGGGCTTTAAGCCCTAAAACATGCCTTGAGGGGATTCCATGCCTAACATTGGTCAATACATAGATCATCATGTAAGAATTTTTTTTTGAGAAATATTATCTCTTTATTACGCGGGAATTGAAGGATTCGATAAGGTATGAGTGGTTTCCCACTATACCTTTAATAGTGTCCAATCCAATCTTCATTTTGGACCCATCCCCAACCTCCTAACGCATAAATCCCATCAGCCATTATATGTTTTTCATTATACTTTACCAAATGTATGATGAAATTGTCTTCCTCTTTGCCCCTCCATAAATCCATGTAGTGAAAGATTTCCCATACATGTACTTATCTTTAATTTCCATTGACCATATTCTAGTACCCGTAGCTATCCTGCACATGTTATTTATGATCAATGCAATGTTGAAGGTTGATAGATCAATTATATCCCATTCACCTTCCTTAATGGGCCTTGTAATGAGAGACCATTTAATAAGATGGTATTTCCTTGAGGTAATGTTCTAGCCCAAACGAAGTACCCCATGATGGATTGTATCTTTTTAATTACCTCCCTTGGCAATAGAAAAAAGTGCATCTGATATACCACGATATTTTGAACCACTGCTTTTAATACGATCAATCTTCCTCCCATAGACAACCATCGATGATTATAGCCATCAAGCTTCTTTCAAAACTTGTCAACTAACCAATCTCAGTCCTTGTTGCAATAGTTGTTGGGCATCAGGTTGCACCCCAGGTATAAAAATCCTTCATCCATATTCCTCATCCTGACTCGTAAGACTAAATTAATATCCTTAGTCATTGACCAGTAATTCCATTATGAATGAGAATTGGCTTCAAACTATTCATACATAGGCCCATTGCCCTTCTAAAGGATGAAATGATGTTATGAATAATTTTCCATTCAGAAATGATAGAAAGACCACCGAAAAGGAGGTCATCAATGAACATCAAGTGAGTAATATCAATCTTTCTAGAAAATCTAACTCTAGAGATTGTGCCCTGTACTTTAGCATCCCATACTTTTCTTCTGAGGCTGTTAATGACCATGAGGAATAAGATAGGAGAAAGAGTGCATCCTTACCTCAAGCCCTTGTGTGCCAAGAAGAATTGGAAAGGAAGTTCGTTTATGATGACAACAAAATTCGTGGTCTTTATGCAAGCCATTATCCAACCAATGTTAGGAAAGGACATACCAGCTTTGATCAAAATCATTCTAAGAAATTCCTAGTCTATACATTCATACACCTTGGTCAAATCCACCTTGAGAAGGCAAGACTTCAGATTCATGGGTTTAACGGAATGCATAATCTCCTAAGTTATACCAATATCATCTTGAATCTGCTTCCCTCAATGAACTCGAACTATTCCTCGATAATATGTTTAGTCAGAATTGGCTTCATCCTTCTAACTATCAGTGATATCGGTCTGAAGTCTCCAAATGAATGGAAGCTTTGCCTCTTAGGAATGAGAGAAATAAATGTGGCATTGATAGCCCCAAGAATAAAAACATTAATCCTAGACTCCTCAATAGCCGCCAGGAGATGTGGAATCATCAAATCAGAGAAATGAATAAAAACTTCCACCCCCAACCATCCAGTCTGGGGCTCTTTTCCTGGGCACTTTCTTTCATCCTCTCAATCAATTCATCTTTAGTGATGGGATGAATCAATATATCATTATCTTCCCTTGAGAACATCACCGGAATGTGAGATATAAATTCTCAGTGAGAAAATAAATCATGGTCTTGGTCCATATAATGACTCTTGAAATGTTTAATAGTCTCCAGTTCTAGAGAAGATGGTGAGGTTATGATATTTCGTGCTGCATCCCAGAAGTTCTTGATGAAATTGATGATCTTTTTGTTGTTGAATTGTTGATGAAATAATTTTGTGTTCTTATCCTCACTTAAACCCATATTGCCCTACTTTTCATACGAATTTCCTCCTCCTCCTCCTGTTTCAGTATTATAGAATTCTTAATACCCTCCAGCTCGATTATGTTGTCCCTGTACATCTGTGGTTTGTCCAAGCACCCCACCATGGACCAGACGTCCACCACTGTTGCTCGAATCCAGCACATGACCACTAAAGAGAAGTGGCCTTCACTAACGAAATGTTTTTGATATCATTCCACCACATCCCTCAAGTGCTCGTATTCCTTCTCCTTCACTAGGCATTGCAGCATCTCGGATTCCAAATTGGGTAATTGTATAGACCGTATCAAGGCTGTTTGATTCATGATAAATCCAAAAACGGCCATAGCTGGTGAGGTGGAGACATGCTCGAATTTGAGGATTGGAAGCTCAGGAATACTGCTTTCCATTCAAAGCTATCAGAGCAGTTCAATGCAAATATAGGCCATCAAAGTTTCTAGGTGCAAGGAAATGTTAAATGTATATATGTATATGTGGCTTTGGAGGTTATTAATTATAAATATTTCATGGGAGGGATGGTTATCCAAAATAAATTAAGTTTGCAAATCAAGACACACTATCTTATTCATGTGAATAAACTTGGAAAGGACTCAGAAGCGATGGGTTTCTCCCTTGTGGACAAAACAATGACAGGGATGCACATGGAGGGATGGTGAATACCATCAGGTGTCACATTCGATGTGGAGAATCTCGACCCACAATTAGCAATCAACGATCCTTGATTGTCCAAGTGGGCTTTATGGAACATTACCTTTATTATGTGGGTAATTTGAGTGTTTGAGCCATTAAGAAAGACACGGTAGATGATAATGAGGCAATTAATTTACATGGATCTCTATTGAAGCATAATGTCATTTACGATTTTCTTTTTTTTTCTTAAGCAAGAGTCGTGCCTTCTAATTCATTAAATCAAGCAGAATTTACAATATATACACCAAGCCACCAAGCAGAGTGGTCCTAGGCTTGCTAAGAGCGAGCTCGACATAAACTGAGCCTTCCCCAGAAAAGAGAAAAAATACTCTTCCAAACCAAGAGAGTACATACAAAGAATAACCCACCGGATATACCGTGACCGGGAACCCTTCCCACAAAAAGCCGCGCCAAGCCTAGCCTAACATGCCATAAAAACCCCACCATCCAAACTTCATAAGTAAATCAACGCCAGAGATCCAAAGCACACAATGAAGAAGTGAGGAGGATAACCCCCATACCCCACCAAAACCACACGTTTAATCCCGAGCGTTGATCTGCCTATTCCCATCGAATGGCGGAACTGCCACTCGCGCAGCCGAAAAGATCGGAAAATAGTGTGCGATGAGGGTGGTTTTTAGGACCCACCCTCATCCACGTGTCACCATGTATATGGAATCGCTGCCCAAACAAGAAAACCGTCGTCAGCTCGAACGCGGTGCGATCGCACCAAAACCACTCTAGAAGCGGTTTTGTCTCCCGCCACTGGAAGTTGAGAAAGGGAACCTCCATAACAGGTGTCATCAGTCGATTACTTCCCCTCCCCCCTCCCACCCATCTGACCAAGATAACAATGCTACCGACAACAGAGATATACAGGGAAGTGATTCCCATGGTTGTAGAGGCTGCCCCTGAATCAAGCTAAAAACTACTCATTGCAAATTGTCTTCCTTAGTTTTGTTCTTATACACTTCTTTGTCCTCTTTCTCCTGGTTTTGGCAAAGAACTTTTAGGTTTCTTGGCAACATAGCGAGCTAATTCATCAAAATTCTACTGTCTTTACAGCTGACACTTTGGTTGGCCAGGATATCAGCCAACTAGTTGGCCTTACGACGCACATGGATAAATCTAAGTGTGCGCTGTCCCTGAAGATGTTCTTAAATTTTTTGGAGAATCCGTAATAATCTCCAATGTTTGGTTGCTTTCTCTGGCCTTGTTCTATGACTAATTTTCTTGACCGTGTTTATGACTAACTCTGAATCAGCTTCTATTATTACATTTTGGAAATTGTTCTATTTCAGAAATTCCAAACCTTGTTCCAAAGCCATTAATTCCGCCATATTGTTGGTGGCTTTTCCAAGATGACCATAGAAGAGGGAGATTATGTTTCCATTTTCATTCCTAAGAACCCCTCCAAAGCCCACCAAGCCCGGGTTGCCCTTTGAAGCCCCATCGATATTGTACTTTAAAAAGCCTACCGGGGGAGGATTCCAGAAATCTTTCATCGGTTCCCTCAAGTTTACTTTCCTGTCTATACCTTGTGGAATAATTCCCTACATTCCTAACTGCCTGAGAATTGATAGCTCAGCTTTTGAAGGAGGATTCTTGGGGAGATCCCTGACTGTGGTGCTAACTGTCTCCTTAAGTTGTTTAGAGATTTATTCCAACAAACGAAGAGAGGACATCTTCTCTTCTTTGAATATTCTTCTGTTTCTCTCTTTCCACACATTCCAAATGATGAAACTTGGCAATAGAGCCCATGCCGAGTTAAGAACCTCATAATCCGAAAAATTATTCCTCCAATTGTTCAGGGTTTTAGTGATGCTTCCTTTGTCTCTATCAGAATGTTTGAAGATGGAGGCAAAAAAATCCCATAACCTGGAGGTGAAAATGCAGCTATTGAGTAGATGTTCAATGGTATCCTTTTGGAATTCACAGAATTGGCATATGGAGGGTCCCAGCATACTGCTTTTCCTGATATTATCCTAGGTTAAGATTTTCCTGTGGTGAACCAACCACATAAAGAGTTTGACCTTCATCCAGCCCTTGTGCCTCCATAGCTTCTACCAAGATCTATCCGTAGCTTGGGAATCCAACCCAAGGAGAATACATTTTGCTTCCTTGATGTTAAAGTTGTCCTCTTTGTTGCTGTCCCATCTTAGTTGATCCTGCCCTTCAGTAAATAAAATCATCCTATACTCCAACAACCTATTAAGGATATCTACTCCATTGCTCAGGGTCCTGTTCTCTCTGCCATCTATTTTTTTCCATGTTCTCCATTTTTCTGTATTGTGAGATTGCTCCCAAAAGTCCTTTACCTTCACGAATCCTTGGTTGTCTGTCTACTGTTTGAGGCCCAAAAATTCCTCTCTTAAAAGAGTTGGTTCTTGTTGCCATTTGTCCTCCCAAAAAAGAGCTAGATCTCCATTTCTGATTTCCTAGAAACTATTTTTTTGAACCACCTCTCTATTTTCCTAGGCCTTGTTCCAAATGGGAGATCCCTTTATGTTTCTAGACATTCTTATGATATCATGAGAAAGCTAGGCACTTGCATATTTTTCCTTCCAGATGCTTGCCCATTGTGCCTTAGGATCCTTAACCCACCTCCACCATAGTTTGGCCCCTAGAACCTTACTTAGAATCTCTGTATCATCCAATCCTAGGCCTCCTTGTTTCTTGGGTTTACAAATTTTTTCCCATGAGACTAAAGCCCATTTTTTCCTAGTTTCCTCTTTGCCCTAGAGAAAATCTCTTTGAATATTTCTAAATTGCTGTAAAACTCCTTTTGGAGCCAGGAGAGCTGATAACATGAAGACAGGGATAGCTTGGAGCACTGCCTTTGTGAGAACCAGTCTACCCGCCAGATTTAGAGACCTGATTGTCCATTTCCTGACTTTATCTTGCATCTTAATGATTAGTGGTTCCCATATGCCTTTGAGCATAGGTTTAGTAGTTAGAGGAACTCCCAAATACTTGGAGGGGAGAGAGTCTGTTTGAAATCCAAGGATTCTGGAGACGTTTCTCTGGATAGCAATATGGGTATTAAAGAAAAATATTTGTGATTTGGAAAGATTAACTTCCATAGCTGATGCTAAAGCAAATTCCTTCAAAATCCGTTTGTATGCTAGTGCTTCCTTGACCGTGGGAATGCCCTAAAGCATGGTATCATCTACAAATTGTTGATGCGTCAGAACTCGACCGTTCTCCAAAAGTTGGAGTCCTTGAATTTTTCCGGTTGCTCTAGCATGCTTAATAGACCACCCCAGCCCTTCCATCATGAGGATGAAGAGAAAAGGAGAGAGTGGATCGCCTTGTCTGAGACCTCTAGAAGGAAGAAAAATTCAGAGGGAGAGCCATTAATCAATATAGAAAAACTAGACGAAGTCACCAGGGCCATGACCCATCTGATCCAATTATGATCAAAACCAAATGCTACTAGTACTTTCTTGATATATGTCCAATTCACTTTGTCATATGCTTTGGCAATATCCAATTGCATGATCATACCCGACTTCTTTTCACTATTTAACGAGTGGAACACCTCATGAGCTTGAATTATGTTATCTAGAATTTGTCTGCCTTCCACATAACCAGATTGTTCCCCTGAAACCAACAAAGGAAACAAAGGTTTGAGTCTATTGGCCACAACCTTGGAAATTATCTTATAAAGTATATTGCATAAAGCAATGGGCCTATACCTCTCTGGAGTTTGGGCATTATCCTGCTTTGGAATTAGGGAGATAAAGGAGGTATTGAGAGCTCTTAAAATAGTTCTGTTCAGCCTAGAGTCTTCCACCACCTTTATAATATCCTCCTTGACAATATTCCAATAGGCTTTGAAGAAATCAACATTGAATCCATCCAGACCTGGAGCCTTACCATTATGCATTTCCTTGAGAACTTCACTGACCTCCTTTTCGGTTATAGTTTTGTTGAGATTACAGTTATCCTCCCTGGATACCAACTTGGGGATATGCTTAAGGAGTTCCTTGATGAAGGGAACCCTGTCTAGGGTATTTTCCTGAGCAATACCTCGGAAGTGCTTAACTAACACTGCTTTTATTTCTTCATGAGATTGATGTATTTTCCCATCCGCATCCTTGATCGAAGAGATTCTGTTGTGAGTCCTATTTTCTATAGTGGATTTATGGAAAAATTTAGTATTACGCTCTCCTTCTTTTAGCCATTGAACTCTTGATTTTTGTTTCCAAAAAGTTTCCTCTTGATTTCACAGCTTTTCCCATTCTTGGTGATGTTTTTCTACGTGGTAATTTTTGTCCTTATCAAATCCCTCCTTGATCAAAGCTTGGTTGAGCTCCATAATTTTATTTTCCACTGCTTTCTTTCTTGCAAAAATATTGCCAAATTCATTCTTGTTCCAGGCCTTAAGCTTCAGCTTGATGTGCTTTAATCTCTTGTGAAGCAGGAACATAGTTGATCCTGGAGTTTGCAAATCCTCTACCCACCATTCTTTAATGTTGCTGAAGAATTAGGGGCGTGAAAGCCACATATTTTCAAATCTGAAAGGTTTGTTTCTAGGGGTACCTACGCCCTTGATTTCCATTTGAACCGGCAAGTGATCTGAACCTCCAAAGGGAAGAATTCCTGCTATTATTTCCTTATCTAGGAGCATGAGATCTTTAGAGATCATGAATTTGTCCAACTTGGAGGCTACCTGTGAGTCACCTCCTCTTTTATTGTTCCATGTACAGAGGCCATTGTTTGTCTCAATATCGACGAGCTTCATGCTTTCTGAGAAGATTTGGAAGGCTAGGGAATCTTTATTTAGAGCTCTTGTACCCCCTTTTTTCTTCGAGAGAGATTTGATCATGTTGAAGTCACCTCCTAGGACCTAAGATAGCCCCGCATCTCTTACTCGTAGATGCACTAACGAATCTATGAACTTGATTTTGTCATCTAATCTTTGAGGGCCATAAACATTCGTAACTAGGTAAGTTTTCCCTGTCTCCTACTGGCTGTATAGCCACTGATAAATAATTTCTTGATGCCTCAGCATCAATTATTCCATTTTTTGGGGGATTCCAGAGAGTGAGGATACCCCCTGTTGTATTTTCTGCTTTAACTTCTAGAAACTCAAATCTACTGAGCCATTTACTGTGGATTTTCCTTAATTTCTGAATGGAGCATTTTGTCCCTTGGATAAAAATTATATCCGGAGCTGCTTGTTTCATTCTATTATTCATCATTCTCAGTTTTCTCTTGCTATCAAGACCTCTAATATTCCAAGTTGTGAACTTCATAATTAAAGATTGGTAAAGGAGTAGCTGGTTAGGTCTTTCATCTTACCTGAGTTAACCATAAGCTTGCCACATTCCATCAGTAGCTCATTTTGTTTTTTCCTGCCTCTTTCCCCCCCTGGATTTCTCAGTGCTAACCCCGGAGTCATTTTTATTGCTTTCACCCCTTCATTGCTCTGCATTTCAATGTTGTTTACTCCCTCCACACCTTTTGCCTGGGTTTTCCATAAGAATAACTGTTGTATTCGATTCAGCTCTTCTGGTGGTAGTGAATCTACCCCGCCTGATGTTCCTTGAGCCAAGAATCCTTCTAGATCCAGGTTTTCTCTGTCAAGAATCTCCTGTAGCTCGTTGTCCTCAATATCCATTTCACTCTAGGTCATTTCCTGATCCATTTCCACCTCTGATTCATTCAACATGATCCCCTTCTATTTTTCGTTTTCCTGTGTCTGATCTCCTTCTTTATCCTTTTCCTTCTTCTCGTAATCTTCATCCATTGCTTGATCTTCTACTGATATTTCTTCATCCTCTTCAAGAACTTGAAACGGGTTCTGACTAACCTTTTGTCCTTGATCTTGGTGTTTCTTTGGCCCTTTTTTGCCTGTTTTCCCTTTATGAGCTACTTTGTGAAAGTTATTTGAGTCTTTCACTATGTTTGTTTTGCTTTTGTGCTCTATTTTACTGAGGGGGCAATCTCTTAGAAGGTGCCCATGTTCATGACATCTTCGACATCTAAATGGAATATGTTCGTAATCAACTGTTTGCACCCATTCCTCATCAAAAACCTCCAAGATGACTTCATCCGGAAGAGCTCTAGATAGGTCCATCTCTACACAGATCCTAGCAAAGGAAGTGTATTTTCCCCTCCTTGTGGCTTCCGAGGCTTTGATAAACCGACCTAATTTATTGCCTATGGCTGCAAGGGATTCAAATTGCCAATAGTCAAGAGGTAAGGAATAAAGTCTTGCCCAAATCGGAACTAGAGAAAAAGTTTCCCGTTACGACGCAAAGTTCATCATCCATGGCCTCATATAGAGTCCTGCTGCTGCATAGAAGTAGGGCCCTCCTTCAAACACTCTGTCTTTATCTTCAATGTTAGTGAACACCACTGTAAAGAATCCTTTGGACCCCAGATGTAGTTCAATGCTCCCTTTGGGTTTCCAGTGGTATCTTATCCATGTTAGTAAAGCTTTTTCAGTGGGCCATAGTCCCATAAATTTGCATATGATTGTGTACGTTCGCATGTGATCTCTGTGTTCCTGCAGCGCTGGATCATTTAAAACTACTCTAGGAGTAATTTCAGCTCTGGGTTTGCACTGACCCTTCTGATTCTTGTCTTTTGTTCCCTGGGTTTCGTCGTTTTCTTCCTTGTCTTTTGTGCCATCCTTTTCCTTCGATTCGGTACTGACTGATACCTCCTTCCTATTTTTTCTTCCTTCCTCCTCATCACTTCTTCCTTTTTCCGGAGGCTTCTTACCCTTGTTGGCCACTGCTTCCTTGTAGGAGGGAGTGGAGCTCCCTCCTCTGCACCAATCCATGGAGAAAAACCTTTTGTCGAGACAATAACCATAGTCGCCCTCGCTACCCGTTGTTCGCTCCTTCAGCATCGATCCTTCGTTTACGATTTTGAATGTTAGTAGAGATAGATATTTATTTTAGTTCACGTTATGTAAAGTTTAATTCAACACGTTTGAGGCCACATAAACCATCTCATTTTGCTTCAAAATATTAGAGGCTGATATGATAAGAACTTGATTAATAGATGATTGAAAAAAGATTTGGGAAGGAAATTTGCAATGAAATATCAAGGTCTCATACAATAAATAATGGGTATAAGAATTATACATGACAAAAAAACAAAAGGTTGTGGTTATCACAACAAAAATATATTGAAAATATGTTAGACATATTCAATATGAAGGATGCCAAATTAATTGGCACATCCCTAGTATCACACTTTAAATTTAGTTTTGCTTTCTTCCTTGTGATGAGAAGGTGGAAATGAGTAAAATCATTATGCTTCAGTTGTTGATAGTGTGATGTATGCCACTTCACATATTGCACATTTAGTGGGAGTAATGAGCAGGTTCCTTGCAAATCCAAACAAACATCTACAAACAACAAAGTTGATTTTGAGGTATCTCAAGAGTACCAGTAATTATTGTTTATGTTTTGGTAAAATGTTGTAGATAGTAAAAAGTCCACCACTAGTTAGTGGCCCTCTCCACAACAGAGGAAAAATACATAGCAATGATTTTTTTAGCGATTTAGCAAAAAATTGGACAAACAAGAACTTTGTAGAACTTTGGCCAAAGGATAAACAAGAACTTTGTAGAACATTGGTTGGAGTAATGCAAACATGATGAAATGGCATTTTAGGAAAGAGAGTAGCCAACTGAGAAAAAGATGAAAAAAAAATTCACTCATCCAAAGTGGGAAATTGTTAAACAAGTTAAAGTTATCAGCACCAATGGTATTTGCAACCCATGGTATTAGACTTATAGTATTGTAAAGAAATCTTTTTTATATAAAGATCTAAGTGAAAAAAAGTATGAGTGAAAAAAAATATAAAAATAGTAAAATGTAATATGTTTTTCATTGCTGCAATAAAAATCTACTAAACCCGTTCCACATACTCTTTCCAATCAAAACTCATTTCCATTAAATTGAAAATTTTATTTTTCAGTTTAATTTTTCTGCTATATTTTATTAACAAACACAATTTGCATTTTCATCATGAATTTAACAACTTGTCAAACCATCTAACTGCGGTTTAAAAATTGACATGCGTTGCAGTTTTGTACACCTCAAACACATTCGACACCTACTGACAAATTCCAAGTTGCAACAGTCTATTTATACACATGAACAGATTCTAGTTTCAGATAATATACACGTGTGAAAATATTCGGAAAGGAGTCGTTTAACTAGACGGATGAACTGTCGAGGCGACCAAAAGTGGTCGGAATCCAGGAAAAAAATTTCAAAAAATCTTGTAAGGGCAGTGTTTGAATTGTGTTTTTGATGATGGAAATGGATTCAGCACCATCAAAAACATCTAGAACACCTAAATTTTTTAAGTTTAACAACTATAACTTAGATTTACATAAATCCTCCCCTAATTTTCTTTAAATATGACAAGAATTTCCATAACTTTCCAAACAACTCCTCAACCTCATTAGACTACGCGATTCGAAAAACTACGGAGACATTTTAATTTTGGTGGTGATCAAGCTTTATTTATCAGGGTCGCCTAACAGCATGCGTTGCATCCAATGCCAATACTGTGTGTTATAGAGGTGGCAGCTCCTCATTGATATCTATTTTCCCAAAATTGGCGCGAGAGCAAATTTACTAAGCTATAGGCTTATTAATGCGTCGGACGGTATATGCTTACTCTCCGATAATTAACTTGTTTATATGCTTACTCTCCGATAATTAACTTGTTTAAATCCAACAATGACCATATACGCCCCGCCCATTAATAAACCTATAGGCTGATAAATATTGGTGGCCCACAATTTGATCATGGTAGGCGCCCACTTTATGGACCTGCCATGTTGGCCCGTCAAAGCTTTTTGCTTAATTGTGTCCACCAACAGATACTGGTGTTTGATAGCTGACATCAGATCCGTGGGCTGATATAAATTATAATAACTGCAGGGGAGGGATGCTCCCACCGCAATAAAAGTTGTTTGTCGAGTAGGTACAGGGGAGAAATGCTCCGCCAAAATAAAGTAAGTTGTTTGTCGACTAGGGAGTATCTGTTTTCTGTAACGTGATTATCTATCATACAATGAACTATATAGAAAAAAAAATGCACAACTTGGACTCAGCGCTGCTATTCAGATGAATAAGCCACTAGGGAGTATCTGCTTTCTGTAACGTGATTATCTATCATACAATGAACTATATAGAAAAAAAAATGCACAACTTGGACTCAGCGCTGCTATTCAGATGAATATGCGAAAATATAGCCAGGAGGCGGCTGGCTTCCTCGCTTGTGGACAAAACAAATGACTGATAGCGACGCTCATGGCTTCCTCGCTTGTAAACAAAACACTGATAGCCATGCGCATGGAAAGATGATGAACCCCATCTCTTACATGAGGTAACATTCCATGTGGATACGGCTATAGAAGGCTACTGAACTTAAGTTCAAGATTTAGGAATATTCTAAATCTATGGACAGCAGTAAGTTAAACTGTTTGACTTTGTTGTTTTTTATTGGATTTTGAAATATATTCTCTGAATCTATAATTAAGAGAAAAATGTCCTTATAAAAGTTTTTGTCCGGGACATTGGGCGTACGTTGTAATTTGTATTTTTAACTGGTGAGCGAAGGATCAAACCATATTAGGATGCATCCTTGTATCACAGCAATAATACCTGAGGGTAAAAGTGCAAGAATTAAAGGAGAGGGACCATATCACACCAATAATACCTCAAAGTAAAATGAGCAAGAATTAAAGTACAGAGATTAGAAAAGAACCTCTAGGCAAAACAAAAAAAACTTGGGGCAATTCATTTCTCCATTGTTGTTTGAGCTCTTCAGTTGATGCGAGAACGCTTAGTCACACATTTAGGTTTTCTAGAAACGACTCTCCTAAGAGTGTAAGAGTTCATTTGCTCCGACCATTCTTTTTGGATGTGTATGTCTAAGTCTAAATCTTAGACTATAAAATTCGAAGTATATAAGAATGTTATTGATTTTCAATATTTTAATTTATTTTAATTTTAGGATTTGAGGCATTTTTTACTCTCTTTGGGAGATTCTGAGAGTTCATTTGCCTTGGCCATTTTTGTCACGCCCCTACACCTGCGGTAGTCTTTCAACCGCTTGGAGCAAGGTGCGGCACCACCGAACGCTTTCTTTTCACCAATACTAACATTCGTGGACTACGCCTACTTTCACTTTAACATTACTTAGCTTGTGTTTCGCAACCAAGTAAACATGCAATTATCCTTTATACTTAATGAAGCCCATACTCATTCATTATCATCATGCAATTATAACAAGAACAACAACAATTGCAACAAGTATAAAAGAGAGGGGCAACTCCCCGTAATGTGAGTCTGCCCGATAATATATTAAGAATAACAGTTACAATGTACAAGTGTGTCTTGGCCGAACCAAGTCTCACACTTAACCAAATATGCAAAGAGAGGCAAACCTGCCTTTACAACATCTTGTGCATCTCTTGCACAAAGGACGGTGCTCACCCGAGCCACCTAAAATCCTTTGTCAAGTCTTACACCAAAACCTGCACCTTAGAATTCACCCAGGCACACCTTGCCCAATCCACAACCGGTTCCAAGAGAGACTTCAAGTGCACCCCTTAAGATTTGCACATGAGGTATGCGCACTACCTCTTATTTTTGCGCACTTCTTTACCCCTCTACCTTGTGCGAAGTCCCAGTGCGAAGTTCGTTGTTCAAAATGACTCAACTCATGTCATATTTATATGCGTTCCATCCTTGGTTTACATGTGGGTGGCAGCCCCTTGGCCGACCCCCAAAATACTCATAATGCGCCCATAAACCACTTCTTCTACTGTTAGCCATGCCTCAACGCAGCCTCCCCCAAGTCGTAGTATAAAGGCTTCATTTGTTCCACGCACATTTCAAAGTGTCGTAATTCTGCTCACGGTATCGTTGCACCGAACTCGTACAAACGTCACATTTCTGCCCGCACAGTGTCGCACGCCCGTTCAGCACGCAGCCATCGTGCGCCCGCGTGCCCGCGCCCTTGTGCACGGCGAATCCACCCGACGCCCGTCGCACCATCTTCCGGAGGTCCTTACATCCTCCTACACCTAAAATCGTTGTCGTCCTCGACAACATACCATCCCGGTAGCCATCCACCAAGATCATCACTCATCGGTGATGTTAACTCCTCTACGCAAGGCAAACATCTTTGCAACATATGTAGAGACTCATCTCCACTATGTCCCGGCTTAGTAACCAACTGCCACCAAGCTCATCATACCAAGGTATGCACCTCAACGGTATGCTCTCTATCAGATATCATCTCGATCCATGATTACTGACCTCCTGTTTTCATCATGTGTCCTCATGTGAACTGCTGTCATGATACTCCAACATAATGCCAACACATCTCTGTACATTGAGCTCCCTCATGCCTGAACTAGTTGGGTAGCTAATCGAACTATCACGCTCAAATCATGAGAATGCACATCCTCATGCCACCATCAGTTGTTCCTCAAACATCTGCCACATCCTTGACTCATCAAGAATCTATCTCCATAATCCATGCTCAGGTCCATGGAACTCCATCCATCTCATCTGCAACATGCTATCCATGATGTTTGGTGTCAATGTGCTACATGAAATCAGCCACATCTATCCTAACATCATCATCCATGTGTGTCTCCTCCATATGAAGAGATCATCTCCTCAACCCGACTCTCGATGTGCTACATCTAGGTCCATGAAGCACCCCTTCATCATATCTACAATGTGCCATCCCTTAAGTTTGCCATCGAAACAAGTATGCACTTGCCTCATCTCCCCATGTGTTGTCCATGATCCTCGATCAATCAGCTCTCATGTGCCAAAAGTAGTTGAGTCTCGGCTCAACCCATGCCCAAGTCGAGGCATCATCATCATTGTTGTAACTCCATCACTTCAAAGTGTCTCATATCGATCCTCCACATCAAGTCACTCTTCCAAGCCATGCCCATACATGTACTTTGGAAGTATGCATCCCATATTGCATCAAAGTCTCTTGACCTCAGCTCCTCAATGCATTAGATCCTCTAAGTCCACCATATATGAAGTCCCTAAAAGTCACAACAATCTCATGTCATCATGAGCTCCATAATCTGCTCACAAATCCAACCAAGTCCATGGCCTTGTTGTACAAGAGTGCACAACCTCTCCATCGACTCATAAGTAATAAGTCTCCATGTCACACTAGCAAATCCATCCGCACAACATCCCTGCTTTGGCACTCTTCCTTGGATGTCCATGACACCTCTAAAAGTGCTCCCACACAATGTCCTTGCATAAGACTGCCATGCTCCATGCCTCCAACCTGATGTCCATGACTAAGTTGTCCATGTAGTCCAACCAAGTAGACCCATCACAACAATCGGTCATCCTCACCCAAGCTGCAATCTTCGGTCTAGTGAACTCGGTCACCCAACCATATCATCATGTCATGAGTCCCTCCATCATAGCTCCTCCACCAAAGTGTCCACCAAGGCTATCTCTTGGTCTCGGCCATGAGAAGTCCACCCAAGCATCACAAGTGTGTGCCCTCCTCAACCTGTCCATGAGTCATGCTGGGCACTTAGCCAATCTTCCATATGGCTAAAGCATGACCCATTCCTCCACAACGATCATCATGTTCCTCCCTTGTCAAGGGCCTTTGTACCTTCTACCATAAGGTCACAAACAACCCCAACAACTCCTGTAACAATCAATAATCCTTGCTTCTCCATACAAGGTCCCATCATAGACATCCATGGTAAGATGCTCCCCAGCCTTGGTAAACTAGCTTTGCCCTTCCCTGCATACGGTCCATCTACCAAATGCTCAAGTGAAACACAAGTATCAATACTTACTTCATCATCATGAGGTTCCTCCATGTGAGTATCCTCATTCATCCATGTCTGCAAACTGCACGATCCTGGTCCAACTTGATCGATCTCAAGTTCATCCTCCATCATGGTCATGTCTGCAACATCTCCAACTATCACAGCTTCCTCTTCCTTGTTAGCACAATCTGCAACTTCATCTTGCTCCATTGTCCAACTGAGTTGAAGAATCTCTTCTTCAATATTCCTTTCCAAGACTTCAAGTTCCTTTCGGATCCGGGGCTTCTCTTCCTTCAACCTCTTCAACCTGTATAAGGTAAGCAAGAGCTTCCCTTCACCTTCTCCCAAACTTGCCATGCCTTGTCGTTCAGCTTGGTCCAAGCACTAAGCTTCACCTCTGCCAAACCTGCTTCCACCGTCACGAGCAACCCTGCTCAAACCGAGTCTTGAAACTACCTTCAAATGTTTCAACACCCGAACCTTGTTCAAGCCTCAATATCACCTGTCATCAACTTCCAAGTGTATGCACACTTGCTTCACCCAGCTTCCTGTAAGACTTCTCCAAGTCTTCAGACCTGCTCTGACACCACCTGTCACGCCCCTACATCTGCGGTAGTCTTTCAACCGCTTGTAGCAAGGTGTGGCACCACCGAACGCTTTCTTTTCACCAATACTAACATTCGTGGACTACGCCTACTTTCACTTTAACATTACTTAGCTTGTGTTTCGCAACCAAGTAAACATGCAATTATCCTTTATACTTAATGAAGCCCATACTCATTCATTATCATCATGCAATTATAACAAGAATAACAACAATTGCAACAAGTATAAAGGGGAGGGGCAACTCCCCGTAATGTGAGTCTGCCCGATAATATATTAAGAATATCAGTTACAATGTACAAGTGTGTCTTGGCCGAACCAAGTCTCACACTTAACAAAATATGCAAAGAGAGACAAACCTGCCTTTACAACATCTTGTGCATCTCTTGCACAAAGGACGGTGCTCACCCGAGCCACCTAAAATCCTTTGTCAAGTCTTACACCAAAACCTGCACCTTAGAATTCACCCAGACACACCTTGCCCAATCCACAACCGGTTCCAAGAGAGACTTCAAGTGCACCCCTTAAGATTTGCGCATGAGGTATGAGCACTACCTCTTATTTCTGCGCACTTCTTTACCCCTTTACCTTGTGCGAAGTCCCAGTGCGAAGTTCGTTGTTCAAAATGACTCAACGCATGTCATATTTATATGCGTTCCATCCTTAGTTTACATGTGGGTGGCAGCCCCTTGGCCGACCCCCAAAATACTCATAATGCGCCCATAAACCACTTCTTCTACTGTCGACCATGCCTCAACGCAGCCTCCCCCAAGTCGTAGTATAAAGGCTTCAATTGTTCCACGCACATTTCAAAGTGTCGTAATTCTGCTCACGGTATCGTCGCACCGAACTCGTACAAATGTCGCATTTCTGCCCGCACACCGTCGCACGCCCGTTCAGCACGCACCTGTCGTGCGCCCGCGCGCCCGCCTGCGCCCTCGTGCTCGACGACTCCGCCCGGCGCCCGTCGCACCGTTGCCCGGAGGTCCTTACAATTTTGGTCGGATGAGTATCAATCATATTTGGATTTTGGATTTATTAACGACTTTCTCAAAAAAAAAGTGTGAGAGATTATCTTTTTGGATGCTTATTTTGAAGACTATATTTTAAACTATTGGCAATTTAAGGATGTTATTGTTTTTTAATATTTTAATTTATTTAATTTTTAGAATTTTGTGGTTTTTTTTATAGTTTTATTTGGATTTCTAAAATTAATATTTATTTGCTTATGTTTTAATTTACTTATAATGAGACTTTTTATTCATTAAAAAAAAATATTCTCAACAATTAGTATGATATATTAGTATTCATTCATCCTGGTGAAATGTAGGCATATGTTTAAGTATCATTTTTCCCTTTTAATTTTAATTTTAATTCTAGTTTGTCTTCAGAATCCATGTATTCATTGTGGCTTTTTTCTTTCCATCTCTATTCTTTAAATTTCTATTTTAGTTTGTTTTAGTTTTTCCTTCTTAATTTTAATTCGAGTTTGTCCTTCACATCCATGTATTAGTTGTGCTACTTTGATATCTCCATGAATTGCATGTTTTATTTTTGAACTATCTAGGAGAAGCTTAGTTTGGGGACAATTACCAGAATAGTTTATTTCTCCATAAGGTTACTTTCTATACTCAAACCTCTCCCTATGATATTTGAGCTCAAGACATAATAAGAACTTAAACCCATACGATCCAATTAGTTTACATTTTATGATATTAATCTTGATCCTATCACTCTTAAATGCATCAGGAGTTTTAGAACCAAGTAAATTAAAAAGTTAAACATGTCAAATATGCATAAAATCTAGTAAAACTAATGCATCCATATAAATTGAATTGCTAGTAAATGTTTACATTCTATGAGCTTAATCTAGATCCTATCGCTCTTAAATTCATCAAGAGTTTTAGAACCAAGTAAATGAAAAAGTTAAACATGTCAAATATGCATGAAATCTAGTAAAACTAGCACATCCATATAAATTGAATTGCTAGTAAGTGCAGATAACCAACAAAAGATTTACCTTGCGATACATCTGACAACATGGAAGATTTAAAATATATTAGTTTCTTTTAATTCATTATTATTAATAGTCCTGAGGGTTCGCTAAAGATCCTCGCTAATGGGTGGTCACAAGGTCAAATTTCCTCCACCCTCTCAATGCTAGGCTCTACTAATAAGCCTAGTGAAAGTGAAAGTGATCCCTTCAAGTGGATTCGCCAAAATTTTGTGAAAAAAATAACACCCATTATTATAAGTTAAATATATACATTTAAACATGTGACAAGATTTTTAACGATGGATATTCTTCATTGCAAACTATAATAAGGACACCATGTTCATATCACCATCTAGACCTTCTCCTTATCAGTATATCTCCTCCTTTTTCACTATTTTCACTTCATAAATTAAAAGGAGCTTATTAATGCATCATAATGGGAAGCACTAAATACTACCATTTTTTTTTAAATTGCATCTCTTTGCATTATTAATAACTTTTGTTATAAAAAATTAAATATGGTTTCCAAATTACATCTTTCATATGTTACTCTTCTTGAAGATTCGAAATTTTTTCCTTTCTATTTGCATTTCACAATGTAGGCTAGTGATGATAACATGTCTATAACTTCTTAGTGTAAGTATGCTTAGGAATTTAATTACTTCAAACACATTCTCATATCTTTTGGGTTGAAAAAAAACATCAATCAAAATCACAATGATAATCATACATAGAATTGGTGAAGACCATCCAAACTCATCAACTCTTTTTAATCAGTGTCTCATTAAAATTAAGCATGACTCCATTTTTCTCAACAAACAAAATAAAATACATTAAAAGGGTTGATTAAGAAAAGAAGAGGACTAATTTTCAAGTATTTGGGTCTCTCCTAAAGAAAAATACCTCCAAAACTTACCAACCATGGCTAACTATTAACAAAATCCTTAAGAAAAGAAACAAGACCACTCTCTCTATACATATAAGCCCATATTTACTCTATCATCCATTGATGCTAACATACTAAATTTATTAGAAGTGGAGTAAGGAATGAATGTACTCCTACTTATGGGGTTTTATTTCCATAATGTATTTCTTACCTTTAATTTTTCTAGTTAAATAGTTAGTTTCATGGAAGTTTAAGTAGTACATTTACCAATCCAGTGGATGGATGATGATTTCCCACTATGCATTTTTTATCTTTAATTTTTTCATTTCAATGGTTACTTCCATGGAAGAAAAAGTAGTGTGTATTACATGAATGATGATGGTAAAATCTTCCACCAACGTAATATTATGTATCTTTCTGTTTTGTGATAATCTTATTAGTGGCAATTCTAGTCACCAACAAATAATCTTTAATAAAAAAAAACTCTTTATTTTATTATTAGATAAAAATCTTAATCTTTATAAAATTTAATATATTTTTTTCTTATTTTATAATTTATTTCACAAATTCAAATTCTAAATAATATAATAAATTATTGATGCCAATGCCAATCAAATATAAATATCAATTTTTAATAACAAAATAAACTCTTTACTTTATTATTAGCAAAAATTTTATTCTTATATCAATATTAATATATATTTTTGTGGGTTATAAATGATAATTTCCTACACCACCTTTATTATGAACTTTGATAATCTTACCGATCTAAATTCTATTAATATTCTAAAGGTTTATTAATAACAAAATCTAATTGAGATAAATTAAACAAATTATTAAAAAAAATTGATAACCTATCTTTTTTTATTTAATATTTATTTTATTCACTATAACATATCATTCTTTATTTAATATTTATTTAAGAAGCTAATTATTTAAGAAAGTTATTCATTTTATTAATTGCAAATAATGTTAGGTTATTTTAATAGTGTTTATTTTAATTAATTAACGAAGTTAATTATTTAAGAAAGTTATTCAATTTATTAATTCCAAATGATGTTATTTTAATAAGTTTTTTTTTTGTCAATTATTTAATTATTTATTAATTTTTAAAAAGAAAAGTATAAATGTAATTAAAAACCTACAGTTCTAGCCCATGGGGCTTTGGATTGCCAGTGAATCTGGTTCAAATCCCGATAGGTGTTTAGCTACCAAAAAAACATCTACTTAAAACCCCCCTAAACAAAAAAAGCTTTGCTTCTCCGCTCTCCCGTACAGAAACCCTGCTGCAAAGACACAATTGCCACAATTGAATTGTTAAACAAGAGATTTGCTGCGCTTAAATTTAAGGTAAACAATCAAAGCACAAGATTGCTTTTGAAAAGATTTAAAGGAAGTAGTGCATCTAAGTCAACTATGCTTCATTTTTTTTCCTTTTATTGAAGTCTATCCCGTATAATTACACCATTTTTTTTGGAAAAAACGACGTCTTTCAAAAAAGCTATCATCTTTCTTTTTCAGTCTCTCCAGTATAATTCCACTCATTTTTTCAAAAAATAACTATCTATTTTTTTCAAAGTGCCTGCGGTATAATTGCAACATTTTTTCAAAAAACTATTATCTATTTATTTCAAAATCTGATCATGCTAGGTGGCCATAAGGCCCGTTCTTTTTAGTAAGAACTTTCGGTCATTCGTTCCCGGCCGCAGAAAGGCTAAAATTTAGTTTCCGAAATAGCCGTACATTTCTATGTAGAAGCTCCTCTGTGACTTGTGCGGATGTACATTTCTTTCTAGAAGATCCTATGCTGCGCTATTGCAAAGATCATAGTTGGATATCAACGTTATTCAAATTCCAAAATTAAATGTTTTCCTTCTTATCAAAATCTTGCCCTTCAGATACTGGATTCCTCAAGAAGATCGAACTCGTCACGTTTGAAAATTTTCAGAGAGAATTAGTAATACACAACCGGCATCTGCCACTTTCAAAACGATGGGCTCTGTTACTCAATGCATATCATTAAAATCCCATCCGGTCTCCAGAGCTCAACAACGAGGCGGGCCACACTTCTGTGCTTTCATCGATCCCTTAGGCTTCGGTTCGCAACGTGTGGGCAAACACTCACAGATGCGAGCCAGCGATTGAAGATTGCATTTAATAATGGTGTCCACGAAGAGGCACGTATCAATGGGGCTATTCCCCTCCGGCACGTCTACCACGTACGACTCAATAACCAGTGTCTCGTCCTTCCTGTCCACGTTGCGGACTTCATGAACTGTGGTGAAGGACTGATGGTTTTTCAGGCGGTGCTCTCCTCCCACGACTCTGAAGCTGAGAACGTGATGATCGTCGTCCAGAATCAGTGCTGCTCTTAGCTGGAAGTCCCGAGACCATGCGAACCTCTCTTCTAGTCCCCACGGAGCCGTCGCTCTCCATGGAGCAGCTACGGATGAAATGCTTGTAAGTCTGTGGTTTGTCGAAGCGCCGAACCACGGACCAGACGTCCTCCACCGTTGCTCGAATCCACCGCACGACCACGGAAGAGAACCGGCCGTTGCTAACGGAATGTTTGTGATATCGTTCCACCACGTCCCTCAGGTATTCATATTCCTTCTCCTTCAGTAGACGTTGCAGCATCTCGGATGCCGGGTTCGCCGGCTCTGTGGACGGTATCGAGCCCGTTTGATCCCTGTGGGAGGGAGACATGCTCGAATTCGAGGCTTCGTTGCTAGAAAATACTGCTTTTCGCTTGCACATATGAGATCAGTTCAATGCTAATACAGGCAATCGGACTTTGTGGGTAACCGGGCAGGGCTGAATGTCTATATATATGTTTAGCATGGGCGGATAGAAATTAGAATGATTTCATGGCAGGGATGGTTATCCGAAATAAAGTAAGTTCGCAACTCGAGACGCCACTATGTTGTTCACGTGAATAAGTCGGAAATAAAGTGAGAAACGGATGGCCTCCTCGCTTGTGGACAAATCAGGGATATAAAGTGAGAAGCGGATGGCCTCCTGGCTTGTGGACAAATCAGGGACAGTCATGCGCATGGAGGGATAGTGAATCCCATCGAGTGCCACATTCCATGTGCAATCAGCGATCAACGATCTTGGTCGTCCAAGTGGGCTTCATAGGAGATTACGTGTATTATGTGCTTATTTTGAGTGTTTGAGTCATTAAAGTAAAACATTGTAGAACAGAATTTGAGGCATATAATTCATGATCTCTAATGAACTATGTCAATGTCAATGTGAAGGAGCCATAGATTAGTTTTAGTTCACCTCATGGAAAGTTTAATTCGACATAAACATCTCATGTGACGTCTAATCCCACATAAACCATCTCATTTTTGGGCCTGGAGTATGACCTCATTTAGCCTCATGTAAAGCTTAATTTGACATATATATATCTCACGTGATGTATAATCTCACATAAATCATCTTAGCAGTTAGTTTGACTCAGGTAATGTTTAATTCGTCATAAACATCTCATGTGATATATAATCCCACATAAATCATCTTAGTAGTTAGTGATATATAATCCCACATAAATCATCCTAGTAGTTTGTTTGTCTCAGGTAAAGTTTAATTCGACATAAACATTTCATCTTATGTCTAATTCTACATAAATTATTTTATTTTTGGGCGTGGAGTATATCTTAAAAATGTTCCTGCGTGGCTAAGAGTTCATCTTCCTCATACGTAAGAAAATAGGTTAATGGCCCAAGACCTAGAGGCATGTGCATGAATGAAAGTCTGCCCCTTTACACACCATCAGTGGGTTATTCTAGGTGGCATTGTTTTCCTTGAATAACGGTGATGAGCCATTCTGCATTCGCAGATAGTAGCTAGAGATAGTTGTCCTCTATGCTGGTTTGACAATTGAGTTATGATAGGTTTTCCCACCTGTATATAAAAAAAAAACCATCTTATTTTGTATGAAAAAAACCATGTACTAAAATTAAATTGGATAAACATTAAACCATAACAAATTTAAAAAAAATTATAAATACATTATTTATGTGAAATTTTATCATCTCACTTCATCTTCGATGTCCATGAACTTATAAAAGCTCTAAAACAATGCTAATGTCAAACTATGAAAAATAATATTCTTAAGTAAGATATATCAATATTAAAATTATAAGGCTATGTCTTGAATTGGATGGTTTGGAAGTAGCACTATCATGAATCTTATATAGAAGTTGCAAAATTGTATGAGGGCTCCTTTGTTTTATGTACTCTTGTATCTGTGTATTATGAAATTTTGTTGTCACATATGGACATTCATTGGGGAAGTGTCGTTTATGGCCTTCTTCTTATTTTTGTCCCTGGCGCAATGGATTTGGTTCTCTTCTTAATGTGTGTGGTTTAAGCCATAGTCTTTAGGGTTTTCGTATGTGTACAATCTGGTTCAAACATATGCCCTCAGTCATTCATGGTAGGGTTGGACTCATGTTTCTTGGCTCTCGGATTATTATTATTTCGAGTTTGGAATATGAAACAAGGGAAAGCAACAATTTATGTATAGGTAGTGGCCCTCATATGTAGTTCATTTGGCGGGTTCCCTAGTCGAGTGAAGCCCTTGGAAGCATATTTCTCTTAGATATAGGCTTTCCTTGGGTTGGCTAACAAGGTCTAAGTCATTTGTTATCAGTTCTCTCAGGTGCTCTCGAACCATGGCCCGTGCTGCCTCTAGAAAGGGCAATTCCACCTAGGGTTCTCGCGGTCGTGGTAAGCAACCAAAGGATTCTTTGGATGTTTGCCAGCCTAGTGCTCAAGTTGGTAAAACCAGTGGTTGTAAATCAACCTCCAACACAATTAGTGAAGTTGCCACTGCTTATCATGAGTGCAACTCTACCCAGGTTCGACAATTTATTGTAGAATGGGAACTCGAGCTTAACAAGCAAGTCGGTATAATGGATATTGACTTGGATGACTGGAAAAATGTGGTGCCTAACCCTGGACACTCTCGGGGATGATCTTCTCAGTATAAAAAAACTGTCCATTTGTACTGGATGATGAAGAACCTCCCAGTTAAATATTTGGAGCATATCCATTTTGGCTCACCTTTGTCTTTCGAGAGGTTCCCAGATTGCAGTAAGGATTTCCCGCAAATTCAATTTCAACTCCAAATCAGAATGGTTGCCTCAGTCGCATCGAGTAGCATATCCTATGCATCCCGCAAACTGAGCTTCCAGGGTCAAGTGCGAAGGATCCTACTCCTGTTGATTCAGTTGATGATGAGTAGTTTGATGTTTTACTCCTTGTTTTGACTTTTTTGCATGTAATAGCTACAAACTTTTCAACATGTTTATAGTTATCTAGAATATAGGAAGTATAAGGATACTTAGACTTATTTAGCTTGGCTTGATAAACTTATAATATTTTTCTTTTGGATGGTTTAGCATGTCATTAGGTGGCCAACTAGTTTCCCTTTAGGGAGGTTGAGGCCACCTAAACATTTAGTTTTTGGTTGTAACTTGCCCTTTTTTGAAAGATAATAAATGGAAAGGTCTTACCAAGCATACAAAAAAAAATATTAAAATTATAACAAATAATATTTTCAAACAGTATATATCAATATTAGAATTCTAGGATATAAATAATAATATTCCAAATAAAATATATTAACATTAAAATTTTAAGGTGTAAAATGAAATTCCTCAACTATAATGATATCAAATCAACTTTAAATTATAAAAAATAATATTTCCAAACAATATCTATCGATAGTCTACAGGGTCTGGATAGACGGTGATGGATACTCTATTAAGACACTTCTTCATGTGAAGTCACAAGTTCAATTCCCCGCCCTGATCAAAGTGATATATTAGAGATGATAAAGATATATTCATACCAAGCTTAAAAAAAATATGTATCAATAATAAATTGTATCGAATAATTATATATTTTTTAAAAATAACTATCTAATTTATTAAAAATCATTCATATATTTTATTTTAAAATTGTAAAATTCATTATTAAAACTATTATTTTGATTTTAAATTTTAATTTATGGAAACATATTTCATATTATATATTATTAATATATGTATTCTTCAATATAAATCTATTATAAAATAATTTAAATTTCATTTTATTTATATTATATGTAAAATAAAATATTTTATTAAAATAGGCAATAATCTATATTAACATGTATGCTTAATCATATTTGAACAACAATATTTGAATATAAATTCATTATAATGTATTGTTAATTTTATTTTAAATAATAATTAGAAAATTATATTATACAAAATCTGTAATCTACTTAGTATTTATGTATTACTTTTAAACAAAACATCTTTTCACTCTAAATTCAGACCTACATTAACTCGAATAAATTAATAAATAAATAATATTATATTCATTTTATAAAACACTTATGAAATAGGACAAAACAGTTCACTGCATATGGATTCAACCAAAACCACGGAATCCGAATTCACCCCTCGTACATTGGAGCTAAGGTTCTTGATCAATCAAAATTTCCAAAGTCGTTGCTAACCAATTGGTAATGAAGGAACACTATCAAAATGACCCATTTAAGTTCGTAAATGTATGGTAGGATGTCTCACTGCTGGGGAAACTAACTCATCTATGGGAGAGTAATTTATATTTAGTAGAAATTCTAATCCTAACTTATATGGATTATATTCCATGGAAATTCCAATCTTAATCATATACTTTAAAATATTGATTGGAGTGGAGGGTATTGATTGGAGTGGAGGGTTAAGTGAGGAAGTTTTCTAATGCAAACTTGCTTTATGGTATTTTTGGATTTTTTTTATAATTAGATAATCTATATGAAGACATCTATAGAGATTCTTTTGGATTCTTTGGAGAAAAGAACTCTGATTTGAGGTAAGACTCTAAAAGAAAATTTTTTTTTTAACCTCATGAATAAAATCACTTTCCAGACACTTTATATTCATTTTTTTCTTTATGACTTTACATATATTTATCTCATACAATTTATATTTATATTAAATATAACAACACAGCTACATTAAAAATATTAGTATAGTTAATATAGTTGAAGATTTCATTTGTATTTATCGTTAATAAATATATAATATAAAAAATATTATTATTATCATTAATTTAATTATCATTCATGATAAATAAATAAATTTAAAAATATAACCTATAACTTATTAAATTTAATAATAATAATAATAAACGACGTTAATTTCGATGGTGATCGAAGAAGGCAAGGAATTACCATTAAAAATCTATTCAATCGTGAGGAAATTGCATCATCACGCATTAAAACAGTTAACAAAATTAAAAGCCTCCCAAATTTATTTTAAAAAACAAAATGACATCTTTTTATAAAAAAAATGGTATTTAATTGAAATTATAAATTTGAATTAATAAAAAAATTTAAATTTATTTTCACCCTGCAACTCAAATTTAATTCCCAAATTTTAGGATGTTAAACACCTCGATATCAGAACTTTATATACGCTTTGTTTGTTTCCGAAATGATTGTGCTTGCCTCCACGTTCCACTGGTCATAACGAGTGCATTAAAACATCTGCCACCTTTTCGCTTTTGCTGATTTAGGATAATCGGTTGGCTCTGCATTTGGTTCCATGGAGGGCATGCAATGAATTTCCTGATTTACCAAGAAAAATAAACTTACGTTCTTTAACATGTTATAATGGTTCTTTAATATGTTATAATGGTTGATAAGTATTCAGATGAAGCATTTCCAAAGTATTTGGAGAGTATGAATCAATTTAGATCATCAATTAAAAAAATCAACAGATTTTTATCTAGCTGACGTTGGAAAAAAAAAATTACTAACAAAAAATGAAATTCAAATGTTATAATGAGATTTTAGTACAATTCACAATTTTTTTTGAGACAGTTGGTCAAATGATCTGATGCTTTTAATTTCCCCACGTAGAAGACACAATTCGAGTTTGTTAAATACTGTTAAGCTAGAATGCATTTCACAGTTTTTTTTGGGACACGTGGTCAAATGATTTGATTCTTTTAATTTCTCCACGTAGAAGGTGTTGAAATGTTATTTTCAGCTGCCAAAATCTGCCATCAAAACGGCGACTGCAAACAGGGTTTTGTTTCAGAAAACCATCATGAGTTCATCGCACCGCTTTTTCACGAACAGTAGTATTCTCCGGAGGGGCAGCGATACAGTGCGCCATTTGACACGTGTTCTCAAGCAGTTTTGAAAACAGCCTTTTTCCCAGAGTGTAAAGGTCGTGTGGTTTGATCGAGCATCAGTCGTCCGATTGAAAAGTTGGTTGATGTCTGTTGATTGAAACAAAGCTGCGTACAGGCCTGCAGCATATGACATTGCGTGAAGTGAATTCCTGTTGACCGCCATGCTGAAATAATTAAAGAAGTTAATTGAAATGTACTGAGGTCAATAAGTGTTGGTAAAGTCTTTAATATTTTTAATGCACGGGAGTTGTTCGTTTTAGGGTAAAAGTAAAACAAAGTTTATAGTTTTTTTTTGTATGAAATAAAAAAGTGCGCAACACTGTGAATTGAAAAAAATGGAATGTAGCGCAGCAGCACGCGAGTGTTTTTGTTGAGAGAACGAACTGCAATGTAATGTGTGGCGCAGCAGCGTGAAGTTTTTGTGGTTGAATATGTAATGAAACGCACAACAGTGCGAACAAAAAACCAGAGTTTTTTATTTTTGAAATGCACAGCAGTGCATAAGCAGGGGGTTCCAATGTTTGTTGTCTGTTGTGAGAGAGGGTAGAAGCGCAACAACGCATATGAATGTAGTTTTTGTTGTTTGCATATCAAATGCAAGTGAGGCACATCAGTGCGAGAGTTGTTGTTTGTTGAAACGAAAAGAGAAGCACGCATCAGTGCACAAGTGAAGAATTTTCACACAGCAGTGTGAATGTTTTTCTTTGGGGAATACGCAAGAATGCGTATGCAATGTTTTATTATCGAAATGTAAGGGGAAGCACACAGAAGTGCGATTGTAAGGTTTTGTTCTATTGAAAAGTAAATGGGAGACGCAACAGCGCCTATGTAAGAAATGTTTTCAGGCACATCAGTGCGAATGCAAGTGCAGTATTGGTGTAGTTGTTCATTGGAGAGTGGGAGCACGCAGCAACGTGAGTGAAATGTAAAGAGAATTTTACCAACGGGTTGAATGTAATACACACAGAAGTGTGGATGTAATGCAAAGAATACGTAGCAGCGTAGAAGAGTGAATGAAGAAATTGTTTTACACAGAGAGTGTAATTTTTAGAGGAGACAGAGTATTATCTTGTAATGCACAACAGTGCAGACACAACAGTGTTTCAGCAGTGTTAATTTTAAAGCAGGGACAGAGTAATCCTTCTATTTTGGGACTGCATCTGAAGCATTTTTGCTAGTGTAATCCCTCTGTTAAGAGGAAGACTCTTTTGCAACATCAATGTTTTATTAATGAATAGAAGTTTTTTTTTTTGTTACTGAAACTCTGTCCTCAGCAAAACAATTTTTAGCTTCCTTGTGCTAAGATCCTGTGCAAAAACAGAGCATTTTCTCTGTTCAGTTATTTTGTTTTGGAATTAAATAGAAAATTCCCAACAGTGGTATCAGAGCTTGTCCAGGCTCTTTGAAGGTGTCAAAGACGTTGAAGGAAGGATTTCTTGTTGCAGCAGCTTCTCCAGCAGAGTGAAAACTCAGTCAAGGTATTTCTCAAGTCAGTGTTTGATGTTACTGCTGAAGACAGTCAGTGATTTTAAATACACAGTCAAGTATTTTGAAACATAGTTAAGAATGGCAAGGTCAAGGAAGAAAGTCTCCAATCCTCTTAAGGATGTGTCTCCCTCTACTACTAAAATAGAAGACAATCAACTTGAAAGCATTCTATTTGAGGCTCTAAGGCTCAATGAGAACTTTAATATATGGGAAGCAAAAATGAGGACTTTCTTACAGTCCCAAGGGATTGAAATTTGGGAATCAGTGATTGATGATAGCATGATGGATAGAGAATCCAAGGAGTACAATGCAAAAGCAACAAAGACAATCTTGAATGGGCTACCTGATTCTGTAAAGAAGAATCTAGGAAAACAGTCATCAGCAAAGGATATATGGGACAAACTTCAAGACCTTCACTCAAAAGGAGCACTGACCATGACCATCAATCAAAAAGGAGATCCTGAACCCATTATAGAAGCTGAAAATGAGAATGATGACATCAAGGCTGAAGCAGACCTAGAAGATGAAAAGAATGAAAAGGACTTTGTAGAAGAACTCCTCGCTCAACTTATGACTGCCATGGAAGAGATTAACAATTTGGAAAAGGAAAATGAGGCACTTAAGAAGATAGCTCCAGTTGGTAACCAAGATCAAACAAGGAAGAAAGTTGACCTCATCAAGCTTCAAGTACAAGAAAGGGATAAAGAGCTTGCCAAACTTAAGAAGGAATTTCATCAAAGCAAAAGGAAGCATCACGAAGAAGTCACATCCATGACAAATCAATTGAATAAAGCAAAGAAGCAGGATAATACCTTGTCAAGTCAACTTGAACAAAGGCACAAGAGCATGAACAAACTTAAAGAAGAGATCAAGGTCAGTACAAGGTAGAGGTCTCCTCCCTTAAGTCTCAATTACAAGAAGCCAGGAAACAGGCACAAGAAGCTGAGAAGAGAATGGAGAGCAGTCAAGCAAAGAATGAATAAATCTTCAAAATGAAGTCAGATATCATTTCCCTTAAAATAGTATTAGTTGAAGCTACTCGTAGCAAGGAGGAAACTGAGGAACAACTTGCAAAGAAGAATAATGAGTGTGAAAGATTGGGAGAAGAGATTGTCCTCCTCAGAAAAAAGGTTGAAAGGATGAACAAAATCATGAGAGCTCTCAAGCCTTGGATGACATGCTCAGCTATTACAGATGCCCATTTGATAAATCAGGACTCGGGTATGAAGGTGAACCCTCAAACAAGAATGAAAATTCTTTAAGCAAAAGAGATGTGAAGAAGCCAGAAAGAAATGGTGATGCTCCTAGTTCTAGCAAAGGCAAGGAGAAAAATCAAGGCTACAATAGAAGAAATCCTATCCCAAGAAGAAATCTTGCTCCAAGTAGATAACCAGCTCCAAAAAGAAATGTAGATGATGTCAAAGAGGCAAGAGGCAATGGTTATCATCAAAGGATCTCAAGGCAGAAAGGCTTCAGTAATACATCAAGGAAACCTCCATCTCTTAGGTACCAAAGTTCATTTTTTGGTTATTGTTATTCTTATTCAAACTTTGGTCATATGGCAAAAGACTGTAAAGCATCTCATAGAGATAGATGTTATAGTCTCCGACCACCTCCAAGAAACAATTTTACAGGAAGAAATCATGAAATCTTATTCATGAACAATGTAGAATGCTTCAAGTGTCATAACATTGGTCATATAGCACGTGATTATAACTTAACATGGTCTTTTACACAAGCTAGAACCATGCAAAAGAAGAAAGTTACACAAGTATGGAGAAGGAAGGAAATACAGTGCGAAAGTCCCTTGAGCTCTCCAGCCAATCTAAGTTTTTTTTTGAAGACTGCCAAAAGGAGACGAAGCATACAGTTAGAGGGAGCCTGTAATTCTTGATCATTATCGCTGAACTATATTTTTTGATGAAGATCTTCTTATAGGGGAGAGATATGGAATTAAATCTGCCATAAGAGCAGAGAAGAAAAGGTTGCAGGATAGCTTGGAGACGCAAAGGTTGGAAACCTTGTCTGAGGTAGAGAGAAAGAGGACATTACATGATGATAAGAATACTTTTGTAGCTACTATGGCATCTAAAGGAACATCTAAGAAATTGTTGATGCCTCGAAAATCGCTGCAACAACAATGGGGGATAATCACCTGGTCCAGACCTTCAAGCAGCTCCTTTTCCGTTTGGTGTGGTGGCTCCGATTGGTTTAACTAGGTCCAGTTACCTTCTCCCTATAGCTATTGGTTTATTATATATATTTAACTACCAATAGACAGGGATATCAGATCAATTCTTCTCGCTGATTAGACAAGAGAATGACCCTTAAGCTGATTTGGGTTCAGCCAAGCCACAACTAAAATTTTGCCTCTTTGAGAAGAGGACTTAAAAGAATGTAGAAATTAATCTAATTGCAAGCTTATTCTATAATGCAAGCAAAATAAACTAATCTTAATCCTATCTTAATTAGGCAGATATAGATCTAACCCAAACAAGAGCAAGATAATTAAAGTATTGGGATTTAAATATGTTTTATTTATAATGAATATCAAATTAATGAAGTAGTTCAATTAACTGACATTATGGATACCAAAACACATTCTATTAAGACCTTTTAACTGAAATAATAAACCAACAATAGTTAGGAAATAGTTCACAAAAATGATATTGATTCTCAAATCAGTAAATCCAATAATTAAATAATAATATGTGGAAATAGTTCACAACACATTACCATTCAATAAATCAGTTTTAATAACACAGATTTCTAAGCAAATAGTTATTCAGATATCAGAATTCCATAAGAACGGAGATACATAATAACAACATTGAGACAAATTGCCCATATTGACAATAGTGCACAAACATGAATAAAATGAGACATTCCTGTTATCATAAAAATGAAACTGATATTTGAAATAGTAGTATTAGAAATGCCAATTTATTGCATCCATTTCTCTGTCCTTGGTCTCCAACAACTCTTTACATTGCTTGAACTTCTACTTTCAAAGCTAAAGCCACAATAGTGCAAACTTTGCCCTTCATGCATAATTCAAGATACAAAGGGAAAATCCTCAATAATCCCCAGATCTGAGATTTTCTCTCATCTCTTCTACAATTCTAGATTTCTATTACAGTAGTGTTTTTAGAAGTCTAAAATTGCAGAAGAGAGCAGCCCCTTATTACATTCTTCAATCTGTTATTTATAATATTTGCGAAGGAATTCTTGAGAGAAGAGTTTGTTGAAGAGAAATCTGCTAAATCCAATTTTATTTGCTCAAAATTCCAATCTTTAATTGCTTAAGCCTTCTCATTGATTGAGATCTTTTTTTCCATATTTCTTCTACTATTTTCCTGCAAAAAGAAATCAAAATGAATTAAGATGCAACAATAAAATTAAAATATTATTTCTGGCATTAAAATAAATCCAATCAAATTCAATTAAATAAATAATTGAAAATAAAATATAAGTTCTCTATTGATATTTGAGATGGTTTAATTGGTCAAGGATATTATTAACCAATGGATCTGCAATTAGAAGAGGATTTGGACAAATGAAAATGCAGAAAATAACTCAGAAAATTGATTTTGTTTTAGAAATTCGGAGCTTGATCTTCTGCATGATTTTTGACCCAATTAATGATCAAATCTGTTAGTGAAACCTCCTCAGAAATATTCTCCTTGATTTTATCTTTCCAATGAGCCATCCTGGGTCTCATTTGGCCAAGTTTAACTCAATCTATGAGTTTTCAAAGTTGATGGATGAAATCTGGCATAAATCTCGAAATTATGTTGCTGGGCTAAAAATCAGAATTTTAATTAAAAATCTAATCCTAAATTAGAATTCTAATTATCTAATAATTAATTCTAATTTAATCATTAATTATAAACTAAACTAATTATTGATTAATATTAATCTCACTAACTAATATATAATTAATTATTTACAAACTATATAATAATAATCTAAATAATAATTACATTTTAATTTATTTAAATTAATTATATTACATATATTAATTAATTTAAATATTAATATTTAAACTATTAGAAAAATACACTAACCTACCTTTTCATGTTCATTCCACTCACGTATGAGTGAGTTTGGAAAACAAAAACCAAAATGTAATAAAACTTATGCTTAATGTCTTTAATGCCTTTTAATGATCGGGGAATCGGCATCAGGAAATCGGGAGGGGTGTTTAACTTGTTTCGCATGAAAGCTCCGATGCGATCAATGAGACTTAAGTTTAATAATTCCAAAAGCTTTCACATTTTAGTGATCGACAATCGACGTCGGGAGGTGTCGGAGCTTTTGTTAAATAAGTTGTGATCAAATCCTCTGATCCGATCAAAAGCTCTGATGCGATGTAAAGAAAATCGGCAATCGGCGTCGGGAGGGGTATCGGGATTTAAGAGATGTGTTTATTAAAAAGTCCCGATGCGATCCTCCGATTGCGAAATAAATTTTATATATATATATTTTATATATTAAATTTTAATTTAATTAAATTAACTATATTTTAAATAATAATTAATTTAAGATTTAATATTAAAGATTAATTTTTATTTTGGTTTTATTTTATGAGGTTTATTTTATAAACTACAACCACTTTTAATAAAAATAAAAATAAAAATAAACTACAGCCACTTCGATGTTCTGGATTTTCGAGATTAGTAATAAAATTGGAAATTGAAGTAAATTTCTAAAATCTCACTGCTTAATGATTTGGCTGTATAAGTAAAAATGAAAAGTGTTAGTAAAAACTCACTAGGGATTAATATTTAAAATGAATGCATTAGTGAACTAATTTATTTACAAAATGAAATATTGTACATTCTATGCATTTTTAACCCAGGCTACATAAATAATCAGACTTTCAAAGGAGTACCATTTTCAAACCAGTTGACCAAATGAGGCGAAAGAAGCGTCAATGAGAAGCTTATAAAAAATCGATTTTAACAAAGCAATCAAAACAAGAATCCAAAGAAAATGAATTTTTTTTTTCTCGATAAAGACTAATTCTATTAAGTGGAAAATATAGTACAATCAAGAGAAGCATGAGATCCGCAGACCGGAAATGATGAATCCATCAACCTCGGTCTCGGTGAAAAGATATAAACTTAAGGTGATAGCAGATAGCAAGAAATGACAGACAAATCAAATGATCTTTACCCCATAGGGGTAGAAGCTACAACGCATTGTTTTTTCCCTTTCTTTTTGTTGACTCTTGTCCAGCCATCCTGGGGAGGATGAGCTAGGACAACTTGAAGGCTGGGAAATTCTGACGTCTGAAATTCCTTTTCAGATTTTGAGGAGGTCTCATGGCTGCGCTTCAGGGCAATTGTTGCGTCCGGGGGCAGGTCCTCAGTGACCATGGGGGGATCCATCAGCTGAGGCCCCTGCTCTGGTTCTGAAGCACTGTCATCATCCTTCGAATCTGGGGAGCTGGGGCTCCCAGTCGGCGGAGGAGGGCGGGGATTCCAGCGCTTGGGCTTGGATTTTGCATTATAACCCTTTTTCGATCTTGCTGTCAGCGATGGGCAGGAATTCTGCAGGTGTCCTGTAAGGCGACAGTGGCGGCACCGAAAGGCAGTGTTCTCGTAGTCTAGAGGTTGAGTCCAGACATAGTCCTTGATCTTGAGATTGATTTGCTCTGGCAATCCCTTGCTTAAATCAAGCTCTACACAAATTCTGTCATATGTGAAAAGACCCTGTATTTCCCTATTGTAATCCCCCATTAAGAAGCAACCCAAAGTGTTGCCTATTTGCCTGTAAACCTCTACGCGCCACAGGTGAATTGGGAGATTTGGAAGTCTGATCCAGACAGGGGCTTTTGTAATAACTGAAGATGCTGGATCGAAGTCTGGGAACCATGGAGTTAAGAAGAGGCCTGCCGAACCCATGAACCAAGGACCTTCTTCTAATGCCTCTTTGTAGTCCTCGAGATTGTCGAACAGCACTATAAAATATCTTTTTGCACAGAAGTAAATCTTGCAACGATGAGTCCAGTTTTCCTTGATCCAGTCGTATAGATCCTTTGAGCGTGGCCAGAGACCATTGAATCTACAGATGATGGCCCTTTCTGCAAATTGCTGGGTGTCATCTGCTAAATCAGAGTAAGAGATCTCAACAGAGGGGACCTCTTCCAATTTGTCAACCAGAAAGGGCTTGGGAGGAGCCTGCGCTGGCGGAGCTGTCTTTTCAGGCTTGTTAGCATGGACTGCATCTTTATAAGAAAATGCCTTTGCTGAGGAGGATTCTCCGGCAGCTCCTCCCCTCAAACGAAGGGTTAAAATAATGCATGCGTCTTTTTCAATGCCGAAAAAAGAAATGGGATATAAATCCTCGAGTTGTTTACCTTCATAGAGAAGCCGTTGAGCTGCAGAGGGGATTCCCAGTTTGATGCTCAGTGCATGCTTGAGATTCTGCACTAGATCCGTCCGGTTGACCCATTGTAGCATTGTTTTGCGAGTAATGAGCTTGATTTGTATCTGGAATGATACAAAGAAGTTCGAATGCCTCTTTCCATTGCAGATCTGTGCATTGAGGCAACATGCGTGATTGATTTGCGAATCTTGGATTTGCCCCATATGCCTAGGCTGCATACTGCCCTTCGACGCAGGCTTGTCTTTCCCCTTTTCCAAGATCAATGGAGACGCTTCGTGGGAATCCGTTGGAGCGCCCTTGGCTGCTGCGTCGACAGACTGAGGAGGGCTCCATGGGATTTTAGTGGAAGCGGGGAACTGTTGCCGTTCAGCTCCAGGGCGTTTTGCAAAGTGTTCCGCACGAGCAGTCTGATTTGCTGCCGCAGCATTCATCCAGTGTGCAGCCTGTGCTTCTGCCTTGAGGGATAAATTGCTCGATTCCTCTTGCTGCAGGCGCGTTCTGAGATGCCATGGCGTCCTGAAGAGGGCCATAGAAGCGCGTTGGGGAAGCAGGGGGTCGAGGCCCTGCTGCCCTAGATTTCACGGCAAAGAGATCTTCATACGCCTTCGTTTCTGCGGCGCCAGCGATCATAGTGTGGCCCTTTTGTGAACCTGCATAGGGGAGAAAGCTCCTTGACCCTCACCTGTTACTTTCGAACCCATCCGCTACAAGAACGCTCAGAGACCTGACGGCAGCCGAGGGCATGGATGCGGCAGAGCTAGGGTTCATCGTGTTCTCCATGCCTCTGAATAAGTCTAAAGAAAATGAAAAATTAACAAAAGAGTAGGATAATCAATTAAATAAAAATCCAAAAAGGTGTTTAGCCAAAATTTTTATAGAAAGGGTCCCCATTATTTGAAGTGAACAAATAAAAAATAGGGGGATTGTGTTTTTACCACAACAATGGCGACACACGGGAGAAGAACCAGTTATCTCTGTTTAATATGAATGAGATTTTTCTAAAATTAAAGTAAAAATAATTAAAGAAGAGAGAATTATGTTTGAAATGCTTGACTAGGTTCATTAGTCTGAATAAAAACAAGAATCATCTAACTATAATTTTTCTCAAAATTTCTCATAAATTAAAATATTGCAAAACTCTATTTCAGCCATTAATTAGTTGTATAGATAAAGCAGGGGTCACTTTACAGCTTAGCTTTTAAAATATACTCAATTGTCACAGGTAGAGCCACTGCTGCCAGCAAACATCTATAGTCTCGACAGGGTTACCTTTTAATCATAAATGATTTAGAATCCCATCTGTTTAAGAATTATTGATCTAGAGATAAATCCATTTATATATGTTTATTTTCTTTGAATTTTTATTTTTTATTTTTCTTAAAAGCCATTGTCCTGGTTTGGTAGTCAGATAGTTGACAATGCCATTCACTGGTTATAATTGGACTGAACAAGCTGGCTCATGATGAGACCCCTTGTCTTATAATTGTTTGCAATCATAAGCCATTACCCTGGTTTGTTTAACAGTGTTGGTAATGTCAGCCTATTTTCCCCCTATGATCATGGTAAGCAAGCTCATGATGAGACCTCTTATCTTTTAAGTTTAAATATATTTTTGGATTACACTCTAGAAAAATAAAACTCTTTAAGACGGGGAGAATCATTGACTTCTTAAGAGTTAAAAATGACAATTTCAGAGTTAAAAGTGCTTTGCTGTAAAATGTCTTTACTTGGTTATAAATAACTTTTCTTGACTGATAATAAAACTTTGAAAGATTTTAACAAAATATTGAAATCTCTAAATGATTACAATTTCAATGAAAAAAGAAATTTTTTAGATTTTATGATACTTTTCCAACTTCTCTTGATTGATAATCTCTTCTTTAAGTATGTCTACATTTATAATAAGAAAATCAAACTTTACTAAGAGATTTAAGAAAAAGATAATAGGTGACTATTAACAATTTTTCTCCATGTATGCTGACCATTATTATGTAACTAGTAGGCCTTCCATATAAATCATGGCAAAATAACCAAAATCAGAACTGAATGCTAAAGGAAAAGAATTCTTATGCTAAAGTGAAAAAGAAATCAACAATAAAAAATAAATATGAAGAAATTTGAAAAATGAAGGAAAAGCCAAGTTTCAAAAGATAAACTCCAACAAAAATGTTTATACCAATCTCTTCAACAATATGAAGAAAAAGAAAATAAGCATGTAATCATTCTTTCTTATGTTGAGATTTAGAAAAATCATACCTTGCAGGGTTGTAGGTGTTTTAGGCTTTTTGGATAGCAGTGACGATAAAAGTCAGCCATAATGAAAACTTTCTGTCTGATATAAATCTTTTTGTTTCAAAGCATTATCTTAATCATTTTCTAATAAAATGAATGCTTAAAGAAACAAACTAAAGGTTTAGAAACTTCCTGGTGTAGCTGTTTCGATTGAAGATTATTGCTGCTTATTAAAATAAAGCCGGGAGAAAAGTATAGGACTTCGAAAATATGATCCGGCAGAGAATTGAAAGTTTTTATGAAGAGCTGCAAAACATATTTATATATCAGAAAAATAAAACTGAAACTAAAGCAACGAAATGGAAATTAATGAAAGTGGGTACATGAATCTTACCATTGGATAATTGCTTTTGATCTTACCTGAAATGTATCAGTTTCTCCAAACTAGTTGACTTCTTATTTTAATTATCATTAAAAACATGAAGAAGTCAAACTAACCAAAATCCTATAACCCAAAATCATTATTTATTTTATTTACACTAAAGCAAACAGTAAAATGTAAAAATGGAATGCTTAGTGCTCAAGGGAATTGAAATTAAAAGAAATGCATCAGAAATGAGAATGAGAATTTGCAATAACGAATGTTTCTCAAAATATTATTAGTTTCATATAAACTCCATGATTTTATAAATTGTCCAGAATCAAGACCAAATCCAAGATAATAAAATTTAAATATGAAGATAGAGAGGTCTTGAATTCCATTTTTAATTATGGAATTATATATTTAAAACTAAAATGTATGAGAAATTGAAATGATTTTTGTATGCTGCAAATTTGTCATCAATTGCTTTTTTCCCATAGTGGTTACCCAAGCTCGCTTTTAAAATAACACATTGCCGTATCGGATGATTCACATAACATGTTTCTTTACCATGCTTCAAGTTTAATTTGCAAGACTTTACCTTTGCTGCTATGCCATATATCGATTAAATGTTAATGGCTCAAAGGCATGCATTGGAAGCTATTGCATCGGCGGTTGAAATAGCAAATTGCAGATATGAGATCATGCGAAGAAAATATGTGCGATGAGATGTAGTGATCATACTATTGAAAAATTGTTATACCGCGAATCGGGGACAGTCATGCTGCAATTCGGAGATCGCACACTGCATCTCGCGATTTGTATTTTGCACATTGCACATTGCGCATTGCAAATTTGGAATAGTGATATGGCCATAAATAAAAATGCGAGGAAGCAATTGCAATATTGGCGATGCGATGGATGACATAACTAATCGGCGATTGGCAAACTTAAGCATCCAATGTAACACAATATATTTCTTGCGATGCTGATATGCGATGAAGAGCGGACCCGATAACTTTTATGATGGGATTTTAATAACATATCGGATCCGAGACATCGACCCTTTTAAAGTTGTGCTCCTACTATTATTGCGATTAAATGAACGCGATATTTTTTATGAATTTGATTTGAATTTCATATCGTCCGGAATTATGTGGTCATGGCAATATCGGTAAAGTCGATTATCAAAGATCGACGATTCATGATAATGGAAGTATACTTCAACTGCAAAGCTCCAATATGCGAAATGCGATATGGCATATAAGTAAGATAATACATCAGAGGTCTTTTATGAACAATTTGTTATCAAAAGAAATGCTAAGAACTACTTCCGATGAAATCTTATGATGCGAATGGTCTTATGATATTCCTTGAAATTTCAATTGGATTTTCTAAGTGAATAAAAGCAAAGTTAAAAAATGCTTAAATTCTAATGAATCAAAAGTAAAATTTCCCTGAACCTGTTGCAAATTTGAAATGAGTTCACTGCTTACTTTATGTTTTGAAAAGAAATAAAAACCTGCAAATAAAACAGAACACGAATAAAAAATAAACTAAGAAAAATGGAAACTAATAAGAAATGAGAACGAACTTGTAAATGCGTACCTGGAAGGAAATTGTCTGCAGATTTTACCTCATAAATCTTCAGATCCTTCCTTCGATTAAAATTTTAACTTTGTTCAAAATCGTCTCATTATTTATTCTAAATTAGAGTGGGCAATCAAGCTGAAAGAAATCAATTATTCATGTTCAAGAAATATATAATTTACCAGAAATAAATATGAAAATAGTCTTCCCTTTTGAATTGAAACAACTATTTATTACCTCTGCTCATTCCAAATTAACTTGAAGAAAATCTGTATTGTTATAGTGACTGTTTAATAATGCCTTTAGTAAATAAATATGATGCGTATTGCAACATCAAATAATAAACTAAAGATTAGAATGGGATAAAGCCACTAATTGTAGAAAAATATCAACACAGATTTAAATGTGTGCCAGGTGCATATTCTGTCAATACATTATTCGAAATAGGCAGAGATGTATTCATGGGTAGAGGCATTGCTGTAAGAAATTTTTAAAAAGGAAAACAAAAATAAAACTTTCTGATAGGAAGAAAATGTTTTCACTGAACATGAATGAGAAGGGTTGATTGCTTTGTTTTATTTATATCTACAGAATTGTTGAAAATAAATTAACTACATAAAACAAACAAACTAAATTAATTCTACTCATATTCTAACCATATACATGAAATTGACTAGGTATAGTCATATTTCCAGTGTAACCATTCTCTTATTTTTATTCTTGCATATATGTACAGTTCAAATATTAGTAATAAAAATACAAATCTAACTAAGCTAAGGAAAATAAATCTGAAATCAGAATGTAGAGTTATTGTTAGAAACTTAATTAAAATTTCTTTCTCTTGAATTTTCCTTTCCAATTGAATACCAATTGGATCATAGAAATCTGGATGGATTTCTATTAAGGATTGAAAAATGTTCAAAAGGAGAGATAACATGTCAAATTGTGAAAATGAGATTTTAAATTCAAAGGCCTGGAAAGAATTGTTAGTGTTATGTACAAATGTTAAACTATTAACAATCTTCCATGAAGGAAAATTTTCCAAATATTTTTCAAACGAATTAATGAAAAATGAATGGAAATATGTTAAATACAATTGAAAATTATTAATTAAATTGGATTGATGGCTAAATTGTAAAAATACATTCTCTTGTTGATATCGCCTTTGAGAAGATAGAAGCTTTTGATAAGAAATGAACATCAATTGACATTGACATGTTAACAACTTTTGATGTTCATGGTTATAACATGAAATTTCAATTTTCCAATAAGACAATTCATCAATTGAGTGTTTGATAATAAAGTGCTCAATATGCCAGCGGAAAGTGTGAAAAAATTGAAAAATAAAATCTGAAAATAAATCTGATTTTATACAAAATAAGTGAAGAAACAAAAATAAAATGGAATTACTATTCGTACAACTAATGTTACAGCACAATTGGGATTGTTTTAAAATAATTTCTTTTTCACAAGGATTGGCCAGATTTATGGAATTTGAGTAATTATGAATTCCAATTTGTGAATTAGAAAACGAATTATGATTATGAGTAGGAATGAGAGTTTGGTCATGATATGAATCATAAATTGGAAAGTTTTCTCGAATAATGAAATCATGAAGATAATTTGCTACTCTAAAATGAGGATTATTTGAGATAATTTCTAAATTGAAGCGTTCCTCATTCTCAGATGTTATTTGAATTTTATCATAAGGATTCTCTTGAGAAGAATAGAAATCAACATCCTCGATGTCAGAGTAATTATCATAAATGACTTTACAAGATTTTTTAGAATTCCCTTCAATCTCATCCAATATATCCAAACAAGGAGGAACAAGAATTTCATGTTCATTAATGGTAAAAGAATGATCATTAATTGCTTCTCTATCTTGATAAAAATTAATTGGTATGTCATTTAGATCAACCTCTGTATTTTCTGCAAAATCATTAATACCAAGAGGGGAAAAATTACCATCATTAAAAATATCAGGATAAAGGGAAAAATGTGAACCTGAAACAATGCATTTAAAACTGTCTCTGTTTGAGAACTCTTGTGCATTATGCTCATTGTAAATTTCAGATTCTAAATCATTCCTTTGTGTGTTCATGCTTTCTTGAAGAAGGCTGCTTTGCTGCTCTGATTTCGGCATTTGCTTATCATGGAAAAATTCAGAAATTTGTACAACAGTTTGCATGCTATTATTTACTTTGATTGTTGCTTGTACTTGCTGATTTGTGATCTGATTTTCTGAATTGACCGCAGAGTAATTTTCAGATTCCAAGGCAGCTCTTTCTCCAAAATTGCTGTTGTTGTCTTCTTGCATTTGAATAGAAATATTTTTCAAGCTTTGTGAAACCACTTCATCACAATTTATTTGCACATCCATGTTGGAATTCTCATTTATGTTGGGAGGGGATGAGACAAAGCTTGAACTAACTTCATATGGATTAGGAATGGGTGGAAGAGAACAAATATGTTCAAACCAATCTAATGATTCTTCTTTCATACGTTCATCTTTGACATTAAATTTTAAACAATTCAAATGAAATCGAATATTAAAATCTCTAACAGACTCATTTTCATTTCGTAGATATTCAATTTCATCACATACCTGATCATAATCATAGCGGTCAAATTTACAAACAAAAATTGTAACAAATTGATCCCAGTTGTGAATTGAGGCAACTGGAAGAGTTCTACACCAGTTTCTGGCTTTTGCTGCAAATGTGAGAGTAAAAATTCTTCATAAAATGCCTTCATCAATTCCTTGAAAATCATAATTTGAATAAATTGAAGGACAAGATTAAAAACAGAAGAATTTTTTTTACCATTGAGCTTTCCTGAGACGAGTCTTACCACTTCGGGTGGAGTATTGGAAGATGCACGTCCATGGATGCAACTCCAAATTGGAAGCTTAAGAGGAGCTATCGTGATTTAAACAAAATGTTAAAATTGGAAAGACTCCAATAGACAACAATTTTCAGGCCTTCATTCTAGCGCCAAAAATATTGATGCCTCGAAAATCGCTGCACCAACAATGGGGGATAACCACCTGGTCCGGACCTTAAAGCAGCTCCTTTTCCATTTGGTGTGGTGGCTTTGACTGGTTTAACTAAGTCCAGTTACCTTCTCCCTATCGCTATTGGTTTATTATATATCTTTAACTACCAATAGACAAGGATATCAGATCAATTCTTCTTGCTGATCAGGCAAGAGAATGACCCTTAAGCTGATTTGGGTTCAGCCAAGCCACAACTAAAATTTTGCCTCTTTGAAAAGAGGACTTAAAAGAATGTAGAAATTAATCTAATTGCAAGCTTATTCTATAATGCAAGCAAAATAAACTAATCTTAATCCTATCTTAATTAGGTAGATATAGATCTAACCCAACCAAGAGCAAGATAATTAAAGTATTGGGATTTAAATATGTCTTGTTTATAATGAATATCAAATTAATGAAGTAGTTCAATTAACTGACATTATGGATACCAAAACACATCCTATTGAGACATTTTAACTGAAATAATAAACCAACAACACTTAGGAAATAGTTCACAAAAATGATATTGATTATCAAATCAGTAAATATAACAATTAAATAATAATATGTGAAAATAGTTCACAACACATTACCATTCAATAAATCAGTTTTAATAACACAGATTTCTAAGTAAATAGTTACTCAGAAATCATAATTTATTCCATAAGAACAGAGATACATAATAACAACATTGAGACAAATTGCCCATATTGACAATAGTGCACAAACATGAATAAAATGAAACATTCATATTATCATAAAAATGAAACTGATATTTGAAACAGTAGTATTAGAAATACCAATTTATTGCATCCATTTCTCTGTCCTTGGTCTCCAACAGCTCTTTACATTGCTTGAACTTCTATTTTCAAAGCTAAATCCACAATAGTGCAAACTTTGCCCTTCATGCATAATTCAAGATACAAAGGGAAAATCCTCAATAATCCCCAGATCTGAGATTTTCTCTCCTCTCTCCTACAATTCTAAATTTCTATTACAGTAGTGTTTTTAGAAGTCTAAAATTGCAAAGGAGAGCAGCCCCTTATTACATTCTTCAATCTGTTATTTATAATATTTGTGAAGAAATTCTTGAGAGAAGAGTTTGTTGAAGAGAAATCTGCTAAATCCAATTTTATTTGCTCAAAATTCCAATCTTTGATTGGTGGAGCCTTCTCATTAATTGAGATCATTTTCTCCATATTTCTTCTATTGTTTTCTCGCAAAAAGAAATCAAAATGAATTAAGATGCAACAATAAAATTAAAATATTATTTCTGGCATCAAAATAAATCCAATAAAATTCAATCAAATAAATAATTGAAAATAAAATATAAGCTCTCTATTGATGTTTGAGATGGTTTAATTGGCCAAGGATATTATTAACCAATGGATCTGCAATTAGAAGAGGATTTGGACAAATGAAAATGCAGAAAATAACTCAACAAATTGATTTTGTTTTAGAAATTCGGAGCTTGATCTTTTGCATGATTTTTGACCCAATTAATGATCAAATCTGTTAGTAAAACCTCCTCAGAAATATTTTCCTTAATTTTATCTTTCCAATGAGCCGTCCTGGGTCTCATTTGGCCAAGTATAACTCAATCTATGACCTTCCAAAGTTGATGGATGAAATCTGGCATAAATTTGGAAATTCTGTTGCTGGGCTAAAAATCAAAATTTTAATTAAAAATTTAATCCTAAATTAGAATTTTAATTATCTAATAATTAATTCTAATTTAATCACTAATTATAAACTAAACTAATTATTGATTAATATTAATCTCATTAACTAATATATACTTAATTATTTACCAACTATATAATATTAATCTAAATAATAATTACATTTTAATTTATTTAAATTAATTATATTACATATATTAATTAATTTAAATATTAATATTTAAACTATTAAAAAAATACACTAACCTACGACTCCATGTTCATTCCACTCACGTATGAGTGAGTTTGGAAAACAAAAACCAAAATGTAATAAAACTTATGCTTAATGTCTTTAATGCCTTTTAATGATCGGGGAATCGACATCGGGAAATCGGGAGGGGTGTTTAACTTGTTTCGCATGAAAGCTCCGATGTGATCAATGAGACTTAAGTTTAATAATTCCAAAAGCTTTCACATTTTAGTGATCGGCAATCGGCGTCGGGAGGTGTTGGGGCTTTTTTTAAATAAGTTGTGATCAAATCCTCCGATCCGATCAAAAGCTCCAATGCGATGTAAAGCAAATCGGCAATCGGCGTCAGGAGGGGTATCGGGATTTAAGAAATGTGTTTATTAAAAAGTCCTGATGCGATTGAAAGGTCCCGATGCGATCATCCGATTGTGAAATAAATTTTATTTATATATTTTATATATATTACATTTTAATTTAATTATATTTTAAATAATAATTAATTTAAGATTTGATATTAAAGATTAATTTTTATTTTGGTTTTATTTTATGAGGTTTATTTTATAAACTACAGCCACTTTTAATAAAAATAAAAATAACAATAAACTACAACCACTTCGATGTTTAGGATTTTCGAGATTAGTAATAAATTTGGAAATTGAAGTAAATTTCTAAAATCTCGCTGCTTAATGATTTGACTGTATAAGTAAAAATGAAAAATGTTAGTAAAAACTCACTAGGGATTAATATTTAAAATGAATGCGTTATTGAACTAATTTATTTACAAAATGCAATATTGTACATTTTATGCATTTTTAACCCAGGCTACATAAATAATCAGACTTTCAAAGGAGTGCCATTTTCAAACCAGTTGACCAAATGAGGCGAAAGAAGTGTCAATGGGAAGCTTATAAAAAATCGATTTTAACAAAGCATTCAAAACAAGAATCCAAAGAAAATGAAAAATTAACAAAAGTGTAGGATAATCAATTAAATAAAAATCCAAAAAGGTGTTTAGCCAAAATTTTTACAGAAAGGGTCTCCATTATTTGAAGTGAACAAATAAAAAATGGGGTGGTTGTGTTTTTACCACAACAGGTACTTAGACAATGGAGCTTCATTCCACATGACTGGTGACAAGGAGTTATTCAGTGACCCCGAGAAGAAAGATCTCGAGATACATATTAAGATGGGTGGCGACAGGAGGTATAGAGCTATTGGATTGTGCATGGTTACTTTTCATAGGGAGCATGGGGCTCCACACACCTTGAAGAATTTTATGTATGTGCCCAGGCTGAAGAAGAACTTGGTATCCATTGGCATGTTTGAGGATAGAGGCTATGATGTCATCTTCTCGAAAGGAAAGATGTTCCTTCAACGCATAACCACGGGTTAAGTAAAGAAGATATGGATTCGAGTGAAGAATATATAAGTTGGAGGTAGAGGATTATGTTGCTTTGAACATGAAAGAAAAGATGGTATAGATCTGAGATGTTGGCGAGTTGTAGCATAGGCGATTGGGTAACTTGCATCATGGGGCTTTAAAGATCATGCAACAGATCTCCACCGGTTTTCCCAAAGGTACACTAGAGCAAGGGGTGTACTTTCAGTGAATACACTAAGTCTCCTTTCATGACAGAGACAGTTGAGCAGATGCTGTTCCAGAGCGAGTCCATTCAGATGTGTGTGGACCATTCTTGACAGCATCCGCGGCCAAACAAAAGTATTATGTTATATTTTCTGACAATTTTTCTTGAAAATGATGGATATTTTTCATGCAAAAAAAAGATCAAACCTTCACAAAGTTTTGTGAGTTTAAATCATTGCTGGAGAAGGAGTTGGGCAAGAAGATTAAATCTCTACGAAGTGATAACGATGGTGACCTTGTCTCAAACGAGTTTAATAACTTTTGTGCAATGAAAGGGATTAAATGGGAGTTGACCACACCCCATAACCATCTGCAAAATGTGGTGGCTGAGAGGAACAACAAAATCATAGTAGGGCCAGCGAGGGCGATGTTGCATGATCAGAGTCTCCCACTACACTTGTGGGTTAAGGCATGCAACACAGTGGTTTATGTTCAGAATCGTAGCATGCATTGAATACTTGGGATAAAGACACTAGAGGAGGCTTATTCCGATAAGAGGCCAAATGTTGGTCACTTCAGGATTTTTGGGTCATCGGTATATTTCCATGTGACCAAAGATGCATGGAATAAGCTTGAGTCGATATCATAGTTGGGAATATTTGTGGGGTACACTGATACACCTCACAACTATCAAGTGTACTTTCCAACCAATAGGATGATAGTGGTTCACAGGGATGTCAAATTTGATGAGGATAAGACCATGAAATTTTCCCTTGAGAGAGAGCTTGAGCTACATGCGGTTGAGGAGATTTTAGCTCCTAAGGAGGAGGAGCCTCAAATTGATGTTGATCAACCACATGTATAGGATCTGGGAGTGGATACGTTCACTGAGGCAAAGTCTTCTAGAGATGGGAGAAAGTGCTCCAGAGAGGCGAATAGATTTTTGTCAAATGCTAGAGAGGATGTGGGAGCACCCATATCACATCGTAGATAGAGGATGTCACCTGACATGTACGCTGGATACATGGATCTTATGATCGGATGTGTTATGACAAAGCCATCTTCCTTTGAGGAATCAATGCAGTAGTTGATTTGGGTTGATGCTATGGTGGAAGAGTATGACTCCATAGTTCGTAACACTGTTTGGGATGTGGTCCTGAGACCAGAGGATAATTCTGTGGTGAGCTCTTGTTGGCTTTACAAGGTAAAGCAAGTTGTAGATGGTAGTGTGGAGAAGAATAAGGCTAGATTTGTGTCTCGTGGCTTTTCATAGGTAGAGAGGATTGACTATGACGAGACCTTTTCTCATGTTGAAAGGTACTCGTCGATCAAATCTATATTGGCACTATCGGCGCAGATGGGTTGGAAGATACACCAAATGGATGTAAATACAACCTTCCTTAATGGCATGATTGAGGAAGAGGTATACATAGAGTAGCCTGAAGGTTTTGAAACCTTCGACCGTGAGTCTCATGTGTGACGAATCAATAAAGCATTGTATGGGCTGAAGCAAGCACCTCGTGCTTGGTACACCCAGATAGATAGCTACTTCAGTGGGTTGGGATTCACAAAGAGTGAAGCAGACAAAAACTTGTACCATAGAGTGTTGTAAGGTAAATCGTTTATCATTGTACTTTATGTTGATGATCTCATACTGACAAGTGATGATTAGCTGATCAAATCTTGCAAGGAGGAAATTGCAAGAGATTTTGAGATAAAGGACTTTGGGCTCATGCATTACTTTCTGGGCATGGAAGTATGACATGGTGATGGGGAGTTGTTGATGTCTCAAGGCAAGTATGCCAACGAGATATTCAAGAGGTTCCACATGGAGAGTTGCAAGCCTATGGAGACTCTTCTAGTTGGTAACTGGAGGAAGGAGGATGCTACTTCGGGAGAGGTGGTGGAAGTTACTGTTTAAAAATAGCTTGTGGGTTCACTCATGTACTTGGTGAACACATGACCAGATTTATTCTATGTAGTTAACCAACTGAGTTAAGCGATGGTCAGGCCTACCAACCTGTATTGGAAGGTGACAAAGCATGTATTGAGATATCTCAGGGGCAATAATCAGTATGGATTGTGGTATATACAAACAGAGGGAGTGAATCCTCAAGGCTTCATGGATGAAAATTGGGCAGGGAGTCCATTCGCCTGGAAAAGAGCATCAGGAGAGATTTTCAATATTGGGTCAGCGACAGTTTCTTGGTACAACAGGAAACAGAGGTCGGTTGCACTCAGTTCGAGAAAGGCAGAGTATATCGCTGCAAGTCATGTAGCATGTGAGGCCATTTGGATGAGGAAGATCCTAGTTGGTCTGTTTGGTCAGCAAATGGATCCAATAGTAATTTACTACAATAATCAGAGTTGTATCAAACTCTCTAAAAATCTAGTTTTTCATGATAGGTGCAAGCACATTGATATTCAATATCATCATCTATGGGATTGTGAATTGAGGCAGATCATGTTGTTAGAGTACATTCCAACAGAGGAGAAAGATGCTGACATTTTGACAAAAGCATTATCAAGATGTAAATTCGAGTTTCACAGAGATAGGATCGGGGTAGCAGATAATCCATTTCTTGTTGAGAGGGAGTGTTGAGAAATGGAAGCAAGAAATTCCGGTTTAAATATGTCATTGAATTTAAAATGAGAATTAAATAGAATTATATTCTCATAGAAACTTGTAAATAGTTAATTAAATTTAATTGTTTGAGTTGGAAGCTTTTTGGAATTCATGTAAGTGTTCTCCCTAAATTTTAAGGGTCTAGTACGAGTTTAGATTGAGTTGTAATTAGATAACTTAGTTTACTGAGTTATAGACGGTTAAACTAGTTGTAAATGTTTATTGAACTAGTAGAGGATTAGCAGTCAGTTAGTGCACTGGTGCATCCACAGGTGCTACTCCAGATAACTAAAGATTCTCTCATTGGAAACTCATACATGTAAGTTCTGAGAAAGATCCAGTTGAGACTAGAGTGCAGGGACAATGTACTATTAGTTGTATCATTTATTGAGTTGTATAGATCATCCATGGAATCAGGAAGAGGACCTAGATTGGACTGCATAGTTTTGGAAGCACTGGATTCCCAATAATATGGGCTATTTAGCCTAGGAATTGTGCAAGGAAACAGGGACTTGGCAGGCAATGGAAATGGGCCAAGTGTTGGCTAAGAGTGGGCTTGTGAGGCAGAGAGTTGAGAATACTTGTGCAGAATTGTTCTAGTGAGAAAAAAATTTGTATCTTCACTCATATTTCTGATTAATGCAAATACAGATAGGCGGGGTTTTGAGCAGTGGCTTTCTCGAGAAAAACTTATTATGTAATGTGGCATCGATTTGTCTTCTTCTTGTTGATATTGTTTTCATCGATCTATTGGCTTCTGGTTGTTGAAAGTAGAAGTAGATTCTTGTCTTTTGCTTTAGTAGATTACGTGAGCTTGTGAATCTATAGGAAAATCTACAAAACTAATTTTTTTAATTATATTTTTGGCTTATCTCCTTATAGGTTTACTCAAATTTCAAGTGTAGACACTCATTCGATGCGGAAATAAATTTTGCATTCATTGAGTACCCATCATTCATACTTTTGAGAAGACCCACATTGATAAAACTTTAAGATACATTAAAAAAAGTGTGTTCAGCGTGTTTTTTTTAATTTATCTTAAATTTTTATCAATGTGGTTCTTTTCAAAAGTATGCATGATGGGTACTTATTGGATGATGAATTTAATTCCACATCCAACCAATGTCTACACTTGAAATTTGAGTAAATCTATAAAGAGATAAGTGAAAAATACAATTAAAAAATAGTTTTCTTATTTTCCCTCCAAAATTCATAACTCCTATTTTATTATTTTAACTATTATTTTATTATTTTTCCTTAGGAGGCCACTTTTATGCTGAAATTTCCTATAATGTGGCATTTTCTATGTTGTTAATGGGTGCAACTACAACAAAAACATCTCCTACACAATAAAACAAGTGTAAATTCATAGCATAATTAACATGAAATTAACTTTATCAACATGGACTTGATTTTATTATCTATTTCTAGATCTCCATATTTTAACTATTATCTAGATACTTATACGCATTGATTTAAAAAACATAAAATATATATATGTATATATATCCTTTGAAAGCAATTGAAATGTTACCTTCTCTAACCAGATCAGAAACTCGATCACCTTTAGATGATACTATAATCTCCTATAATTCCATCTCTTTGAAGCTTGCAACTGACATTTTCCCCTTTGTATTTAGTTTTGTTTGTTTTCAAGCTTTTACATACATATTGCTTCCATAAACATCATTGGATTGTGTGTCCTTTATGCAAACAAAACAAAACAAAAAGCATAATTTTTTTTATCAAATGCAAATGCATTTTGGTAATCCTTTGTTTTAATTGAATGCAATTTTCAAGTCTATTTTATTGTTTCATTTTCATATGTAATCTTGGACTCCAATATGCCAAAAGAACTTAAAGTAAATTCAAACAAGAATTTAAATATGTTATTTAAAATACAATTTATATATCAAAGATAATCATTGTCATAATGTTTAAACTATATAATTTATAGATGTTTAAAATTAGAAAATTAATAAAATTATCATATATTTAAACTATATACAAGTTAATTTGTATATATGTAGATACCTCCGTCCCTTCGTTGATGGGTTAGTCTGATGGTTTAGTGCAACATCGCACCATTGAACAACTTGTTCAGGTGAGACAAGTCTATTTTCATATTGGTACATTTTATATCTTCAAAGTGATCATTTTATACATGCCCTTGAACCATGATGTTCTCCTTTTCCATGACCAATCTCAAAGAAATTTCAACAATGTTTAATGTGGGTTTTCTTATGAAGACAATACAACCAAAATAATGATCATGAAGATTTGAATTGACCTATGTATCTATCTGACCATTTCCAATGTCCATTGAATTTTATTCCACGAACTTTCAATGAGTCATAAATCTTATCAAAACAATGTTGTACAAAATGTGTATCATGTATACGATCATCACTGATATAAAAGTGATATTCTTTAATAACATGTCAATTCCCACTGGTGGTTTCTCTATCATCAACATTTTGTTCAGCATGTCCATATAGAATATGGACAAGCATAGAGACTTGGTCAAAATTATAATATTCACTTTGTATTTCATTTTGTGCAACAATTGTGTAGTTTTCTCCAAAATCAACTATTGACAAAATGGTCCATGCTGGAAAAATATCATGGGATTTTTTGAATTGTGGGTCCTTCCATCGAGATCTATTCAAATGCTTGGTGTACTTATAAATTTCTATCTCAAATTTCTTCAAAAACTCTATCACAAAAATTTATTCTTCTTGTAAATCAATTCTTTGATCACTTTTATATTATTTGAACTAATCGATGTATGGATATATTCATGTCTCTTCCATTTCACTTTTAGGTTGGACAATGACTAATCATTTATATCGATAGAATATTTATTGTGAAATAAAGTCAAATTTCCACAATGATGACTTTTTTACCACCAAGACATTTCTTTTGGTAAAATAATTCATGACTTTCTCTTGCACATAGAATTTCGGATATGAAACCATGGATAGTGGAAGGAGGATGTGAATTTTTCCAAAATGTTTTACCAAAACTAAGGTGTGATAATATAATTGAAATTCCACATTATAACGACAACAATGAGTGCCGCGTATAGTGATAGGTTTAACATACCATGGTTTTTGTTGCACAAAAGTACTGATTGAGACATTAATTCCACGATTCTCTTCCATGATCTTATTGAACAACTTTATCTGAGTGGTGTCCAAGATATGTTTTGCATGTTCTTCATATTGATTTCGTGATACTCTTTGCTACATCACATCCCTTGCTTTTGGTGAAACACTTTAGTTTTTCATCCAATATTCATATATATTTTTTTAACGTCTACTCCAACTATATCCTTGTATGGTTGCCCACAAATAACTGCCCAACAAGCGAGTTCATCATTTACATCTATTTGGAATCGAAATTTCCTATGTTTGTGCATTGTTTTTCATGAAGTCCTTAATGTTTTTGCCATATATTTTACCAAATGAATTTCTTTAGTACTTGATGAAATCATTTCCATTTGTATTTCTCTATGTGCAGCTACATCATTTTTCTTTCTAAATCTTCCAATTTATTTTAGAGAACTATTTATATTTTGAATCACTTTTTCCTTCACCTTTTTATCTTTCGTTGATTTTTGAATACCCAATAGAGTTGTAGCTTCTTTTAATTTCTTTGATGTTAAGAGAACTCTCAAAATTTGAGCTTGAACTGTCACACTTTCATCTTTTAAGAACCTCTCAATAATGATCTTAACAGGATATCATATAACATGGTAAACCTTTTTGTCTCCATATATGGCAGTGTCAACATTTTCTAACATCTCATCATCGATATTGATTTCATTTTTACATATGAAAATTAAATGTAAATGGGTCTAAATATTCATTAAATAACTAAATTAAAAAATAGAGTTTGAATGAAATTGAAATTAATAAATATGTATAATTTCAATAATACACATGACATATATATACATAATTGATGGTGATTCAACTTCTTCACTTGAATCTCTTTCAACATCATCAATCATTGGTTCATTATCTTTTTCACTTTGTCTTTCAACATTTTCAATCTCATCATCAATGTTATGAGGAATATCTCTTTGTTTACATTGCAAAATATTTTTTAAATTAATTCATCAAATAAAAATTAAATATCACAATACACTAGATAAATTTTAAATATCATTTTAAATATTTAAATTTACATACCTGCTTCAACATCTAGTTGAGATTGATTTTCCTTTTCAATATTTAAGCGTTCTTCCTTTTTTCTTTTGTAATATTTTCTCCCATTTTCTCTATGAGCTTCAATGTCTCTTGTTCGATCATATTTTCTCTTGCAATTTTTTTTATTTCCCATGATAATTCAACCTATGTAGATTTTTAAAATCCAACCCAAAAAAGTCAATTTCAAAATCCTGCAAAAAAAATCACTTTCAAAATTTAGACCAAAATACTCACTTTAAAAGTTCAACTCAAAAGACTTACTTAAAAAAAAAACACTTTAAAAATTCAACCAAAAAAATTTACTTTAAAAAAAACTCACTTTAAAAATTCAGCACAAAAAACTCACTTTAAAAATTCATCTTAAAAGACTTACTTTAAAAATTAAACCCAAAAAACTCACTTTAAAATTAAGCCCAAAAGACTTACTTTAAAAATTAAGCTAAAAAATCTCACTTTAAAAATTCAACCCAAAAGACTTACTTTAAAAATTAAGTCCAAAAAAATTCCTTTAAAAATTCAGCCCAGAAGATTTAGTTTAAAAGTTCACTCCAAATGAATAAAGAGTGCGAAAATAATGTTTCAGCTCCATTTTTTTATAACGTTCGGGCGATTTTTTTTTTTTTTTAGGGTCGCATCGTTTCATTTTTACAGCGGACGGAAAATATTGACAGATTTTTGGCCAAACTTTAAAAAAAAATTGGTCGAACTTTTAAATTAATTCGATCGAATTATTTTTCTCTTTATTTTAACTAGTCTCAATAACAAACACAAGTTCGGTTGAATTTGGATTTAGTTCAACTAAATCACTTAAACCTGCAACTCTGCAACAACTCAGCTCTCGTCACCTTTTCCAGACTTTAGAATGGTTAAACTTCATCAAATTTGGTGAATTTACTTTCGGAACCAATACCAGCATTTGCATAATTGAATCTATTTTCAGTAGATATAAAATTTATGGAATTTCATTAAAAGTTACTAATTTTAATTAATTTTCTAATAAAATGTGTGCCAAAAGTTTCTGAAGGTCATTATGATTAAGTAAAATAAAAAAAATTGTATCTTCAAAATTACACTATAAAAAAATATGAAAAATTTATGATTCATTACATTGGTCCATCTTTGATAATGGGTAGCTTTTATATTTTTAGTTTATAACTAATATGTTGAGAAACTTGACGCTCAGCTAAAGATTTTCAAAATCTATAGTTTTTTCATATTGGTTCAATTCAAAAAATTCTAGTAATTATGATGTGCATCAATTGGTTTCGTAAATATAATGATATCGAAGTAGACTCTGTCTAAATTGTTGCAACATTTTTTTTTCAAAAAACGCCAAGTTAATAAAAAATACACTAGTGCTAAAAAACATGACGTTTTATGAATCCCTTGATTTTTAAAGAACACACAATTTAACAATTGCTAAGTTGACATATCAAATGTGAATAAAAAGATTCAAAAAAAAGTAATACAAAGCTAATAAAATTTCTGACAAAGTTTTATTTTTATTGTAAAATGAAATTATAAACATAAAAAATTGTTTTCACTTGCAGAAAGTTGAAGAAATTCTAAAAATATATATTCGTTTCTCAAAAAAGGGCAAGAAGTGTAACCCAACTTCAATTTTCACTCGTAGAATGAAGGTATATAAACCCTAAGATAATTATTATAAACCATAAAATAAACATGGTTGGCCACAATTGATTTTCATATTGACAAAAGCTTTTTCACAATGCAACATTGGATTATGGTTGACCATGATTGATTTATATATTGAGACAACATTTGCCGCAATCTCACACTTGATAATGGTTGGCCATGGTTAACCATGGCTGATTTTCATATTGAGACAATCTTTGTCACAATGCAATGTTGGACCATGGTTGACCTTGGATGACCATGGTTCTCATAATGTGATGTTGGACCAAGAGAATATCTTTGTAAAAAATGTGACCATAGTTGACCATGGTTGACTTTCCATATTGAGACAATCTTTGGCACAATGAGATGTTGGAACATAGTTGAACATGGTTGATTTTCATATTGAGACAATCCTTGTCAGAAGGAGACATTGGTTGATTTTCATATTGAGAAAATCTTTGTCACAATGAGACATTGGATCATGTTTGACCATGATTATAAACCCAATGGATTTATATTAAACCTAAATATTAATGTTATAAACCCTATGAAAAATATTGTACCCTAGGAATATGAATTCTTAGATTAATAAACCCAAGGGATCGATATTATAAACCAAAGGGATTAATACTAAAAACCCAAGGGATAAATATTATAAACCCAAGGTATAAAAACCCTAAGATAAGTATTATAAAACCTAAAATAAACACGATTGACCATGTTTTACCATCATTGATTTTCATATTGAAACAATATTTGTCACGATGCGACGTTGAACCATGGTTGATTTCCAGATTGAGACAATCTTTGGCACAAAGTGATATTGCACCATCATTAACCATGGTTTACCATGATTGTAAACCCAAGGGATTTATATTAAACCCTAGGATTAATATTATAAACACTATGAATAATATTATACCTTAGCAATATGAACCCTTATATTAATAAAGCCAAGGGATTGATATTATAAACCCAAAGGAATAATAAACCCCAAGGATCAATTATAAAACTCCAAGGTATTATAAACCCAAGGGAATAATATTAAACCCAATGGATTAATATTATAAAGGCAAGGTATATAAACCCTAAGATAAATATTATAAAGCTTAAAATAAACATGGTTGACCATGGTTGACCATGGTTCAATTTCATATTGAGACAATCCATGTCAGAAATTGACATTGGACCATGGTTGAGCATGATTGATTTTTATATCAAGACAATCTTTGTCACATCGTGACATTGAACCATGGTTGATTTTCATATTGAGAAATTCTTCCTCACAATTTGACGTTGGACCATGGTTGACCATGATTATAAACCCAAGGGATTCATTTAAACCCAAGGATTTATATTTTAAACCTTATGAAAATAAACCCTTAGGTTAATAAACCCAATGAATTAATATTATAAACCCAAGGGATTAATAATAAAAACCCAAGGGAGTAATATTAAACACAAGGGATAAACGCTTACATTAATAAACCGAAGAGATTGATATTAGAAACCCAAGGGACTAATAAATGCAAGGGATTAATACTAAAAACCCAAGGAAATAATATTAAACCATTGGGTTTAATATTCAAAACCCAAGGTATATAAACCTTAAGATAAATATTATAAACCCTAAAATAAACATGGTTGACCATGGTTAACCATTGTTGATTTTCATATTGACAAAATCTTTGTCGCAATGTGACATTAGACTATCGTTCACCATGATTGACTTTCATACCGAGACAATCTTTGTCCCAATGTGATGTTGGACCATGGTTGATTTTCATATTGAGATAATGTTTATCACAATGCAACGTTTGTCCATGGTTGGCCATGAATGATTTTCATATGGAGGCAACCTTTGTCACAATAATATGTTGAACCATGTTTGACCATGGTTGATTTTCATATTGAAACAATATTTGCAACAATATGACGTTGGACCATGGTTGACCATGGTTGTCCATTGATGTCCAGGGTTGTCATAATGTAACATTGGACTAGGAGATAATCTTTGTCACAATGTGACCATGATTATTGACCATGGTTGACCATGATTGGCCATGGTTGACCGTGGCTGATTTTCATATTGAGACAATCTTTGTCACAATGCGACGTTTGATTATGCTTGACCATGGTTTTATTTTCATATTTAGACAATCTTTGTTACAATACAACGTTGGACCATGTTTGACCATGGTTGATTTTCATATTGAGACAATCTTTGTCATAGTTCGATGTTGGACCATGGCATGGTTGATCATGGATGACCATGGTTGTCATAATGTGATGTTGCACCAAGAGCCAATCTTTATCATAATGTGACCATGATTATTGACCATGGTTGATTTTCATATTGAGACAATCTTTGTGAAAGTGCGACCTTTGACCATGTTCAACGATATTTGATTTTCATATTAAGACAATCTTTGTCATAATGTCACATTGGACCATTGTTGATCATGGTTAACCATGATTTATCTTACATGACCAATCAATAATTAATAATAATTAATTACTGAATTATTGACTAATTAATATTAATTATTATGAATGACAAAAAATAATAATTATTAATTAATTATCAACTATTTATTAATGATTATTAATAAAAGTTTATTATTATTATTAATTAATAATAACAATTTCAAATAATTATTATTAATAACAATTATTAATCATTATTAATATCAACAATTAATTATTATTAATTATTAAGTAATTATTTTCTACTATTAATTAAACTTAAACTTATTTTATTAAACTTATTAATTAATTATTATTTATATTTAACTATTAATTTAACTTAATGGTGACAACACACCAAGAATTATGTGCAATTAATTAATTAACTAAAAAATTGATTCGTTTATTAATTAATTATTAATTCATTAATAATTAATTTTAATTGGAAGAGCAGAAACAGGTTCTTGTTGCTTGGGAAAAAATTGCAAGCCCAAAAAAAACAGTGGCCTTGGTCTCAGAGACACAGACCTCTTGGGGAAGGCCCTAGGAGCCAAAACTCTATGGAGAGGGATTGCAAACCCTAACTCCCCTTGGGGAATCCTTTGGAAAGCTAAGTATACCCCTTCCCTCTCGCAGGAACAAATTATCAAGCTTAATGGCAGCATCAAAGGATCAATTATTTGGAACCAAGTGTGGGAGAACATGGTTATCATTCAAAAACATAGTTTCTAGGAGATTCGAAATGGAGACAAGGCTCTCTTCTCGGAGGATGCTTGGTAACAAAGGTCTGAACTTGATCAAGATCAATACCAACAAATCAAGACCGATATGCAAAATAAAGGTAGGACCTGAATAATCCAGTACTGGAAACCAAGGGCGATTGGGGACAGATGGAGAATCTGGTTGGATAAAGAGGACTGGGCTCCCCACATTAATCCTCATCCTTGGTCTAATCTCTCATCAGAACTTCGAAAAAGACAAATCCTCCATGACTCCTCAGAGGATAAAATCCGATGGGGAAAAAATTAGGTCGGTCACTTCAATTTAAGAGAAGCCTACAGATACATAGCCAAGCTTGATCAACTTCAACCAGACCCAAAATGGAATTCTATCTAGGACAAGAAACTCTAGCCTAAAATTTCTATTTTCCTATGGCTTGTTCTGCATAGGAAGATCCTAACTTGGGACAATCTAAGGAGAAAAGGCTTCATTGGTCCCTCCAAATGCCATCTTTGTTAGCTAGAGGAAGAAACCCCCAATCATCTCCTAAATGAATGTCCATACGCATCCAAACTTTGGGACTAGGTATTCTTGGTCTTCAACAGTTTGGATCGGGATCCCTCCTCCATGCAAAACACCATTGCGAACTGGAGACCTTCCTTCTCCTCTCATCCTCTGGTTAATCGAGCATGGAACTTAATACCCGATTTGGTCTATTGGGCCCTATGGGAGGAACACAATGCTAGAACTTTCCGAGACATCTCCACTCAGGAGGAAATTACATTATCTAAGATCAAAAGCGCAATTCGGGAAATTGTGGCTTCTTCCCCCATTCATACTTCCAATGCTCCTCCCACCATTTCAGAAGCGAGATTTATGTCTTTTCTATACCTCCTCCACATCAGAGTTCTCGAAGTCTCCTCCCCCTCTAGGAATGATAAACAAAAAGACATATGGAGGCCATCAGAGCTGGGGCACCATTAAGCTAAACCATGATGGTGCAACTAAAGGTAACCCGGGGCTGGCTAGTTTTGGAGGTTCCTTTAGGAACTCAAAAGGCAAAATAATATGGATTTATGAGGGTAACATGTTCAACAACAAACAATGGTGTTGAACTTCATGCTCTGGAAAATAGCATTACCATCACGCACAAACTAAAGCTCAACCTGTCGATCGTGGAAGGGGACTCCACTTTGGCTACTCAGATAGGAAAAAAAACTTCAGTAGGGTATCGAGGTGGCTAAAGTCTCGGACAAATGGTGCCTAAACAAAATTATACTAGAATCAAACACAAAATAGACAGCATGGCAGGCCTACACTTTCAGGCCATCAGAAGGAACAACAATAAACTCACAAACAGATTAGCAAATGAAGGTACAGTGGGGACCCTTCAACTAAACTCCAGATCTTGGATGACCTTGAGGATAGAGACCTTCATCAGCACTGCGCAACCATCAATGAAAAAGACAACCAGATTACCGAACAATAATTGTTCGCGTACCCTCCATCATTTCAAGGATGATTCTAAGTACTCGAAGAAGGATAACACTGCGGTGCATATGCCCCTACCCATCCTTGGCATGCTAGATGTGCTGGCCTTTCTTTCCACCTCCCTCCTCCCCTATGCGGTCGTTGTCATCCCGTCACATCCTCTATACAAGGCTCCTCCTCCACTCCCTCATCTCCATACTTCGCATGCTTCCCCTTCCCCCCCCCCCCCCCCACTCCATGCTTCCCTTGATCCCCAGGCTTCTATTTTTTCCCCCTCACCCTTCTTCCTCCCATCATTCCCTCTCCTCTCGCACCCCCTGCTCTTCCTCTGCTCTCTGGTTCCTCTCGCTCCCCAACCCCTCAGTTTCGCTCATGGCCCCAATGCGCAATTCAATCCTTGCCTCCAGTAAGGGAGGCAAGCGTACTCGTGTAGCCACCTGATGGCATTCTCTGAGTTCGCCCCCCACTAATCGCATTGAGACCTCCGCGAGGCGCGCAACTTTGAACTTCGCGGCAGTCGTAAACCTAGAAACTCAAGAGCGCATTGCCAATCTGGAAGCCCAAGCTAATGTTCTTCACAGAGAGGTTACGTCTAATGAAATCAATGTGGAATTTTCCTGGATCCTTGATCCTGCCCTCAAAGAGCGCGCGAGAACATTTATGCGCGCACCATAGAAACATGGTGGCAGATGAAAAAAATCATGGGTCTTGCAATGCAGAAGTATGAGGAGTGCACTAAAGTAATCGAAACAAAGATTGGAAGTCTTACATTGAAGTTTGTTATCTTTGTGGAAGTCGTCCACCCTTATTGTTTCATTACTTGGGACTCTCTGCAGTACACCATCCTCGGGAAGAAATCGACGGTGAAAGTCCATTCAGTAGTTGAAGGCTCACCAAGTATCAAGAAAGAGATTGTTGGAGCCTCCTCCAGTTGTCTGAACACTACTGCGCCGTAGGAGGGAAGTACTCAGGAGACTCCCATCAGCCTAGATGAAGACCCGGTCACAACCAACCAATAATGAATACGGAAAGATCTTTTTTTCTATTTTCCCCCGCGAAGGCCTCACTGTCGTAGACTACTCTGTCTCGGATCCTAGTTACTGGTGTAATGGAAAACCTCTTCATTGCTTAGTCTGCCCATAAATTTAGTCATTGGATTAAAACTAGTCAAAGTATAACCACCTCAGTGCTATGTAATAACATATTACTTCAAAGTTGTGTTAAAGTTTTATGACACATCTTAGCTCAGGGTCAGAACTGGTCATTCTAGATCAATAGTTGTCTGTCTCGACCAATGTCACAAGAGCAACATCAGTATTGCATTAACTCAATGTTACGATAAGTAAGATTTCACCCTTACATCTGTCTTGCAGAAGATTTTACTGTCAAGGTTAATGGAGTTGTAAAGTAGGGTAACCACCTTAAGGGTTACTTCCTGTCTTCGGTCATTTGACACTTAGGCCACAAGAGAGAGCCCTGACACTAGTAGGCTTCAGGGCTTTGTCACTTCCCGGCTGTCTCTGCACAACAATCATGGTGAAAGATTAAATATTTACAGAATTTCTTCCGCGGGTAACTATAAGTTACATCGTTACTTAATTCATTTGTATTCCTTTCCGCTATATTTTTCATTAAGTCTTTCTTACAGGGTTTCCATTTGATCCCTCTCTCCCTGTAGAGCAATGAGGGTTCAGTCCAAGATGTTTCCAAACCTCATATTTACATGGCAAGACCAATGATTTTAGGTAAATTAATTTTGTTACCCCTATATATGGTTCAATTCATGTGTTATGGACGAATTGTTTCATTCTTTTCTAATTCAATACAAGGTCGTTGTTCTTACATGAGGCGCTGAGCGTGAAATAGTGTTGTAAGAATAGTAAGGATATCGTGAACCACATGTGACTGGAGGCGGAGGGCACTCGTTGTGGCCAAGAGCCAGTGGTTGTGGTAATGGAGGAGGAGGAGATGTAGGTACCACTGAGGTACATCGATTCTCGCATGTTTCATAGGACCCACATATGACAAAGGGCGAAGGATAAGAGGCGACATAGATAACTTGCCCATTGTTCACGCCTCCATGATTCACCAGCAACGAAATAACAAACATAGTTAATACCATAGTTACTGGCCAGTCGAGCCGTACTGGAAAAAAAATGAAGTAAATTCGTTGATCTAGTATGGTACAATGAATAATTCATCTGATTCCAATTCGATACGGTGCATGATTTTGACTCAATGATTTCCACCGGCTACAGTATGTTGTCTCTCCGACATTCAATGTTCCATTCTCTATGCTTCGTGCCTCGGACCCTGAACACACACAAGAAAAGAAAAAAGAAAAAAAAAAAGATAACTATATCTACAGGATCCAACACATTAAGTGTCCACATGAACACATGACATGCAATACTTAATTAATTTGACAATGGTAATTAATGAATAATATTGTTTATTATGAAATATGTAATGATTATTTGATAGAGATAATTAATTAATCGTGGACTCATAACAAACAGAGCAAACTAGAGGTCGTTTAAGAGAATACAAGTTTGGACCTGCACAATCTATTTTGCTGAAAATAATGTAGGGAAAGGAAAAACAAGTTTGGGCTTACATAACCTATGTGAAAAATTGAAATAATGCACGAAAAAGTAAAGTTAATGTAAGGATCAGTTAGTTTTTATAATTCTTCTTATATGAAAAAAGAAGGTAATTTTTTTGTAAGAGGATTAAATAGTAAATTAGTAATTTTTGTACTAAAAAACTAAAAAATATGGTAATTCTTATAGAAAATAATTAAAATATAATTTATATATTAGAAAAATTTATAAAATTGAAAATTGAAAAAAAAAGATAACTCCTACTTGAACATGATAAAATGACAAATTTTAGTTGCAAATAGATAACTCATATAAAAAAGGACAAATCCAATATTAGAAAAAATTATAAAATGGCAAACCTTAATTGCAAATCCATAACTGTTATACAAAAGAATAGTTGCAAATATATATCCTTGTTAAAAAAATTAGAAAAAGGATAAATCCAATATTAGAAAAAATCATAAAAATTATTAACCGCTATACAAAAGAACAGTTGCAAATACATATCCTTGTTAGGGAAAGATAATGAATTTTCATTAAAGTTTGGAATATAATGATTGTTTATTTAAATTAATATATATATGTGTGTGTATGTTTAAGTATTTGTAATAGGTATAATGTCAAAAAAAATTAGTATTGGATTTTAGAGGGTCTGAATTTTTCATAATCAAATCCGAATTCGAATTTGGTAACTATGATTAATGTTAGAAATTGTAATTACTCCTGCAAGCCAGAGTTGACTAAATTTAGGAGAGTGAGTTGAGTTAAGTTACATTGTGGGAAAATATGAATTTGGAGTGGGTGTGCATGTGAAGTTATTTAAGTCAGTGACTAGTGGAAAAAGGTTTAAATACCCCTCACCAATTTATTGTAATAATTAAGTTTGTGTAATCAATAGAGAAGAGAAACAAATCCTATGGTTTGTGTGTATTAATTATTATGTTTCTCCTTTCTGCCTTTCCAACAATTGGTATCAGAGATCATAAGAAAATTCTCAATGGAATCACAGAGTATGTGGCATCAAAGAAAATTTTGGCTTTGATGGGGCTTCAGGTAGTGGTAAAACGATCCTACTCAAAATTATTGGAGGAAGAATTCAAGAGAAGTTGACTTATTCTTTAACATATAACAGGGTTCCTTATGGAAATGCCCTAAAGAGAAGGATAAAATCTGTAACATAGGAGAAAATACTTTATGATAATTTAACACTTTATGAAACACTTCTTTTTTCTTCCAAGTTGAGGCTTCCTAGTAATATGAGCCAACAATGCAAAAGTAGGGACAACACTTCAAAGTCTTGGCTTGGAAAGATCCCAAAATACAATAGTTGGTGGATACATCTTGCGAGGAGTCTCCGAAGGGGAGAAGAAGAGGATTTGTATTTCCTGTGAAATACTTATGGATCCATCCATTCTATTGTTGGATGAACCCACATCAGGCCTTCATTTGTCCACTTCACTCAAGCTATTGCAAGTTCTCAACAACATTGCGAAGAACTACTATAGTGACAATAATACATCAACCAAGTAGCAGGGTTTTTCATATGTTCAACAAACTCTTGGTGATATAAGAAGTAAAACCAATATTATTAGGTCAAGCAAGAGATGCCATGGATTATTTTGGCAGCATTGGATTTATTCCAAGTATCCGTATGAATCCTGCAGATTTTGTACTAGATTTGGAAATAAGAGATATGTTTATGATTTCCACACCAAGTGAACTGAGTGGAACAATGGAAAATAAATATCTAAAAGAAATTCAAAATGTGGTCATTGAGTGTATAGTGGAAAGTTAAAAAGTGAAATTGGAGCTTCAAGAAAGAAAACATATGGAGCCTATGGAAAGAACACACAACAGAGAATGAACCAATTTCGAGGATATAGAATCTGGAAGAAAAGAAAAAAAGAAAATGCAAATTTGTAAAAATTTCAATCATTGTAAGCCAAGATGAGACATAGACAAACAAGCATGTTTGAGTGATAGTTGAGTAAATTTCTAATGTAAGCCTAGAAGGCATAGTTAAGTCATGTTAAGTCATGTTGAGTCAAGTTAATTCATGTTTGAGTTATGTTGAGTCATAGGGTCCTAATTAAGGGGGAGTGTTAGAAATTGTAATTACTCTTGCATGCTGAGGAAAGCTCATTCTCAACCTCAGCCTCGTTAATTATTAATTATTAATAATAAACCTCAACACCAAAATTGCTTATTCACTCTAGTTCGTGACAACTCCTTTAAGAGAATTGACATGGATCAACTCTTATACACTTCACAGGGAATACCACTTTTCTCAACTTAACAAAAAATGCTCCATGTGTATGGAATCTGATAGAAATATGGAACAAATTTCTCTCATTGCTCAGTTTTCCCATAAATTTAGTCATTGGATTTAAACTGGTCAAAGTTTAACCACCTCAGAGCTATGTAATAACATACTACTTCAAAGTTGTGTTAAAGTTTTATGACACGTCTTAGCTTAGGGTTAGAACTGGTCATTCTAGATCAATAGTTGTTTGTCTCGACCAATGTCACAAGAGCAACATCAGTATTGCATTAAATCAATGTTACGATAAGTAAGGTTTCACCCTTACATCTTTCTTGCAGAAGATTTTACTGTCAAGGTTAATGGATTTGTAAAGTAGGGTAACCACCTCAGGGGTTACTTCCTATCTTTGGTCATTTGACACTTAGACCACAAGAGAGAGCCTTGACACGAGCAGGCTTCAGGGTTTTGTCGCTTCCCGGCTATCTCTGCACAACAATCATGGTGAAAGATTAAATATTGACAGAATTTCTTCCTCGAGTAACTATGCGTTACATCGTTCCTTAATTCATTTGTATTCCTTTTTGCTATATTTTTCATTAAGGCTTTCTTATAGGGTTTCCATTTGATCCTCTCTGTCCCTGTAAAGCAATGAGGGTTCAGTCCAAGATGTTTCCAAACCTCGTCTTTACATGGCAAGACCAATGATTTTAGGTAAATTAATTTTGTTACCCCTATATATGGTTCAGTTCATGTGTTATGGACGAATTGTTTCATTCTTTTGTAATTCAATACAAGGTTGTCATTCTTACACGAGGGGTCGAGCATGAAGTAGTGTTGTAAGAATAGTAAGGATATCGTGAACCACATATTATTGGAGGCGGAGGGCACTCGTTGTGGCCAGGAGCTGGTGGTTGTGGTAATGGAGGAGGGGGTGATGTAGGTACCACTGACGTACATCGATTCTCGCATGTTTCATAGGACCCGCATATGAGAAAGGGCAGAGGATAAGAGGCGATGTAGATAACTTGCCCATTGTTCATGCCTCCATGATTCCCCAGCAGCGAAATAACCAACATAGTTAATACCATAGTTACCGGCCAGTTAGGCCATACTGGAAAAAAAAATAAGTAAATTCGTTGATCCAGTTCGGTATAATGAATAATTCATCTGATTCCAATTCAGTACGGTGCATGATTTTGGCTCAATGCTTTCCACTGGCTAGAGTGTGTTGTCCCTCCAATATTCAGTGTTTCGTTCTCTGTCCTTCGTGCCTCGAACCCTGAACACAAAAAAAAAAAATATAATTATATCTACAGGATCCAACACATTAAGAATTCACATGAACACATGACATGCAATACTTAATTAATTTGACAAAGGTAATTAATGAATAATATTGTTTAGTATGAAATATGTAATGATTATGTGATAGAGATAATTAATTAATCGTGGACTCGTAACAAACAGAGCAGAGCAGAGGTCGTTTAGGAGAATACAAGTTAGGACCTACACAATCTATTTTGCTGAAAATAATGTAGGGAAAGGAAAACAAGTTTGGGCTTGCATAAACTAGGTTGAAAATTGAAATAATGCATGGAAAAGTAAAGTTATTGTAAGGATCGGTTAGTTTTTATAATTCTTCTTATACGAAAAAAGAGGGTAATTTTTTTGTAAGAGGATTAAATAGTAAATTAGTAATTTTTATACTAAAACACTAAAAAATATGGTAATTCTTATAGAAAATAATTAAAAAGTAATTTATATATTAGAAAAATTTATAAAATTGAAAATTGAAAAAAAAAAGATAACTCCTACTTGAACATGATAAAATGACAAATTTCAGTCGCAAATCCAATATTAGAAAAAATTATAAAATGGCAACCCTTAATTGCAAATCCATAACTGTTATACAAAAGAATAGTTGCAAATATATATCCTTGTTAAAAAAAATAGAAAAAGGATAAATCCAATACTAGAAAAAATCATAAAAATTATAAAATTGCAAATCCATCACTGTTATACAAAAGAACAGTTGCAAATACGTATCCTTGTTAGGGAAAGATTTAATGAATTTTCATTAAAGTTTGGAATATAGTGATTGTTCATTTAAATTAATATATATATGTGTGTGTGTATGTTTAAGTATTTGTAATAGGTATAATGTAAAAAAAAATCGTATTGGATTTTAGAGGGTCTGAATTTTTCATAATCAAATTCGAATTCAAATTTGGTAACTCTGATTAATGTTAGAAATTGTAATTACTCCCGCATGCCAGAGTTGACTAAATTTAGGAGAGTGAGTTGAGTTAAGTTATATTGTGGGAAAATATAAATTTAGAGTGGGTGTGCATGTGAAGTTATTTTAAGTCAGTGACTAGTGGAAAAAGGTTTAAATACCCCTCACCAATTTATTGTAATAATTAAGTTTGTGTGATCAATAGAGAAGAGAAACAACTCCTATGGTTTGTGTGTATTAATTATTATGTTTCTCCTTTCTTCCTCTCCAACAATTGGTATCAGAGATCAGAAGAAAATTCTCAATGGAATCATAGAGTATGTGGCATCAAAGCAAATTCTGGCTTTGATGGGGCTTCAGGTAGTGGTAAAACGATCCTACTCAAAATTATTGGAGGAAGAATTCAATAGAAGTTGACTTATTCTTTAACATATAACAGGGTTCCTTACGGAAATGCCCTAAAGAGAAGGATAAAATTTGTAACACAGGAGGAAATACTTTATGATAAGTGAACACTTTATGAAACACTTCTTTTTGCTTCCAAATTGAGGCTCCCTAGTAATATGAGCCAACAAGAAAAGCTTGCAAAAGTAGGGACAACACTTCAAAGTCTTGGCTTGGAAAGATACAAAAATACAATAGTTGGTGGAAACATCTTCTGAGGAGTCTCCAAAGTGGAGAAGAAGAGGATTTGTATTTCCTGTGAAATAATTATGGATCTATCCATTCTATTGTTGGATGAACCCACATCAGGCCTTCATTTGTCCACTTCACTCAAGCTATTGCAAGTTCTCAACAACGTTACGAAGAGTGGAACTACTATAATGACAATAATACATCAACCAAGTAGTAGGGTCTTTCATATGTTCAACAAACTCTTGGTGATATAGGAAGTAAAACCAATATTCTTAGGTCAAGCAAGAGATGCCATGGATTATTTTGGCAACATTGGATTTATTCCAAGTATCCCTATGAATCCTGCAAATTTTGTACTGGATTTGGAAACAAGAGATATGTTTATGATTTCCACACCATGTGAACTGAGTGGAACAATGGAAAATAAAAATCCAAAAGAAATTCAAAATATGGTGATTGAGTGTATACTGGAAAGGTAAAAAGTGAAATTGAAGCTTCAAGGAAGAAAACATATGGTGCCTATGGAAAGAACACACAATAGAAGATGAACCAATTTCGAAGATATAGAATCTGGAAGAAAAAAAAAAGAAAATGCAAATTTGTAAAAAATTTCAGTCATTGTAAGGCAAGCTGAGACATAGACCAGCAAACATGTCTGAGGATAATTGAGTCAATTTCTAATGTAAGCCTAGAAGGCATAGTTAAGTCATGTTGAGTCAAGTTAATTCATGTTTGAGTTATGTTGAGTCATAGGGTCCTAATTAAGGGGGAGTGTTAGAAATTGTAATTACTCTCGCATGCCAAAGTTGGCTAAATTTAGGAGGGGAAGTTAACTGAGTCAAGTCGAATGAGTTCGATTTAGGTTGTATTTTGGGAAATGACGAATTTATAGTGGGTGTGCATGTGAAGTTATTTTAAGCGAGTCAATAGTCGAAAAAGGTTTAAATACCCCTCACCGGTTTATTGTAATAATTAAGTTTGTGTGATCCATAGAGAAGAGCATTCACTCTTATGTTTGTGTACGTTAATTATTGTGTTTCTCCTCCCTTCCCTTCCAACATATAATAACCGATCATTCCAGGTAAAGTTATTTTGTTACCCCTGTAGATGGTTCAATTCTGTTAGATGGTTGTGTTAATGTGTTATTGAAAAATCATTTCATTCTTTGCTAAATTAATATAGGGTTTTCATTCTATTAGGGTTTGGTTGTACGACAAGGAATAAAATAGGTAATTTCTATTGCTAAGAAACTATGTTCGATGGCTTATCTTCTCTTTTGGATAACCCTGGAAAATGGTGAACATCTGGAGTCTCGCAGATCTTCTGTAGCATGGCCCTTGACTTCTCTGAGTGCCCTCTTTCGACCAAGATGTTGGGTGTAGAGACAGATAAGAGATGATGGCAGACGCAGAGAGGAGATCGAGAAAGTGAAGGTAAATTGATTGAAATGAAAGGACATGTAAATGGTTTGAAACAGATAGACGAGTGCCACGTTCAAAATAAAATATTTAAAATGAAATTGCGACCCTTCACTTCCATCACTTAGCCCTCCAATCACCGCAATCGTCAATCAATAACTCGGACAAAGCATATTCACTTCAGACTATATTAAAAAGATCTCAGAAAAAGCATATTCACTTCAGACTATATTAAAAAGAAAAATCAATTAAAAGTTAATGTGGGTTCATCCACTAAGGGTCGAAATAGAAATGCCTTAGGCAAATTAAATTTTTAATACACAATTTTTATCTAATTAACCTTTTAATTAATACATTAGGTTAGATGAGCCAAGTTTTGTTTCATACAAAATGAGATGGTTTCCATGATGGTCAAATTTCACGTAAGTAATGTATTTGTAAATTTCGTGCAACAGATTGTGATTTCAGTTTTGTTTAGAAATGAGATGATTTATGTTCCGGACTCTTCTCCCGGGCCGTCGAAGGGGGCTAACTTTGCGGTTGGTTCTATTCCCATATCAATTTCCTCCTCCACTCCGGAACAGGCTGACCAGCGTATCCACAAGGGGAAAAATAAAGAAGGCGGCCCGACCCCCTTTAATTCCCCATCGTCGTCTCCGGTAAACCTCTTTGACAGCGACTTGGACCATTTGCTTAACAGAGAATCTCTTGAATTAGAACCGCTCACGATTCATAAGCCTGGTCCTAACCACATGCCCTCCATAAGCCCGGACTCGGCTAGAAATATTACGGTTCGGAAAAAAGTCAGAGGAGGGAGCCATCATTTTAGAGGTAGGACTATTGTTTCAAATGAAGGCATCAGAAACTTGTCCCTGGTCGAGATTCCTATCCTTGAAGTCTCTGAATCACAGCCCCTTAGAGCGAGTTTGGCTGCAGAATCATCCAAATGATCCCTATCATTTCTTTCAATATTCGGGGTCTTGGCGTTGATCCCAAATTCATAACGCTAAAAGACTTCTTTTTTCATTCCAGGGCCGCTATCATTCTAATTCAAGAAACAATGCACAAGAAGGAGGACACAATCTCTTATTTCAGGAAAATGCTTCCTAATTGGTTCATCGTCGCTACAGAAGCTAATGGATTGTCTGGAGGTATGGCTACACTGTGGGATCCTTCCCGGGTAAAAGCAAAGGCATACAAATGCTACGCGGGGATTATAATTTCGGCCTCTATCAGGGGATATGATTTTCCAGTAAATGTTCTCAATCTATACGCTCCATACAAATCCCGCATAGCTTTCTGGAATAGACTATTTGATTCTGAGCTGCTAGACATCAATAATCTCCTCATGGCTGGTGACATGAATGTGGTCTTGAAATCTAATGAAGTATGGGGTAAAGGGAAGATAAACAATGGCCTCGCGGACTTCATTAATGCTGAGATGCTCAACAGAAACATGATCGACATAATCCCAGCGGTCATGAAACCGTCATGGTCTAATGGCAGAGTGGGCGAGGCCTACATAGCAAAAAGACTTGATCGAGTCTTTATTCACTTTGATATTATCGATAAGATTGGTATGCCACGCCTTTCCGTGGAAAATGTCCTGATCTCGGATCATAATCCCATCCTCCTATCTTGGCCTGCTAATCTCTTTAGAAGAGGTTATTCCTTCAAGTTTGATCGGGGCCTCCTACAGGATTCCGCCTTCAATGAATATATTCAGAATGCTTGGAAAAGGATAAAGGACAGAGACAAAGATTTTATTTTCTCCTCCTTCAGAGAAAAATTGATAGAGATAAGGGGTCTGATAAAAAAATGGCAATTTCAAAAACATCAGAAGGATAAAAAAGACCTTCTATCGATCCAACAGGAATTAGATCAGCTTATGGCATCTACAGACTACTCCACATGCTCTCTAGAGATGAAAAGTCGCATCAGGATCTTGGAGAAAGATAAACACCGTTTGCTGCAACAAGAGGAAGCCAAATGGAGGCTAAAAAGCAGAGCTCTGTGGATGAAGAATGGAGATAAAAATACGAAATTCTTTCACAAATATGCAAACGCAAGGAGAGCAAGGAACTTCATATGGAGAATAAAGGATGACCAGGGCAACTCTGCGGTCTCACAGGAGGATATTACTAAACAGGCCGTGGATTTCTTTAAAAAACAATATAGCAGGAATGATGAGATTGCCTTCAACGACATAAGATGGGGCTTAGATTTGGTGCCACAGATGTTTGATCAAGCGAAAAATGAAGCCCTGTTCAGCCCAGTAACAGAGAAGGAACTCCTTGAGATAATGAAATCATTTAAAAAGGATAAATCTCCTGGCCCCGATGGATGGTCAATTGACTTCTTTATTCATTTCTTTGACCTATTCAAAACGGACCTGCTCAGCATGGTGGAAGCATCCAGACTCTCGGGCAGTATTCATTCATATACCTCTTCTACTTACATTGCTCTTATTCCTAAGAAGGAAGAGCCAGTAACTTTTCTGGACTTTAGGCCCATATCCCTTTGCAACATAACTTTCAAGATTATTTCTAAGATTATTGCAGAGAGACTCAAGGGGACATTGGCATCTTCTCTCTCCCCTAACCAACATGCATTTTTAAAGGGCCGAAATATTCTTAATGCTGTTGCCAGCACGCAAGAATGTATCCATTCCATGGCTATGCACAAAACAAATGCAGCTATCATGAAAATCGACATTCAGAAAGCATACGATGTCCTGGACTGGGGATATCTACAATGCCTCCTTACGAAAATAGGCTTAGAACGGGGTCCGATCCGATGGATTATGGCCTGTTATGAAAATGTAAACTATGTTGTTTTGATTAATGGTTTTCCCTCTACGTTCTTTCAGGCGGAAAGGGGCTTACGACAGGGATGCCCGCTGTCGCCACTTCTATTCATATTAGCCATCAATACTCTGAGTTTGCATATCAATCGTGCTGTGGAGACAAATGAGTATGCTCCGATCAGAATATGCAAACACATTCACATATCTCATAACCTCTTCGTAGACGACGTTCTACTTTTTGCTATGCTTTCTAAAGTCACCTGGATATGCATCAAATCCATTCTTGACCGGTTTCAAAAAGCATCTGGGCTCGCCATCAACAAATCAAAATCGGTCCTGTTCCATAATGACACTGATGAGGTTCTTACAAGCTGGATCTCCCAGCTCTTTGGGATTTCCTCCAGGTCGCTATCCGAAGGAGTTAAGTATCTTGGATTCCGCTTAAAGCCTAAGGCATATTCAAAGGATGATTGGAGATGGCTAATTGATCGATTTCACAGTAAGATTTCTCTATGGGAGTACAGGTCTTTATCTCTGGGAGGAAGGGTAGTTCTTGCCCAAGCAGTATTGATGCAGCTATCGGTCTACTGGGCTCACCTTTTTCTTCTTCCGGCTAGCATTTTACAGGCCATGAATAGGGTCTCTGCCAATTTCATCTGGGGGGCAAAAGCGGCAAGGAGCAAAATCCATCTTTCAAAATGGGATTTCATAACACTGCCAAAAAATTTGGGTGGCTGGGGTCTGAAGGATATTAGGATTTTTGGGAAATCCCTTCTCTGTAAATCCTTATGGAGAGGCTTTTTTGATTCAAATCCATGGAGTGCTATTATTCGCCATAAATACCAAAAAGGGAGGAGCGTGGAGTTCTGGTACAGGTTTGGCGCCATCGGTATCAAACAGGGGTCCGCCATTTGGCTAAGCTTCAGGAGAATAGAACATTACTTCCTAAACAATCTCAAATGGAGGATTTTTTCTGGTCGTAAGATCTTCATTGGCCTCGACCCTCTTGCTGATTACAAAGGACTTCCTCAGATTCCAGATTCTCTTCTTTTTCATCTCCACAGGTCTGGTTTTTTTACGTGGAACAGGATCATTGATAAATGGAATGGGCTCTATCCTGTGATCAAGAGTGCAGCTGATCTCGGCATCCCGCAGGCATTGTCTTCGCTATGGGATAACCTCAAATTATCTATTGAACAAGTAGGTTTGAAGCGCGCTGGGAATGACGATCATTTGGTCTGGTCTTTTTCCTCCTCAAGAGCAACTGTCAAGGATATTTACTCGGATCTCATCTCCAAGAAAATTATTCCGGCTAGAAAGATCTTCCCATCGAAATGGTGGAAGCTCGCTTGCCCCCTAAAAGTGATCATATTCTCTTGGCTTGTCTTCTACAACAAGAATTTAACTTGGGAAAACTTAAGAAAGCGATCTTGGCATGGTCCCAGCAGATGTGTATTTTGCAATATGGAGGAGGAAACCAACTTCCATATGTTCTTCTCTTGCAGGACATCCCAACAAATCTGGTATGAACTTGCCATGCATTTTTCTTTTCAGCTCCCTAACTTCTCTTCTGTGGATGCAGCTTTTCAATGGTGGGGACGTCAAGATGTAAACAAGCGCCCTGTCCTCCCTACAACAATCTGGTGCCTGTGGAAATGGAGGAATTTAAATTTTTTTGAGAATTCAAACATTTCCTTCAAATATGTGCTGTCATCTGTCATAGCACTGTATCCTCCTATCACATGACCGCATATCGTCCGAAGGGTACAATGCTTATAATTTTGATTATGAAGTATGTTTATAGTTTGGCTGTGGGATTCTTCCCTCTCCTGATGTTTTAAAGGAGACAATGGTGGTGAAATCTTTTATCAGATTTTAAATCTCCTCTTATGTGATGCTTCAGCTCATCTTTTTCTGATTGCCATACTATCTTTCCTGGACAGTCATGTTTTCATGAGAACTCATCAAGTATATGTTGTATATATTGCCTCAATATAAATATAATGCTTTTCTTTCTGAAAAAAATGAGAGATGAGATGAATCTCTGATGAGGCTAAGTAAAACAAAAATATATATAGATTGTGTCATTTTCAATTCCATGTCGACTTTGAAATTGGTAAATGGTATTTATGCTTCATTGGAGATCCATGCAAATTATAAGCCTCAAATTCATGTTTTAGTTTGATGGGTCAAACAATACACGTACTGTCCCATGAAGCCCACATGGACGAGCATGGATCGTTGATGGCCGATTGTCGATCGGGATTCTCCACGTGGAATGTCACATCCCATGGGATTCACCATCCCTCCATGCGCACCCGTCATTTTTTTGTCCACAGGGGAGGGAGACATCCTCACTGCATATTTTTTCGGCTTATTCACGTGAACAACAGAGTGCGGTCTGGAAATGCGAATTTACTTTATTTTGGCTGAGCATCCCTCCCATGAACTCATCATAATTTCTAACTACCCACACTCCATATATATATATATATATATATATATATATTCAGCCTTGCCGGGTACCCAGAAAATGAGACGAGGAGAATGAGTGAATGAATTTTATAACCCAGTTGGTCGAGCTGTTTGAAGGTCGTCGAGTTGCCTGTAGTGTATTAGTAATTCTGTTTCAAAATTTCGGAGGTGAGGAGTTCCATCTTGCTCGGAAAATTAGCGTCTGTAGGGAAAGATTTTCATAAGAAGGAAAATGTTTCGTTTTGGATTTTGCATAGGATTGAAATGCAACTGTGATCCTTGCAATATAGTTGTTTATGAAGCTTCAATCGCAGAGGTCATACCAGAGCTTCTACGGCCAAAGGAATGTGCATCCGGCCTATTTCGGACACTAGATTTTAGCTACTAATGAGAGCAGGCCTTTTGGGAACCTAGCATGGTCAGATTAGGAAAAAAAATGAATGTTGTTTATTTTAAGGATAAAAAATAAATGAATGTTGTTTTTTAAAGGATAAAAACAAAATGAATGTTGTTTTTTTAAAGGATAAAATCAAAATGAATGTTGTTGTTTTTTTAAAGGATAAAATGGTGTAATTATATTTGAGAGACTTTGAGAAAAAAAAAGGTTGAATCAGAGTTCAGATACATGCACTGCTTGTTTAAACCTTTTCAAACCAATCTTGTGGTTTAAATGTGTACCTTCAATTGAATGACAGTAAATCTCTAGTCGAACAATTCAATTCTGTATTTGCAACAAGCAGCAGGGTTTATGTAGGGGCGAGCAGAGAAGCAAAGATTTGTTCTGGTGTACTCCTTAACATAGCATACAGGAAAGCATGGGGGCTCGAACTGGACACTAAAATTGTATTTTTTATGTATGTTAAATCCCTAGTCGAACAATTCAATTGTGTTTTTGCACTAAGCAGCGGGGTTTATCTAGGGGCGAGTAGAGAAGCAAATAAATTTTCTTGTATACTCCTTAACATAGCATAATAAAGCAGGACGGCTCGACGTGGACACTAAAATTGTATATTTGATGTATGTTTTTTCGATATTGATTTTTTTCTATTAATTTTTTAGAATGTATAAATAAATAAATAAATCTTATTTTTAATAAATTAAATTAATAAAATGATTAACCCTCTTCAATAATTAGTTGATTAAGATAAACATTTACCAAAGAAGATATTTAATTAACATTTTCAAGATACTTAGTTAATTAGAATAAACATTTAACAAACCATATATTAGAATTTTAAAATATTAATAAGGTATTAAGTTTGGAAGATTAATCAATAAACTTTATAAAAGAAAAGAAGATATGTCATTAACATTTTCAAAATACTTAGTTAATTAGAATAAACATTTAACAAACCATATATTAGAATTTTAAAATATTAATAAGATATTAAATTTGGAAGATTAACAAATAAACCTTATAAAAGAAAAGTTAACATGCATCATTACATCAAATAGGTGTGGGGCATCATCACTTATTATGAAAGGAAAATATATATTTAAGTTCATACAATATTGGAGTGGTTACAAAGAAAATAATGTAGAGGGTTTAGTTTTTTTTATTAGATATTGATAATATAATGGTGAAATATTTTGAATCTTGGGTGTTATGTGAGAGCTTAGGGATATGCATGATAAGAGTAAGATGTGTGTTATTATCCACCATTTCCGATTATGGGAAAAAGGGAAGTCATGAAGGAAGGAGTTTAGACTTTTACAACAATCATCACTACGATGAAGAAACTCCTTAATTTCTAGATAGATGGGAAGGATAAGAAAGAAGTGTGAAGTGGTAAGAGAAAGTATAAGAAAAAGGACCAGGAGAAGAGGAAGAATTCCAAAGAAGGCAAACCAACATGTAGCAAAAGAAAAGAAACCCATATCTTGTTGGATTTGTAGAGAAGATCACTTGGAAAGGAATTTCCCTATTAAGCAGAGAGTGGCTACTTTGGAGCAACAAGAGTAAACTAATGTTGGAATGGTGCAAGTAGTAGGCTCCTCACAAGATCAGAGAGGAGATCCAAGCTTAGTAGTGAGGATGGCCACCATCTTTGAGAGTGAACAACAATGTTTTGGAGCAACATGTGGAGATTTGAGCACTATTGATATAGAGTCTATTCTCTAATAAAATGTGGATATCATGTCTTCTTTGATAGACATGATAAACAAGTTGGAGAAGAGGACAAGTAGATTAGAGTAGGCAGGAAAAATCGAGATGGCAGTAACAATTCAAAGATGTGACCAAGGAGGTGTTCCTTGGTATGTTGAAGCCAATGAGAGAGTTGGTACATTGAAACTAAGCCCAAGAGGTTGGTTATAGGATCCTACACTCAAGAGACTTGTTAAGGAACCAAAGGGTATGATACAGTCATATCCTCCTTTGCTGACTTACATGACGAGAAAGTATGGAGGAGTGCTTCTAGGATATCAAATGGGAGATGAGGGTGGAGGTTAAAATGGTCAACACTCCTCATCACATTGAGCCATGAAGATATGGCTTGTTGTTGCAGTCAGACGGTGAGTCAATATCATAGGGGTACTTAAGATGGTGCCTCTAGAATAGTAAATTAATGTATTTTTGATGATCTAAGGTCAAGGTTATTGCATTGTGAGGCATGAGTTGTTATCGAGATTGGTGTGATGATCAAATTAGTTACTTGGTTGGCCAAGCAACATGAGGGGCTCCAAGACATGATGACATGAAAGGCTGATTTCCATAGATGTAGTCAAATATATCATCTAGGGAGGGTACATCATGATGATGGCAATATCCATTGGTAAATGACAAGAGAGTTATGGCTCGACTATTACATGGATGATAATAACTTTAAGTGGGGGAGGATACTAGGACGTAGAGTTGTCTAGACCTTTAACCAAGGTTTGGACCATAGAAAATCTCCATCACACAATGTTCAATGAAGATATCATAGGAAATGTGATCAAAGTCAATGTTGGATGAGGGCACACCAACACAAGGTGCCGGAAAATTGACACTTTGGGTTTCCATTAAGCACACGTGGGAAACTTGGTGACATGGTGGGTCTAGATGATTGAGTGCATGACTTCATCAGGTAATGGGTAAAATTACCAAGACAAGGCCATGGAGGTGGAAATGGGACCCCTAGGCATGGGTCAAAAATCCCCTAAAATGAGTGGTCGAGTGGGAGAGTATATTGGCCCAAGGATGTTGGCTTGAACAATGGGTAACATGGACTGAGTGGGTCAACTAACCAAGAGAAAGAACATATCGGATCACATGAATAGAGTGGCATGGTGAGATGAATGGGGAGAAAGATTGGAGGAAGGGAATAGTGTGAGGTGGTTAGGTGGGACGATGGGGTCAGCTGACCTAAGGCGCCCGAAATGTTATGGAAACGTTGACCTATGCATGAAGGAAGAAACTTCCATATATATGTATATGCATATGTATATGTATATATATATATATATATATATATATATATATATATATATATATATATATATATATATATATATATATATATATATATATATATATATATATATATATATATATATATATATATAGAGAGAGAGAGAGAGAGAGAATCCCATCCAATGGAACTCTAAAGGAGGAAGAACTCCAAGGAAGGGAAGACAAAAAGAAGGGCAACCAAAGGGTTTCAAAAATCAAAGGAATTATGAGATGGCTAAAGGATATTACAATCATTATCTTGAAATATAGTATACAATCCTTTCTTGGCACAAGAATGAAGCTTGTAGAAAATGAAATCACAGTTCGAGAGCATGACAAGGATGTGGCACCCAATCAATGGTGCGAAGGCCCAATGAAATTTATTCAAAAAGAGTATATGAATATAATCCCATCTGAGGAAGAACATAAATCAAAAGATCGAGTGGCCTATGATAGAGTTAGGATAAAGTTTGAAGACCAATGTTGGCGGAGAAATAGAAACAGGGTAAAGGCCTCGGGTTTGGGTGTAGGGGCCAACAAGGCTCCATTGTAGTCTACCACAATGCTAGCATTTTCACCATACCCAGAATGGGTAAGGAGTCTCACCTGAGGCATACCACAACCTTAGTTAGATGGGGGTTGAAATATAGTATTAGGGAGAATCATATGAGAGAATCAATAGAAGAGAACATTGAATCATTCTACAAGGAAGTCGAATTGCTACATGCCTTATATGTTGTAACAGAGAGACTACTTAAATATGTGCATAGATAAAAAATTTAAAGAATCAGAATAATGTACAACTAACACACGATGGTCCCAATAGTAGTCTTCATCATTACAGAGAGTGGTAAATACATTACATCAGGCTCAAGGCCTCTTTCTCAACACACAAGACTCTAACAGAACAATACACTAGCTTATGGAATGACAGATACAAAGAAGTTCTCATAGCTCCGCAACAACAATAGTAACAACATCAGCAATAATCATTTTCGGTTCTCCTTTCTACCTTTCGACTTGTTCTTACTTCTATCTCTGCACCAACCTAGACTGTTAGTTCCTTCTAAGGCTCTCCGCCTTCTCCCTTGCTTGATGGTCTCCATTTCTCAGCTGTCCTTGTTCTTTTCCCACTCGACTATATATTCTCCTTCCCGTCGTCCCTCTACAACCACCAGTCTTCTGCAAGTTCCTTTATTTTTCCCAGTTGCTATTCCCACGACTCTCCAACGGCCATTTACACCACTTGTCACCAACATTTTGAGTTCTCTCCAAAACTTCTTAATTCTTCCAAAAACGAAAGCCCCAACACACCCCGACCATAGTCCATTGACTCATCCCAGAGTCAATGTTTCTTCAACGTCGTCAGCGTTGCTGAAGTTTATATTGTTGGTGTTGTTATTGATGCTTCTGTTACTGCTTTCTCTTAGTTGGTCTCTTTAAACGAAGCCCCCAATTCAGGGACAAAATCGATGACTGCCTGGCAGAATTGGGTGTACTCATTGAACTCTACTTGCCATATTCTTGTAATCGCAGTTTCCTGTCCGAGGAACTCATATGTTCCATCATACATTGGTTGGGTTGGTCATGTCATTAACAAGGAAGTCTAATGTGTATTGATGTCATCACTTAATTCCTGCAGTGTCTCAAGGTGTGTTTGAGCTAAGGGCTGGAGGTCGCAGAGTATCTTCTTTGTCTTGGTCGACTCATCTTCTATATGTTGTATGTGGGCCTATAGAGCCTCTATCTCTGCCCCAGTTATCTTTCCTTGGTCTTTGTATTTAGTTTTTTTGGCATCGTTGAGGAGCTAACTAACCCGACAACAGAGGGGGTAGACTGCTTGGTTCTTCTTCACAAGGAAATCTGACCAATCATGAACTTGTTGCACGAGAATGTAGGCCTAATTCACAGCATTAACATTGGATTCTTTCTGGGAAGTTGCATCGGTTATATTCTATTCTATTTAATTTGCATATGTCGTGGCAGGGTCCACTAATGTACTTCTTGTTGGACCTAGGGTTTTCTTGAGTTCTCAATTGGAAAATATTAAATTGTGGCACGCAACCTGGATATGGTCGCAGCATTCAACCAATGTGCAAGCTGAAAAGTAGCATTTGAATATATTATTTATAGAAAATAACTACTTCCATGTATACAAATGGGTGTGGATGTAATATATATATGAGAAGCTCTTAATCTATAATATTAAATGATTTTAATTTTTAGTTGAACAAGTTCAAGGCCCAAATGTAACCCATGCTTGAAAAACATGTTCCCATTGTGCCTTGGAAGATATGCCTTAGCGGCTTACAAACTCTATCCCATAAGATATATTACTCTATACCTTTCAACTCAAATTCATTTAATGTTTGGTATTGTAGAAACATATAATTATGTCACCATATCTAAAAGGGATCCCAATTTTATTTTCAAAAAGTTAATACAAAATCTAATTAAATTAAAATATAAACCCCTTGAAACTCTTAGTTTTCTAAAACTAAGTAGTAAGTGCCACATATAAGCAGATAGTTCTTGAAATATTTTAAAGAAGGTAAATGAAATAAGTTTAGTGCGCCTCTCAAAAAACTTGATATAAAATTGTGACTTGTACATTGATAGTTGGAGTCCAAAATTTCTATAATTGGTATACATGAATTCATATTCATACCTTGTCCAAGTCCTCCAATGGACATAAGCTCTTTATATGTTACTAGCTCTTCACTAACCAAAATGACATGGGAATCAAACCCCATTTATTAAAACCATCACATGGTGCAACCACACACATAAATGACATGGATACTTATCCTTTTATTAAATAAAAAAACATACATTTATGACTCTCATAATCTTCATGATGACTTACATTCATTCATTTGACTTACTTCTTGGTAATCCCTATCACAAGAAACTTGTTACAAGGATAAAACAAGCACTACATAATAGCTTGTTCCTGCCTCTTTGTTAAAAAATAGTGAAACTATCTGATCATTATTGTGATATATTAAAAGAATTAGAAGTTGTGTTTTTAAATATAGTTGTAAAATGTATCTTTGGGGTAAGATTAGTTTCAATCTGTTTCAGAATATTGACAATTATCATTTAGTATATATCTTAAAAATTAAAAAATAATGTAATGTATTTTTTATAAATAGTTCCTTGTATATAGTTTGTTTTGGATGATCTTTGAAATATTAAATGCTATAATTATATTAAGTAAATATAAAATGGTAAATATATTTAGTGACTATAACCATATAAATATAAAAAAAATTAATTTTATAATTTTTATTTATTATGGAGATTACAAAATTATTAGATATTTTTCATGTTAATTCTAATATTAAATTATTTAATTAATATAAAAATTATTTTGTCACCTTTGAATAAAGAAATGTATCAATTAATTAATAATGAAATAATGTATCAATTAATTAATAATGAGATGTCTCACTCAATTATGTAATGCAATTAAAAAAAACAAAATATGATGTGACCAATGTACTCTTGCATTTTTAATTAATATAAAAAATATTTTTCCACCTTTAAATAAAGAAATTTATCAATTACTTAATTATGAGATGTCTCTCTCAATTATGGAATATAATAAAAACAGAACAAAATCTCATGTGATCCATATACTCTTCGATTTTTAATTAATCTAAAGGTTATTTTTCCACCTTTGAATAAAGAAATATATCAATTACTTAATTATGAGATGTCTCACTCAATTATGAAGTGCAATAAAAGATAAAATATAAAAAAAATATTTTGATGTTACCCATGTAGCCTTGGCTAGTTGTTTTAGGCATTGAGAAATAACATGTCCAAATTGACAACCAATCCTATGAAATATAAATGTCAATAAAATAAATTGTATAAAATGGAAAAATATTTTTTTAAATTACACTTTGTTAAATTGAAAAGTATTTTTGTTGTTAGAATAAATTAATAGATAAGAAATAAATACACCATGCATAATGCCCACCTAATTGCACAATAATGCTCACCCATCATTACGTTGTTGGGTGGGTTCAACTACATTACATGGATGCATTTAGCTATATACATTGATGAAATACAACGTAGAAGTACACATACTGATTCAAGCTTGTGAATGATTCTAACATGATTGAGTGTATTTAAATTAACCATGTTATCCACTCGCAAGTTAGTATTAAAATTGAGTGTAGGCACCCTAAATTCAAGATTTTATAGAATGACTAACCTTTTCTTGTTTACATTTCTTTATGTTTTTCATGCTTTCATTCGCCTTTAGCACATAATTTTGATCTTAGTTTCATGTGGAATAGGGTTTGTCATGGAAATAGGTTAATTTCATAGATGGAGACTTTGATAGTTTAATTAAATAGACGATTGATTTTTAGGATTTCTGCTTGGTCTATATCGTGAAGGGATTCTTAAAATGTGCAATGAAATTTGTGTTTAGTAAATTATGGATTATTCATTTGAGAAAGATAGGCACGGAAACATGTGCTTATATGAATTGACTTATCTTTCTTTGCATTTCTGACGAATATAAGAATGTACAAATTCTTAACTTTCTTTTAAATTTAAATTCATTATATTTTATGGATTTTTATAAGATCATTGCTTATGAAATCACCTCGTTCATCAGTTTGATGGTCAGAGGCTAGCTGACTCTTCCTCACACCAGTGTTATGGTTTGCAAATGAGTTCAACATTTTTGGATTAATTTCTTCAAAACATCATAAAAATATCTATCCAAACCTTGTCCAAGACCTCCAATGGACACTATCTCTTTATATGCTACTAACTCTTCACTACTCAAAATGGCATGGGACTTCCCAATTTAGTAAAAAAATCACATGTTGCAACCACACACATAAATGACATGTTGAATTCTCCTTTTATTAAATTAGCAAACATATATTTATTACTCTCATAATCTTCATCATGACTTATAGTCATTCATGTGACCCATCTCTTGGAAGTCCCTATCACAAGAAACTTAATACTAGCCTAGATCCATATTAACCTCGGATCTATCAAGCATTGAGAGGGATCAAATCTCTCGATATGAAAACCTCTTTTAAAGAGAAAAAACATTCAATCCCTCTCAGCGCTTGATAGATCTGTGGTTAAAATGGATCTAGGTTGGTTTTTATATACACATACCATATCTAGGTTGTTTCCATCTCTCCCTCTCTCACTCTCTTCCTTCCCTCTCTACTCTCTCCATCCCTCTCTCATTTTTTCTCTTAATTCCTCTCTCTGTTCCTTTCTCTCCCCCATCTCTTTCTCTCTCCCCCCTTCTCCTTATCTCTCTCCCCCCTCCATCTCTATGTCTCCCTCTCTCTGTTACCTTTCTCTCCTTCTCTCTCACCTCTCCTCTCTATCTTCCCTCCTATCCTCTCTCTTTCTCTAACTTGTTACTTTCTCTCTCTCTCTTCCCTCCCTCTCTCTACCCATCCAACTCCATATTTCTCTCACTCTCTCTCTCTCTCTCTCACTCTCTCTCTGCCCTATAGATTTGTCATTATCTCCCTCCCTCTCTCCTTCGCTCTCCCCTGCCTCTCTCTCTCTCCATATGTTGGAGAATTTTCAATTTATGTAATCAATACTATATGTAATGTCTAAAAATTTTACATTTTAATTTTTTATTGTGAAATGAGTTTTAGTTTTTGGGCATGTTGTATTGATAAGCCATGGTATTGTCCCATGGTATTGTAAGAAAACCTATTGACAAGTTAATAATATCCATGGTAATGTGGAGGTAGATATCCATGGTTAAGAAATTTGTTATATTGTAGGTTTATTGTAAGTATTTTTTTTCTATATAAAAACAAAAATATAATTACATCGAAGCCCCGCCTCAACCGCTGTTGCTAGAGTTCATCAAGAAGATCTAAACTGCCCCATATTGGGGAAACCAGTTTGTCATGGCGAAAAGACCAATCAAATATCCCGGGACTGTTATCAAAGGAAACCCATACATAGGACTCAGATCCATGTTTTGAAGCAAAACCCCGAAAAAGATTCAACACAACACCACCAGAAGCAACAACAAAATGACAGACCTGCTGGTCAATCATACAAACAATAAGAACAAATATTATCAAATAATATTTAGAATACCGTCGGGTCTGCATTAGCGCATCGCACATATGAAGGGTAAAGGCTCCGCCCCTTGGATTCCGCCGATGCGATATTGCGATGCGATCCAATCGCAATCAGATATTTCTATCAGTAAAGGCTTCGCCCCTTGGCTTCCGCCGATGCAATCTGATCGCAGTTGCATATTGCTATATGAAAAGGCTCCGCCCCTTGGTTTCCGCCGATGTGATATTGCGATGCAATCCGATCACAATCGCACATTGCCATAAGTAAAGGCTCCGCCCCTTGGTTTCCGCTGATGCGATATTGCAATGTGATCTGATCTGATCGCATATTGCTATATGAAAAAGCTCCGCCTCTTGGTTTCCGCCGATGTGATATTGCGATGTGATCTGATTGCAATCGCAAATTGCTATATGTAGAGGTTCCGCCCCTTGGTTTTTGCCGATGCAAAATTGCGATGCGATCTTATTGCAATCGCATATTGCTATATGTAAAGGTTTTGCCCTTTGGTCTCCCCTTTCTGTGATCGCCAACGGTCTGTTGGGTGGCCATTAATGTTCTTGGAGATCACCCGCCTCTGAGTGCGCTTCTTCCTCCTGAGTCATTTCATTCTTTACCAATTCTTGATAATCTCGCATCTTTTGTTCAGTGGCTAGAGTAGAGAGTATACCTGTATGGAGATCTGTTCCGCTTTCCACTCCTATATTTGCCAATAGGTCAGCTACTTTGTTTCCCTCCCAGCGTATGTGCTTGAGATTGATCGCTTTGTGGGAGGAGAGCTAGATTTCGATAAGTTTTAGTCAACTCTCCATTCTCCAACTGTTGCTCACCTTACTTGAGGTTGTTCCCTGCAGCATTTTGGTGACCATATTTATGAGAATTTGTGAATCTCCCTCTATAACAAGTGGGAATATACCCTGTTTTTGGGCTATAATGAGTCCCTGCCATAACCCTTCTAACTCTGCCGAGTTGTTGGTGTCCCATCCAGTTGAGCCTAAGTAGGTTAGAATAGGAGTTCCCTTATGATCTCTGAAGATTCCTCCAAATCCAGACTTTCCTGGATTTCCTTTCGAGGCTCCATCAAAGTTTAGCTGGAACATGTGACAGGGAGGAGGAATCCACTTATCTGGTGTCCTACTTCTTGCTTGAGTTTTTCCGTTGATTATCATTTCTTGGTTCCACTGCAGATTCCAATTTGTCCAGATGGTTCATTCCAACGGGAGAGAGGGAAAGTCTTCCTTAGACCATGTTTGAAGAAGTAGTGTTTCCCTGATATTTTGACATACTATATTCCATAGAGATTCCAAGGGCATAGCTTGGTCCTTGAAGATTCGCCGGTTTCTCTCCTTCCAAAGGGTCCACATGAGAAAACTCGGTATAAGCTTCCATAAGGAGTTTAACAGCTTGCTTTTGAATGGGTTCCTTGCCCAGTTGTGAACAATGGAAACTATATCTCCTTGTGTCCTTCCATCCTTTTGGCATCTAAAGTTGACCTTTTCCCAGAGCTTGTGCGCTAATGGACAAGAGTTCATAAGATGCTGAGTGGTTTCCTCTTCTTGCTTGCAGTTGGGATAGATGGAGGGGCCTTGAAAGCTCCTCTTCCTGAGGTTATCCCAAGTAAGGATTTTATTGTGACATAAAAACCAAAGAAAGGTCGAGACTTTCGGCCAAATCTTGGGGTCCCATATTTTATTCCAGAGAGGGTCCTTGACAATGTGTTCCTTCATGATGATGTGATAGGCCTCCCTAGTTGTGAAGGATCCTTTTTCTTCATAGCCCCATCTAAGAATATCTTTTTCCTCTGAGTATTGTATTCTTCTCTTTGCTAATTCAGTACTGAGAATCTATTGAGCTGAGTCTGTTCCCTGTCTTATTATGTGGTCCGTGATACACCATTGCCTGTGCCCGTACAATGTGGAAGGAAGCCAGAAGTGCTTGACAATATTATAGGTTTGCATTTCCTGTTCCGGGATTTGATGAGATAAGATCAAATACTTTAGTTTGGGTTGCTGCTGCTAAGAGTCATCCCAAAACCTTGCTGTATTGCCATCCTTCACTTCCCAGAAGCTATGCTGCTAAATTAAGAGCTTGTGTTGCTTGGCCGCATTCCAGATTAGAGAACCTGGGTTGACTTCTGAAATTCAAATTAATTCTTTGGTGGGTCGACTGTTGGCATACTTTGCAGTCCATAGGGATGCCCAAGGGGTGGATGGCATAGTAATACATTTCCACCAGATGCAGGCACCCATAACCATATTGTTGTGATAAGGATCACGCAGACCCATTCCACCAGCAAGCTTTGGCAGGCAAACTGTGTCCCATTTGACTAGGGCCCATTTGCATTTTTGATCTAAGTTGCCCCACAGGAAGGATCTTTGTAGGCGTTTGATCTATTTGAGTACCCATTTGGGTGCTGCTAGGATCGAGAAGAGATACAACGGCATGGATTGCAGAACCGCCTTGATTAAGACAAGGCGACTGGCCATATTGAGAGCCCTATGAGTCCAGGAAGATAATAGAGCCTCCAATTTTTCTAAGAGCATTCTCCAAGAGGAGTGTTTCAGGGCTGAGTCAGTCATAGGAGTGCCAAGATACTTGGAAGGGAGAACAACAATTGAGAATCCAAGAATACGAGCTATAGAAGCTTGGGTGACAGAGGGGGTATGAAAAAAAAAGATTTGAGATTTGGCCTTGTTGATCTTTGCGCCAGAGGCCTCCGAAAAGTTTGTCAATAGTGAATTGAATTGTCGAGCTTCCTGGACTGAAGGGTGACCAAAAAGCATATTATCGTCCACAAATTGCTGATGAGTGAAGGCTAGAGTGTTAGGAAATTACAGGCCTCTTACTTTCTGAGAAGACAAAGCAGCTTTAATACTGCAGCCAAGACCTTCTGCCATTAACACAAAGAGGAAGGGGGAAAGAGGGTCCCCCTGTCGGATACCCCGGGAAGGCTGTAAAGGAGATGAGGGGATACCATTGATCAAAATTGAGAAAAAAGAGGAAGAGATGAGACTCATGACCCAACAAATCCAAGTTGGGGAGAAACCAAAGGCAAATAGGGTCTTTTGAATATACATCCAACTAAAATTGTCAAAGGCTTTTGAGAGGTCAATTTTAAGTAGCATACATGATTTCTTGGAATGCTTCAGGGAGTGGATGATTTCATGAGTGAGGATTATGCTGTCCGTAATCTGCCTGCCTTCTACATATCCTGACTGCTCCGGCGAGATGAGAAGTGGCAGCAGCGATTTGAGTCTTGAAGCTATGATTTTGGAAACTATCTTGTAGATAACATTGCATAGACCAATGGGTCGAAATTTGTCAGGGGTGTTAGAATGAGCTTCCTTTGGGATAAGGGCTATGAATGTGGCATTCATAGCTGGAAGCATCCACCTCATGGTTCTTTATTCCTCTACAATCTGCCAGACTTCCAATTTAATTATCTCCCAGAAATTATGGAAAAAGTTGGAGGTAAATCCATCTGGCCCCGGCGACTTGCCTTCTTTCAGTTGATGAATTGCATTATACACTTCCTATAAGTCGACCGGTCTGAGTAAGAGCTGGTTTTGCTCTTCTGTGACGAGTTTGGGAATGTTCTCTGTGATTTTTTGTTATGAAACCAGCTCAAGAAAAGATAGAAAAGATAGATCAATGCCTTAGAATTCAGCCACTTCGAGGGGGCAACCTCCTTTACATTACATAAATGAACAATTCTTCGATGATACAAATGACAAAACCTCCTTTCTATATATAGGAGTCTAAGGAGTCACAATATAACCCAGCCGACCTAACAATAATAATATAAAGCCACAAAAATAACAATAGAGGGATTCTATGGGGCACAGTAATAACAATATGGGGGCAATACGGGCACAACAATATTAATAAGGGGTATAACTACAATAGTAATGGGGTAATCACTAGTATTATAGGGACCCAACATGCCCCTCTCCTTCAAAAAAGTGTTGTCCTCAACGCTTGAGTAGTTCTGGATACTTCTGTATAAAATTCTCATCCTCCCATGTCGAATTTTTAGCAGATAAGTTCTTCCACTTGATAAGATACTCCGAAATTGATCGATTTCGTAGCTGTCGAGTTCGTGTTTCTATGACTGCTTCCAGTTCCAATATAATTTTTCCTTCCTTGTCAAGTTCTGGCAATATTGTTTGAACTAGGAGCTTGTCACCTATAACCTTCTTTAAACATGAAACATGGAAAACTGGGTGCAATAGAGAAGCTGCAGGAAGTTCCAATTTGTATGCCATAGTACCAATCTTTTGCAACACCTTGTACGGACCATAATACTTTGGTGATAATTTATTATCCTTCTTAGCTTGCTTGAGGGACATTTTCTTATATGGTTGTAGCCGTAGGAATACCCAATCACCTACATCAAAACTTCTTTCACTGCGATGTTGATCTGCCTGTTGTTTCATTCTATTCTGTGCCAACACGAGGTTATCCTTTAAGAGTTGGAGGACTTGTTGTTGATGTTCGATGTGATGTTCCACTGCCTGAACCTTAGAATTTTCTCTTAAATATGATGTGATGGATGGTGGTTGATACCCATAAAGTGCCATAAATGGGGTCATTTTTGTTGTTGTATGGAAGGAAGTGTTATACCACCATTCAGCCAGAGGCAACCATTTGACCCATTGTGTCTGTTTATAAGATACAAAGCAACGAAGATATCCTTCCAAACATTTGTTTACTATCTCAGTTTGCCCATCAGATTGACGATGATAAGATGAGCTATGAGCTAACTGAGTACCAAGACAAGAAAATAATTCTGTCCAAAAATTTCCAGTGAAAATGGGATCTCTGTCACTTACAATAATCTTTGGGTTTCCATGTAGCTTTTGAACTGTTTCCATAAATGCAGTAGAAACTGTACTGGCCTTAAATGGATGTGATAATGCACAAAAGTGTGCATACTTGGTAAGTCTGTCAACTACCACCATGATGACACTCTTTCCCTCAGACTTGGGTAAACCTGTGATAAAATCCATTGAAACCTCCTCCCATTGTTGGCTTGGAATGGATAAAGGTTGTAATAGACCCGGTGTCTTAATTGTTTCAACTTTATTTTGTTGGCAAACCAAACATTCCGCCACAAACTTTTGAATATCTGATTTAAGGCCATCCCAAAAAAATTCCTTCTTAACCCTGTGGTAAGTTTTTAAAAATCCTGAGTGCCCTCCTAAGGGAGAAGTGTGCAATTCCATAAGAATCTTTTGTTTTAGCTGGGAATTCTTACAGAGGTATAAGCGATCTTTGTACCATAACGAATCATTTTGCCAGCTAAATGTATCAGACGTACTGGAATCTTGTTGTAACTTTCGAATAAGTGCCCACACTTCTTCGTCATTCTTCCATTCCTCCCTTGCTTCGTTTATCCAATCTGGTTGGATAATAGAAATGGCGCACAACAATGCTTCTACATCCTCATCCTTTCTTCAGAGTGCATCTGCCACCACATTTTGCTTCCCTTTTTTGTAGATGATTTCAAAGTCATAACCCAACATCTTTGTGACCCACTTTTGTTGCTCTTCAAAGGATAATATTTGTTCTAAGAAGTATTTAAGGCTATCATGATCCGTTTTTACCTTGAAGTGTCTTCCCATTAGGTAGGGTCGCCATTTCTTAAGTGCATGGAGTATTGCCAACATTTCAATACGACTTTCAAAAGAAATGGGTCTTTCATCTTGCATTAGAATAGCACCAATTCCATTTCCTGAAGCATCACATTCCACAATAAAGGTTTTTGTGAAGTCCGGTGTAGCTAAGACTGGTGCTTGGCACATTGCCTCTTTAAGATGTTCAAAGGCCTTTGTTGCTTCCGGAGTCCATGAAAATGCATCTTTCTTCAATAATGTTGTTAGAGGTGCTGCTATTCTCCCATAATTCTTAACAAACTTGCGATAATACCCTGTCAAGCCGAGAAATCCTCACAGATGCTTTATGGATGTGGGAATTTTCCTTTCCTTAATGGCTTTAATTTTGCTAGGGTCTACCTTAACTCCTTCATGAGATACAATATGACCCAGGTATTCCACCTCCTAGACTCCAAAGAAACATTTGGATCTTTTTGCATATAATTGTTTCTCCTCCAATAGTTGTAGCACCCTGTCAACATGTTCAACATGATCCTTCCAAGACTTGCTGTAGATTAGTATATCATCAAAAAATACTAACACAAATTTTCTAAGGAATGGTTTGAAAATTGAATTCATCAAACCTTGAAATGTTGAAGGTGCATTGGTAAGTCCAAAAGGCATGACCAAAAATTCATAATGACCCTCATGAGTTCTAAATGCTGTTTTCGAATGTCTTCAGTCTTCATTCTGATTTGATGATATCCTGAATGAAGATCCAACTTGGTGAAGTAAATTGATCCATGCAATTCATCCAATAATTCATCAATGATAGGAATGGGGAACTTATCTTTAATAGTGAGCTTGTTGAGCTCCCTATAATCCGGACACATGCGCCATGATCCATCCTTCTTGTGCACCAATACTACTGGAGCAGAGAAAGAACTTTGACTCGGTTGAATTATACCAGCCTCTAGCATTTCTGCAACCATACGTTTAATTTCACTCTTTTGGACATAGGGATATCTATACGGCCTGATGTTTGGAGGAACACTTCCTGGAATCAGATGAATAACATGATCATGATCACGCATAGGTGGGAGACCTTTGGGAGTCTCAAATACCTTGGAATGATTGTCCAGGACTTTTTGGAGATCTGGATAAATAGATGATTCCAATGTGGAAACATCTAGCGAACATAATTGTGCAATTACACCTCTTTGTTCCTTTTTTAGAAGCTTTGTCATACCATTAGAGCTGATTATCTTTCCTGGTTTCCCTGCAATACCCCTTAATTCAACTTCCTTTCCTTCCGTAGAAAATTTGATGAAAAGTTCTTGAAAATTAAAAGCTATTGTACCCAAGGATTGTAGCCATTGGACTCCTAGTACAACATCAACACCTCCCATTGGAATGGAAATCATTGGGCTAGTCAATTCATATTCTCCGATGGATAGCTTGATATTATGGCACTTTCCAGCACAATTTATTGTTCCTCCATTTGCAGTCATCACTTGACACTCTGGTGTTGGATATAGGAAGCAATTCAATTCTTTTGCTACCTTACAATGAATAAAATTGTGGGTGCTTCCTGAATCAATCAACACTATTACCTTTTTCTTCTTGATTTGTCCTTCTATCTTGATGGTTTGAGGAGTGGTAATTCCCACCAATGCATTACAAGATATGGTCGGATTTATTTGTTCTTCATCTAGGCTTTGTTCCTGGAGTATATCCTCTTCTTTTGACCTTTCTTGCTCCTTTTCTTCTTCCTCTTCACAATCTATGTAGAATAATTTCTTCTCAGCACACTTATGACCTTTAGTGTATTTGCTATCACAACTGTAACAAAGCCCTTTTGCTTTTTTTTCTTCCAATTGTTGAGGTGTCAACCTTATAGGTTGTGGAAGACTAGGGGCAACAACACTTCCGTCTTTATAGTTGTGAGTGGTATGCTTCCTGGTTGCCATAATTTTGCTTTCCATTTTTCTTGCTAACCTGAATGCCTTCTCTAATGAATCAGGTTCCCAAAGGCGAACATCATGTTGGATATTATTCTTTAAAGACCCTATGAACACATCAATCCTATGCTCCTTTGGAATATCTTTTACCCTTATGTTCAATTTTTGGAACTCCTCAATGTGCTCCATTATTGAACCCTTTTGTTTGAGACTTATCAATTGGCTAAAAAAAGTGTTGCTTTTTGTATCCTCATAATGTGCTATCAATTCTTCCGTAAAAATTGCCCAAGTGATAAATTTTTTACGAGAGCAAAGCCATTGATACCATACAAACTGATTTGGTTCCAAATATAAAGTTGCCATACATACCTTTTGTGTGTTTTGCACATTATTGAGATCAAAAAATTGATCCATCTGTAATATCCATGTTGCGGGATCCTTGCCATCAAACTTCCTCATATCAATTTTTAGAATATGGTGGGTCTTTGATCCAACATTAGAATCTATGGAATCATGATTAACATTTCTTTTGTTCACATCATGAGTTTCCTTTACAACCTTCTCACCATTAGTAAGTATTTCTTGTAGAAAATTTGTCAAATCTATCTTCAAATCTGCCATGTCTGTCTTCAAATCTGCCATGTCTCTCTTCAAATCTGTCTTCGAATCATCCATCTTAGCTTCCATGCCCTTTATTTTGGATTCCATGCCATTTATCTTTGATTCCATGCCATTTATCTTAGCTTCTGTTAGCTTTTGTGAGCGTGACATTTGTTGCACTTGTTCTTGTAATTTTGATATATCATGTAGCATTTCTTCCTCTTCTTCATGAGTCATGCTAGAGATTTCAGGTTCCTTACTAGGTGTTTGCATTTTCTTTCCTCAGGGCATCAGTTACCGATAATAATGCTTTACTATGCCCTTTGAATTCCTTCAAACCAAGCTTATGCAAAAATTAAAAAAAAAGTACACACCTTTTTTCACTTTGTAGAAGCCTGATATTGAATCTGATGTATCTCTGTAATTTCGGATTGTCCAGTTCTGAAATTATGACCTGTAGTAGCCTTCTACATCCTCTTTCCAATGCCACTAGTCTGATCCAAATTGGATTCTCCAAGGAAGAGTTATGCAAAATCTCCCACAGTGACCTGCTTATAGACTAGTTCCATAGAGCAAACTTGTACGACGTGCCACGAATCACTGTTTCAACCTTTGGCTCTGAAAAAATATATACAAGAAACTAAAGTCCATCCTCTTTCTGTACCTTCTTACGAAATTTCAATCCGATGCTCAAAAAGAAAGTTATGACGATTTTCCCCAGGTCACCTGTTTGGAATGTAATTCAGGAGTCTGCAAGAAGACCAACTTCCTCAGATCATATCTCCGAAAATATAGCGCGAAAAGTTCTGAAATTTGGACCCGAGATTTAGTGCGATGTCTTCTCAAATGGGTTTTTTTTAGCTTCTGAAACATTGCAGAAAAAAAGTTATAGCGAAAATGCCACGATGACCTGTTGGGAGCAGCGAAACCCTAGAATCCAAGGCTCTGATACCAAATGTTATGAAACCAGCTCAAGAAAAGATAGAAAAGATAGATCAACGCCTTAGAATTCAACCTCTTCGATGGGGCAACCTCCTTTACATTACATAAATGAACAATTCTTCGATGATACAAATGACAAAACCTCCTTTCTATATATAGGAGTCTAAGGAGTCACAATATAACCCAGCTGACCTAACAATAATAATATAAAGCCACAAAAATAACAATAGAGGGATTCTATGGGGCACAGTAATAACAATATGGGGGCAATAGGGGCACAACAATATTAATAAGGGGTATAACTACAATAGTAATGGGGTAATCACTAGTATTATAGGGACCCAACATTTTTCCTATAGCTTGCATTCTGTCCACCTGTGGTTCTTGATGAGCTTGCTTAAAGTAGTTGAGAAGTTCAAGCTCGATTTCTTCATGTTTTCCCACCTTTACCCCCTGCTAATTTTGGATGTGAATAATATTGTTATTCACTCGGCATTGAATAGTGGAACGGTGGAAAAATTTTGTATTTTTTTCCCCTTCCTTTAGCCACCTGATTCTTAATTTTTGCCTCCAAAGTGTTTCTTCTTGTTTGGCCCTCTCTAAGATCTGAATTTCAAGAGACTTTTCCTATTTCGAAAGTTCCTCTGATCTTCCCTCTGTGATGATCTGTTGCTGCAATTGTTTCATATCTTGATCTAGAGTAGTCTGAGCCTGGAAAATGTTACCAAACGAAGAATGGTTCCATTGTTTTATTTTACTCTTGAGGTATTTAAGCTTCTGCTGAAATTTTAACATGCTTGTACCATTTGGCGAAGGGAAGTTGATCCATTTTGAATTTACCAGATTAAAAAAATCCAGATGTGTCATCCAAAAAGCCTCGAAGCGAAACGGCCTGCAGGTAGCATTACCTGGTCGAGACCACTGGAGAGAAATTGGCCAATGGTTTGAGCCTGTTAGCGGTAGGATTAAAGCTGAAAGGTCTCCCCGTAAGTGGATTGCGTTGTCAGAGATTAGGAATCTGTCCAGGCGAGTCGCAATTTGGTGCGAGCCAGCTCTTTTGTTATTCCAGGTAAAAAGGCCATTGTTGAATGGCATGTCAATAAGCCTATTTTTTTGAATGCAATCTTTTAGATTGTTACTTTCCTTGTCCAGCTTATTCCTTCCTCCTCGCTTTTCCTCCATTTTGGTTATCATGTTGAAGTCACCCACAGTGATCCAGAGCAGATGAGACCTATCAGTATTGATTGACGAAAGGGTATTCAAAAGTTCTACCTTATACATAGCTTCCTGGGGAAAATATACATTGGTTATGTGGCCATGTATACTGGTACCTATAGTGTGGAAAGTAGCTTAAGGGAAATGCTTGTTTGCATGAATGTTGTTGAGCTCGATGGAGCGTGCATCCCAGATGATTTCCAAGCCTCCTGAGGTGCCAGAAACATCTACTACTGCTTCTCAACTACCCAGCCAGACTTTTGCAGCAATTCGGTCTAGAGAAATGGAGTTGCATTTAGTTTCCTGCAAAAAGAGAATTTGGGGGATCTCTTGCTTTATCATGTTCTTAATCAGTCTGCATTTCCCAGGGCTGTTGAGCCCCCTGATGTTCCATGAGATTAGCTTCATGATCGAAGGTTGGAGAGAGAGTTGTAATACTGTGTGAGCTTGGAGTACCTACCTGACTCCACTAGCATTTCCCCTATGCGGATGGTGTGTTGAAGATCCGTTTTCCTCCCTCTCTTTTTGTTATCTTTGATTATGATTTTTCCATCCCACAGACCTCTAGTTTGAATACCTAGGGATTTTTGCCTTTGAGCTCTGGAGAGAAATACTTCCAGATTCTCTAACTGTCGCTCTAGGATTTTATCATAATTTTTTGTTTTGCATGCCTGATCTAGGCAAAGAATGTCCAAATCTCCAATGTCTATGCTTTCTGGTTCTTCTTCCATATGCTGTGTGTCACTTATGTTTTCTGTTGTTTTCGTTGCCCTGGAAAGGTCAAGCTACGAGTTGTCTACCTCCATTCCTTGCGAGTACCAGGTTGGGACTGTGCCCATAGCCGTGGAGGAAGGATCTGTGGGTAATGGTTCTTTTGGGATTTTTTTGGGATCAGAATGTGCAGGTTATTTGTTCATCATGGGATCCTTCTCAGATGGGACAAGGGGCTCAGGGTTGTGTATTTCTTGTCGGGCTAGCACTTCAAAACTTTTGCTCATAGAGGGTTTTGATGAACTGGCTTGAGGCTTCTTAGGGATTATAGTAGGTTTCTTGTGGTTTTTCCTACGATTGGCAACTTGAGTGAAGCCAGTCAGATCTAGCTCCTCAGGGGCATAGGTATTCGAGGGTTTCTGGTTTAGAGGACAGTCCTGAAATAGGTGACCCAGTTCATGGCATCTCCTGCATCTGAACGACACATGTTCATAATCAATTGACCGAATCCATTCAACATCGTCATGAAAAATACTTACCACATCTGGAAGTGCCTTGCTAAGGTGCATATAAACGCAAATGCGTGCAAAGGAGGTATATCTTCGGAGCTTTATTTCCTCTACCATTTTGACAAATTCACCGAGACCATTTCCTATGGTTTGTAATGTCTCTTCGTCCCAGTATTCTAATGGGAGTGAGTAGAGATGGATCCAGACTGGCACCCAGCTGAGATCCTCTTTATCTGGATTAAAGCGCTCCACCCATCCCCTCAAATATAGGCCAGCTGTGTTGAAAAAATAGGGGCCACCATCTAGTACTCTGTTTCGGTCCTCCAAGTAGTTAAAGATGGTCGTGAAGAATCCTTTGGGTCCTAGCTGTAGCGTTATGTGTCCTTTCGACTTCCACTTCGCTGCTATCCATCCGTGCAATGCTTTCTCTGTTCGCCACATACCTATGAATTTGCCTATCAATGCATGATCTCTCATGTACTGGATCTGAGCATTGATCCGATCACTTGGGAGCTCTATTTTTGGGCGTTCGACAGCGACCGGTCTGTAGGTGTTTGAGGTGACCTGGGGGTTCTCTCTGTCATTCGCCTTGGCATCTTATGGATCTGTCTTCTCTCTATCTCCATTTTGATCCACTGAACTCGTTTCTTCCTCACGCCTCTGAGGAGAATCATTTGTGTTGGGGGGAGGCGCAGCGTCCTCCCCCTAGGGGGTATTCATGTTGTATGCTCTGCTTCTTGTCGTGTGCTACCTTTCGTAATGCTGGTGGTATGACAGTATTGTAGAAGCCTGCTTAGGTCTGCCGTTGTAGGTTCTACAGAAACCCTAAATTGCCATACCCTGAGACGCCTCTCTCGGTTTATTGTAAGTATTAAGCTTTTATGTGCTTATTAATTAAATTTAAATATGGTTATGGAATCATTACTAGTACCTTCCTAACAATCATTCGTCTATTGATCATTATTAGTTTACCATTGACTAATGCAAATTATAATGTTTAAATTATAATGCCACGTGGATAATTGGCTTACATATCAAGTAAATAACTTATACTCAAGTAAATAACACATCTACCATCAATTACTTCCCACCATAATTTAAGCATGTATTTGCATAAAAAATGGATATGAATAAGATGTAAGAAATATACTTATACAGTTAATTCCCACGATTATTTATGTTTTCTTTAACACTTATGTAGAATTAAAATTGTAAATGTGTAAACTTTTACTACCCACCAAAATGTATGCAAGTTATTCTTGTTTGAGCAAGCAATTTACTTATCCACTTCACATCTTAATTTATTAGTTACTACCAAAGCAAGAGGATAGGATAATTTGTCTATCAACCATTATTAATTTAGCAATGACCAATGTAACTTGTAATTTTATATGCAATTTTTTCTAGAGAATAATTTCTAACTTGAGTTGGAGGGGCTAAACAGACCTACAAAACAAAATTATAACATAATAAATTGAATTTTATTATTTTTATTGCTTTTAACTTTTTATTGAGTCAAGATTTAAATGTTTACACTACAAAATATCCACCATACTAAGTTCTATATTACTTTCAACCTTTTATTATGTTTTAATTGAGCTGATATATAAATGTTAAATGTTAAACATGTAATCCTACACATCTAACTCTACGCATCTACCTCTATATTAATTTTTAATTAGGGCCAACATTGTCAATAGATTAAATTTTTTAAATGTTAAACATTTATGCTTGACATCTACCCCATATTGGGTTTTAGATCACCTTTAAACACAACAAGGATACAAACATGTCACACACAATGATTCCCACCCATCATTTCCTTGTTAGGTGCATTAAGTTTACTAGGCTTACTATGTTGACCTAGGATTACTAGCTTTACCTAGGTTTATTAGGTTGACCGATGATTTACTCAGTTGACCTAGGTTTATTAGGTTTACTAGTTATACTAGGTTTACTAGTTATACTAGGTTGACCAAGGTTTACTAGGCCTACTTGATTTACTATGTCGACCTAGGTTTGTAAGGTTGATTGAGGTTGATTAGTTTGACCTAGATTGATAAGGTTTAATAGGCTAACTAGGTTTACGAGATTTACTAGGTTGAGCTAGGTTTATTAAGTTGACCAAGGTTTACTACACTGACATAGGTTTACTAGGTTTACATATGTTTACTAGGTTTACCTAAGTTTACTAGGTTGGCCACTAGAGTGACCTATGTTTATTAGTTTTATTAGGTTTACTAGGTTTACTATATCAACCATAGAAAATCATGGTCAACTATAATCCATTATGGTCATCATGGTTGACTATGGCAAATCCTAGTTGATCGTTGTTAACCATGGGTAAACATGGTCAACCATGATCAAACATGAATAGCTATGATGAACCATAGTCAATGATAATTTTCCATAATCAACTATACTTAGACGTCGAAAACCATTTTAATCCATAGTCAACTACATGTTGAGCATAATAACCCTCCTCAACCATAACCTGAACATATTTAGCCATAGCCAACAATGGCCTACTAATCCTCCCCATGTATGCAACCCGTCAACTAGCACAACCACATCAATAACGTGGATAAAATAAGACAATTGACATCATTTTATACCTTCCATGCACTTCTCAGTAGAAATAATGGGTGTAAAATGATGCATATCCATGTATTTCAACCACATTATTAATGTGGTTGTCCATTTATAAAGGGAGTCAAGGAAGAAAGCGATGAAGTTGAATTTTTAGGTTGGAGAAAATGAAGAGGTAAGTATGTTAATGACTTCAATAACTATATTAAAAGGTACCTAAAGTTATGAGTGGTTCCATGAATAATATAATTTTTTTTTTCGTATTATCTTCCATTTACATTGTATGGAATATGAAGGAAATATAATTTTTGGGTATATGATTTTTACAGAGTGATTACAACTTTTGTAAAATATTATTAAATGCCTATTGTAGTTGATTTGATGAAATTAAGCAAGGATTTTATTGCATGATTGGTTGTAACGAAGACCTAAGAAGTTCTTGGTCTGATGTGTAAAACCTAGCGATAGGAAAATTGAATTCACACAATATTTTCTTGTAAGTCTTGTTGAGTCAGACCTACATAGATTAATGTGGTGGCACATATAATCAAGTACCATCTATTCCTTTGATGTATATGGAGTATGTGACATCAAGTTGTGGAATTAACCACATTTATATGCAGAAGGGTCTCAAGTAGATTCATTCTTAAGATTGATGTGGAATCATCAAAATGTGTCATGAATTAAGGGGAATGTGAGATGAACCATAATAGAAAGAGCTTTATATGTTGATGAACCATGTAGGTGAAAATGATTAGTAGATAACTCAAAAGTATGGCATGTGGCACCCATGTATCTTGGTAAATAGATTTACTTTTATATGGACAATAATTATTAGTTGTTTGTAGAAAGAATTAGAAATTTCATGTATGTAGGTACCAAAGAAGAAGAAATACCATAGTAAATAAAGCCCAAGTAAAGACATAGATGAGATCCTCGATTCATAAAAAAATAATAGTTGGTGACAGTGCTTGTGATTGTGGTTGTTGCAATAATGAAGATGAAAATAATAGAAATCAAATTATGGTGGATGGTGAAGTTAAAACTTTGTTAGTTTTTTGGAATAGACTCAAAGACCATATAATAATGTAAGTCGCATATTGTTATTGTAAGTAATCTAAAGTGTAATGTTTGACTTGATGTAGTGGTTCTAGAGAAATTTTAAGTATGTGTCTGGTATCTCCACAAGTGGAGTTTGTAATAGTATTTACCGTAGTTGTGTTGTAACCCTAATGAGGAATGTCTACCCCCATTTAGTTCATTATAATATTAAAACCACATTGTAGTGCAAGTTTGTGGTAAGTGAAACCACTTGCATGCGAAGTTTGTGGTTAGTTAGAAATCACTTGGTGTGATGGTTTGTAGTCATCAAAAACCATTTAATGTGTTGTTTGTGGTAACCATAAACCATATGAGGATGACTTGTTCCTTCGAGGTATTATGTAGGAGAATTAGGATCATGGTGTAGGGTAAGCTAGCAAAACATAGAGCATGGATACCAATAAGCGAAGAAAACCTATGATGATGATGAAAATGATGCAAGGGGAGTTAAAGGTATAGATGCATGTATGAAGATATAATGGTTGAATTACCCATGTAAATGAAGGACATCCTAATCAATGGTTTTTTCTTTACATGGATGTCAACATTTTGGTAATGTTTACAAATGCAAGGTTGGACTAGATGTATACTTTGCTTATGTTAGGCCCCTATACTACTAGTGTAACCCCTATTGTTATTAGTGAAACCCCCTTATTATATTGTTGTGCCCCATAGAAGCCCACTATTATTGTTGTTGTGCTCTTATATTATTATTGTTATGTCGGCTTTGATTATATTATGACCCCTTAGACTCCTATATATAGAAAGGAGGTTTTGTCATTTGTATCATCCAAGAACTGTTCATTTTGTAATGTAAAGGAGGTTTCCGCCTCAAAGAGGCTGAATTATAAGGCGTTTATATTTATTTTCTATCTTTTTGTGAGTTGGTTTCATAACATTTAGTATCAGAGCTTTGGATTTTAGGGTTTCGCTGCTCCAAACAGGTCATCATGGCATTTTTGCTATAACGTTTTCACTACGAAGTTTCAGACACTAAAAAAAAGCCCATTTGAGAAAAAATCGGTTTGAACCTCAGGTCTAAATTTAAGATCTTGTCTCACTATATTTTCGGAGATATGATCTGAGGAAGTTAGGGTTTTTGCAAGCTCCATAATTTCATCTCAAATGGGTCATTGTGAAATTTTCGCTGTAATTGTTTTTTCTACGAAGGGTTAGACTCTGAAATTAAAACCCATTTGAGCCTAAATCTTGGTGCCGCTCAAGTCTGAATTTTAGATCTTTTGTCTTTATATTTTCAGTCATAATTTGTGTAATTTAAGGTTTTCGCAGAATCCCGAATTACATTCTAAACAAGTGACCTTGGGAAAATCGTCATAACTTTCTCTTTGAGCATTAGATTGAAATCTTGTAAGAAGTTGTAGAAAGAGGATGGATTGTAGTTGTTTGTGTATATTTTGTAGATTCGAAGGTCGAAACACTGACACACGGCACGTCGTACAAGTTCGCTCTATTAAAACATTATATAATCAGGTCATCTTAAGAGATTGGGAATAACTCTTCCTTGGAGAATCCAATTTTGATCAGACTGGTGACATTGGAAAGAGGACCCATAGGAATACCGTAGCAATTAATTTCAGATCCTGGAGAGATGCAATTACAGATATACAATAGATTCAATATCGAGCTATTACAAAGTGAAAAAAAGAGGAAGAAATGCAACATGATATATCAAAATTACGAGACCAAGTGCAACAAAATTCACTCTCACAAAAAGTAACAGAAGCTACGATGGATGGTATAAAAAAAGACATGGAAGATAAAATGGATGGTTTAAAGAAAGACATGGAACCTAAGATGAATTTCATGGAAGCTAAGATGGATGGTTTGGAAGCTAAGATGGAAGGCAAAATGGACGATTTGAAGATAGATTTGACAAAATTTCTACAAGAAATGTTTATGAACAGAGAAAAGGTAGTAAAGAAAACTCATGATGAAACAAAATAAATGTTAATCATGATTTCATAGACTCTAACATTGGATTGAAGACCCACCATGTTCCAAAGATTGATATGAGGAAGTTTGATGGCGAGGATCCCGGAACATGGATACTACCGATGGAGCAATGTTTTGATTTCCATAATGTGCAAAACACACAAAAGGTACGTATTGCAACTTTATATTTGGAACCAAATCAGTTTGTATGGTATCGATGGCTTTTCTCTCCTAAATAAATTGTCACTTGGGCAATTTTTACAGAAGAAATGATAGCACATTATGAGGATACAAAAAGCAACATTTTTTTTAGCCAATTGATAAATCTCAAACAAAAGGGTTCAATGATGGAGCACATTGAGGACTTCCAAAAATTGAACATAAGGGTAAAATATATTCCAGAGGAGCATAGGATTAATGTTTTCATAGGGACTTTAAAGGATAACATCCAACATGAGGTTCACCTTTGGGAACCTGATTCATTAGAGAAGGCATTTGGGTTGGCAAAAAGAATGGAAAGAAAAATTATGGAAACAAGGAAGCCTACCACGCACAACTATGGAAGTGTTGTTGCCCCTAGCCTTCCACAACGTACAAGGTTGAAACCACAACAATTGGAAGAAAAAAGTGAAAAAGGGATTTGTTACAGTTGTGATAGAAAATACACTAAAGGTCATAAGTGTGCTGAGAAGAAATTAATTTACATAGATTGTGAAGAGGAGGAAGAAAAGGAACAAGAAACGTCAAAAGAAGAGGATATACACCAGGAACAAACCTTAGAGAAAAAAGAAATGAATCCAACCATATCTTGTAATGCATTGGCTGGAATTACCACTCAAACTATCAAGATAGAAGGACATATCAAGAAGAAAAAGGTAATAGTTTTGATTGATTCAGGAAGTACCCATAATTTTATTCATTGTAAGATAGCCAAGGAATTGAATTGCTTCCTAAAGCCAGCCCCATAGTGTCCAGTGATGGTTGCAAGTAGAGGAACCATAAATTTCTCTGGAAAGTGCCATAATATCAAGCTATCCATGGGAGAATATGTATTGAATAGCCCAATGCTTTCCATTCCAATGGGTGGTGCTGATGTTGTACTAGGCATACAATGGCTACAATCCTTGGGTACAATAGCTTTTAATTTTCAAGAACTTTTCATGGAATTTTCTTTTGAAGGAAACGAAGTTGAATTAAGGGGTATCATAGGGAAACCAAGGAATATAATCAGCTCTAATGGAATTACAAAGTTTCTAAATAAATAATAAAGAGGCGTAATTTCACATTTATGTTCACTAGAGGTTCCCACATCGAAATCATCTATTTCTCTAGATCTCCAAAAAGCCTTCAAAAATCATTCCAAGGTATTTGAGACTCTGTTGTGCTATTCAACAACCCCCCATTTAATTATGGTAGTAGTTAATATTACATTGATAAATGGGGACCCTTTAAAAATCCATCCAAAAAATAAACTTAGCATTTAGGCATTTCTTTCATTTTTGGAATAAAGCAAGATATCAATCAAACCCCTTTTTTTTTAAAAGAACTACTAAATGCTTGCCTTCCCACATACAACATGATTAAGCATCATCAAAAGACCTTGCTAACCCACCAAATCCAGTAAAAAATGATTAAAAGAGGACTCTATGCTTTATACCTCGAAACTATCATATTTTTTACATAAACTAGGTCCTTCAGCTTTTCTCTTCAAAGCCAAGTCTCACATCGCATATCGCTATTTATAAAGAGCTTGCTTTAAAAGGTTATCTCAAAATAAGCGAGATGCAAAATTGCGATGGCATCATAACCTTTATCGCATCGCATTTCGAGCATTCAAAAGAACACCGCAAACTTACCATCAGTCGATATTGCGAAATGCGATCAAGACCTGGACGCACTCCTTAAATATATAATGAACAAATGTTTAGGACAGCCACTCATTAAAAGAGGTCTTTACATAGAAAAACCTGACAAGTAGCTATGTTTTGAAACGATAAACGAGCGGCTCGCATCTCATATCTCGTAGAAACACAAGAGAAGGAAAGAAAAGCAAAAAGGAATAATGCGATATTGCTTTGGAAATCACAAAATCGCCATTATTGCAGTTCAACGGCTCGCCACCCTAGAAGCTTTCTTCCCAATTTATGATGCAGACATTTATGAGCATTAAAGCTAAGGGATAACAAAGCATTAGTGGGCATTTTGTAAGAGCTAACTACATTTATGTGTGAAAATCCATTTAACATGATATGATATCTTCTGATGTGTGTTCGAATAAAACTCCTTTTATCACCTTTACAAGTTATATGCATTATTTCATTTCACGTTCATTATCATCTTTGTGTATCTGATAGTTGTTGTTCTTCACTTTAAGGGAAAATCCACAGAGCAAATCGTTGAGAGCAATGGTGAAGAAAGGCAAGGTAGTCGTCTCTGAGAAGTCAGAAATGACTCCTCTGTTTACAGTTACTACATGTAACAGAGAGGGAGGAACCTCTACATGGGAGTCCATGTATAATATACTAGAGGAAGAGCAACCAAGGATTCTGGAAACGAAGGTTACAGTTGATGGATGTGATTCATCAGATGCTTCCATGTTTGATACATCATGCTCATTTTTGCATTGCATAGCTATGCATCTGAAGATAATCCCTTATACAGACATGGTTAAATAGGTTATTAATGAAGCTGACATCTCAGGCAGAGAATTCAAGACAATAAGCTAAGAGGTTATGGGATCTTTTATGCCAGACAACCTGCAGCTTATGTACCACCTACCAGAGCCACAAGTCATCTACACCAGGTAGTTCATCGAGAAGTTTGCCAAAGGAGAATCAAGACCCAATGGACTGCACCCAAACCTGGTCAAATAATGAAGGAAAAATCAAGAAAGACAAGAACAGTATGTACACTACTACGTCTATTTGTCCCCCTCATAGTTTTGCAGCGGCCATGCTATGTAGACTATTTGGCAAACCCGATAGTACTAAATTCTCCCCAGAATGGTTGCCATTAATAGATGCAGCCATTAACGCAACTATAATGAATTGGGCACAAATTTTGTTTGACAATTTAGCAAGAACAATAATGGAGTATAGAAGGAAAAGAAGTGTTTCTTCAAGGGTTTACCCTCCATTTTTTATGAGCACCTATGTAATGGATGCAATTTGTTTCAGTTCAAAATTTCCTGTCATAGGATGGAAGTGGCCTATTCAAAATACACTTCCCATTCAAATATACCATAAAGACATGTGGGAATCTAACTTTCAACCACATTTTTTCAAAATTTGTGATGGATTTATGTTCCGTATTCACAAACGGCTTTGTAACTGAGATGCCCCCAGGTTTTCGCAAGAAGCCAAGGTAGATATCCTCCCAGTGGCCAAATGGTTTGGGGAGGAGACATTTACGTATATCAGGGTATTTGGCAGCATTACATCCCCCCAAGTAAAACATTAAAGGAAGCAAAAAAGGCCATCTAGCCTACATTCCCCTTGCAGTGTGGAGCATTTGAATTACATGGCCTAGGGCATGCATTTAAAGAAGCAGAGATTATGTTATCTCTGCAATTACCTAAATTCCTTGGAAGGCAATATGACCCGTTTGGCACTGTCAAAGACTTTACCACCATGGTGAAAATAAAAGTATTCAATAATGAAAAAGATGCATTTGATGGCATCTTTTTGTAGAAAAACACCTTCACATAGGTGAAGCATATGGCACAATTACTTTTTGACCGTGAAGATCTTGAAACCTTTTACGAGAACAGAGAAAGGAGGCTAACAAAGGTCCTGTAGAAATTTCACCGTAGATTAAACTGATTATGTAATGTATTAAAGAAAAATACTTAATCTACTTCTAAAATCAAACGTGTGGAAGATTAATTGATTTTGAGAAAGATAAAATAGAACACATATAACAGAGAAGAAGATTCAATCACACATGAAACACAGAAGAATACTCTGGAGAAAGCCCCAGCTAAAAACCCTGCTATCTGTATTATCATACAATGGAAATATCTCAAGATTACACAAAGCTTTAGCTCACAAGCTATCTAGATTTCAATACAATCCCTCACTGCTGCTCATAGACAGAATAGACAACACTTGTGCCTTTCTTCAGTCCTCCAAGCCTCTTATTTCCTTGTGCAGTTTCTCCTAGGTCCTCAAGCTGCCACCTGTGTCTAATAATTCCTCACATACTACTCTGACCTCTGAAATAACTGCGCAATTCTGAAGGAGTGAATTCCTTCTGCATGGATGAGTTTCCTTTATAGGTAAATTCCTCCAACTAATAGTACACTATCCCTTCCTTTAATCTCAACTGGGTCTTTCTCTGAACTGGCATGCATGAGTTATTTATGAGAGAATATTCAGTTATCTGGAGAACAGTAGTTGTATGCATACATGCATTAACTGACTGAACTCACAATTAGTTCCTCCAACTGTTTGGAACTAATTTAATTGGACTTAACTCAGTTAACTGAGCTAACTAATTACAACTCAAGGACAACTCATCCTTATCTCCTTAATTAAGGGATAACTTCCTCAATCAAAGGGATAATTGTTGCATGTCTTCACATAGACTTCATGTTTGATTTTCTCCAACTAATTAACTCAAGATGAATTAATTAATTATTTTTCAAACATCTGCTGAGACCAAAATTCGAATTTTAATTCTCAATTTTAATTCAGGGACTAATTAAAATTGGAATATATCCTAAAATGCTATTTATAGCAATGTTATTTTTAGCATTTCTATTTTATCATTTCTTGTTTCTATTTTCCACACTAGTACCTGAAATGCTATCTATAGCAATGCTATTTATATAATTTCTATTTTTAGCATTTCTTGTTGCTATTTTCAATAGGTCCCATTGGACCAATTATTGATTGAACTAATAAGGGAGCCTACTCCTAGTGTAAGTATAGAAGGTGAAAATTCTAAAACTGATTCTGGAGCAGAATCCCAAGAGAAATCTACCAAGGAATCATAGAATTCATCACAAAATGGGAAAAGTAGAAGCATAGTCATAAAAGGATACATCCCAATCTACAGAGAAGACAGATGGGTAAACTTCAACTAGCAAACAAGCTGAAATCCATGCCACGTCCACACAGCCAATAAAACTCCTGGTGATTGATTTAGAGGAAGAATGGGACAACTTTAATAAATGGATCAATACAGAGGAACAAATGCTAGAGTTACAAACTCCACAACGAAAAAAAAAAAACTCAGGAAATTACAGTGTTGGAGACTGTAAATACTCAATAGGGAGAACACATCCCTGTTACCCCCACCTCCTAAATTGTTTGAGAATAGAGGAGATTCCCCCTCTAGATGTGTTTTATAGCCCACAACACAAGGCCGTTGTTAACAGACAAAGGAAGAAAAGGAAGTTGGATTCTACAGCTGTTACTACCCCTGATAATGAACCGATGGACGTTCTTTGGAAAGACTCACCCATCAACCCGTCTGCCAACCTTACTAGACTCTCACAGTTTGTAGGTGCCTATGCTACAGCGACCATTGACAAGGCAACATAGGTGAAAATTTTGCCTAAAGAAAAAGAAGATAAAATTTTGTCTCTTGAACAACAATTACAGCAAGCAAAATATGACCAGCAGACAGAGATACAGTTAGCTAAGCCACAACAAGAGTTTGAGCAGATGCAAATAAAGCATCAAACCAACTTAGCAGAGAAGGAAGTGCAAATACAAGGAATAACTAATATAGATAAAGATGATCCAAAAATTGATCAGTTTATTACTAAAGTGCTCGGCCTTAACTCCCATCTGATGCACCAAAAAGAACTATTATGCTAGAAGATTTCGCAATGGAATTCTTATTGCAAAACAAGCAACAAATTGACAAGTCAAGTTGTGGAAATGAGACTTGAATATTATGAAATCTTGAAAAAGGTCTCCGAATTCATCACCTGGTAGAATTAAGAATATGGGAGAAAATCCGACTTGCCTAAACTATAGGCATTGCATAAAGAAATCTTATTTGCAAACTGGGATTCTTAGCTTAAAGAGGCAGCAAAGGCAACAAAAGACGCGACAGCAGCAGCAAATAGTCTCATCGAAAAGATTAATGAAAACTTACGTAGCGCCAACCTTGTGGTAGAATCCATTCCAGGTTTTCTTCCTAACATAAAACAGCTTGAACTACAGTGGAGACAGGCAACAGAAGAAAAAGTAGAAGTAATTAGGCAAATGAACAGATTAAACTGGGAAGCATATTGGCGACATTTGGTGAAACCTCACAGCCAGTGGATGACCCTGTGATGCCTAACCACTTCTACGAAGAAAATGGTGCTAACGTTGACCGACATCATATTCATTGGACAATTGAAAACTGAAATCGTCCAACCGACACAGCTCAATCCCATGACGGACATTTGCGATCTAAAGGATCAAATGAAAAATAGTTAGTCACCATGCTCATTTCTATTTTGGTTTTATTTTGCATAATTTGAAGAAGGTCGTTTAAACCTCCTCAATTATTTTTGTAATAATCTATTTTTCATTTTATAGTTTAAGTATTTAAACCCCTCTCATGCATTTAGAGAGGGGTCCAAAATTTTTATCAGAAACAATATTCAAAACATGAACTTCTGTCCCTTTGAGGAAGTTATAGTGAAATTAATGGAACAAGATTTATTTTTATCTGATCTCTCATCTTCTACTAAAATTGCACTTTTGTACTCTTAGATGGTTTTGAATGGACTGAAAGTAGATCAATATTGCTAAAGCACATGAGTAGGACATATTATAAATGGTACTTTTATCTCGTAATTCTTCTTACTTATGTATCAAGCAATAATTTCTCTTCAAGTTGTTTATGCATGAAAGTTTGAATCTTGGTTGCCATTATTGCACTTTTGTATGATGATGATCTATATTTTATGCTGAATACATGAATAATTTCTTATGCGATATATCTTTCACTGCGAGTAATTCTATTTTCCGTTCGAAGCTTTAAGTATAGGTCGATTTATTATTGTAATAAATACTAATCATTTTACAATTGCCAATTGAATGATATTTATTATCAAGTGCTTTTATATATTATTGTAGATCACATACATCAATTTACTCTCGGGATATAGTTATAATTATATAGTGTTTAAATTAGGATAAAATGCATGTGATTATTAGCTTAGATTAGATTACTTCTAGCTTAAAAATTACTCCAAAATATCACATATCACCCCATAAGCACAATCATAAAATAGATTGGGAAACTAGTCCCATTATCCCCAGTTGGAGCCACTACTCCAAACGGAAAAGGAGCTGCCAACCAAGGTTCAAACCAAGTGGTTTTCCCCATGTTGAAGCAATGATTTTCAAGGCTTCAACATTTTGGCGCTAGAAGGAGGGCCTGACTATGAATGGCAAGTAAATCCAAATCAATAGGCCATTCTAAGAGTAAAACTCCCTCACCATCACCTCCAACTTATCGAAAGAATTCCAAATCACCTGATCCTAAGTGAGAAGTTGCAAAGAAAATTATAGAACCCACTGTTGAAATCCCAAAAAAGCCAAATCATTCTTCTTCTACCAAAGACCCTGAAATCCAATCTTTGATTCATAAATTACAGGGGATTTCATTATCTCAAGAAGAATTTGAGTTATCCCAAGATAGTGTTACCTCTCAGTTTACCCAATCTCAACGGTTAACTAGAGCACAAAGTGAAAAGCTTGGAATCCCTTTATTCGAGTTTCCTCTTCCAAGCCGTAAGAAAGCTAAGAAAACACCATCTGAATCTCATAGCGAGGTTCTTTCATCATCTTCATTCATTCCGTCTATACCATCACAAGATCAATAATCCACTTCACCACTCCAGATAGTGATTCACATAGGTACAGGAACTACATCTTCGTCCACCCAATCACCTTCAACCACTGCTACACCTTCTCCTACTCACATACCAGCAATGGTGTAAAATCCTCCAAGGCCATGGACATACCTAGGAGCTGTTAGGATGGTTGGGCCTTTACATCAATTTCCATCTCATCCAGAGAAATGGTTACCCAAATTCAATCCTGATAATGGCCTACTAGCTGAGGAACATATAAACAATTACATGTTGTCCATTAACTTGAATGATGTAGTGGAAGAAGATGCAGTTGTAAGATTATTCCCATATACTTTATAGGGAGCAGCAGGATCATGGTACTTCTCATTACCATCAGGTTCTATTAATATTTGGGATGCTTTCCAAGAGCAATTTTTAACTAAATTTGGGGATGATAGATCCACAACTACCCTAATCAATGATCTCTCCAATTTGAAAGCCAAACCGAAAGAACCCATTAAGGACTTCAACTCTCGCTTCAATAAATTATTGAATAAGATACCAACGACGTCTAAGCCCAACGATGAGGTCCAAAATGAGTGGTATATTTATGCTCTACCGTCAAACAAAGTTATCTTCGTTGATAGAGTTGCCAAACCAACTTTAGCTAAAAATATGAAAGAGGCAATAGCTATGGAAAAACACATTCTAGCTGTAAAAAATAAAAACACATTAGAAGAACGAAAATCTAAGAAAGTAACCTTTAGGGATGACTCTAATAAGAAACCACCAAAAGATCCTTTTGATCTTGAAGGGTTACAGAAAGTCCTCAAGACCATGTCTAACGAAATGGTTGATATTAAAAAACAGGTAGTAGAGACTTCCTCTAAGAAATATTTTAGACCATTTAAAAGGATTTCCCTGCTGATCCTAAACCTCCAAATGCTATATCAAATGTTGAATCAAATGGAGAGGAGGACAAAGTTTCAAGAAACGAAGAACAAATGGACGATGAAGAAGTGGCAAAATTACAAGGAATGTGGGATTTTATCCTTCCCAATGAAGAAACTCAAGAAGCATTGCATGTCGCTACCCGAAGTAAAAACCTTGTTGAATTGTCACGAACAAATTCAAAGCAGAAGGCTTGAATGCCACCTCCCAGGGACAAAGCAACAGGTAAGAAATCTTCACCAAAATCCACTCAAACTACTCCTACTCAATTGGATTCTTCACCTTCACCTAAAACTCTGATAGTTTATGATGAAATGAAATATAATATTATTGATCATATGAAGAAAACTAGCACAAACATCACCTTTCATGAGCTTAGCAAATTGAAGCATCAACAGAATCTACTTAGTAAAGAACTCAAAGCAATACCTATTGCGCCACTTCCTACCACTGTGATCTCACAAGCTGCCCAAGAAATGGGAAGACCCCCTAACACCTCTTTAAATAAGATTGATCCAACTGACATAGCTTTAATTGGGGGAAGATCTAAATCTCATACTCCTATATTTCTCCTTACTTTTGAAGTATTTAATAAGAATTTACACAACTGTTTAGTTGATTCAGGAGCTTCATCTAACATCTTACCTAGAACAGTTTGTGCAAAGTTGAATGTTCAGCCTCATAAATCTGTTGTACGAATATTACAGTTAGATCGATCTCAAGTCGAAGTTGTTGGGGAACTTAACCAAGTAACCATCAGACTTTCATCAAATCCTAAAGTTTTTCAAGTCATTGACATAATTGTAGCTGATATTCCTGAGTTTTATGGCTTAATCCTTAGTAGAGACTGGTTAGAAAAAATTCATGGTTATTTTGCAACTGACTGGTCTCACATGTGGCTTCCCTATAATGGTAAGCAAAATCAAATAAGGTTTGATCGTGAGAAACATCGAAAGTACATAGTAACAGAACTAGAAGGAGAAAATGAACCAGTCATGTATAGTAACAACATCATCGGAAACTACTCTATAGAATCATTTCTAGGGAGTTTCAATGCTCACAATTCACCTTTCTTAGAAAACTCTGTTGTATCTCAAGTCGAAAATTATTCCCAAACGGACACTTCTAAATGTGTAAATTTTGTAGATAAACATGTAGTTATATATTTATTTTGGAAATTATTTTTTGATGGATCTAAATCCAATGATGAAGCAGCAGCAGGATGCATATTAGTTAGCCTAGAGGGGGAAAAGACTATGTTAGCATGCAGACTTGAATTTGATTGCACAAACAACACTGCTGAATATGAAGCACTAGTTCAAGGTTTGTATAAGGAAATTGGCCTTAATATCAAACACCTCCAAGTATTCGGAGATTCAAAGATTATAATAAAATAGGTGAGAAATACTATACACTATTTGTCAGGACATTTGAAACACTATCAATCATTAGTCCAAGACCTGACCTTTCACTTTACAGCGTTTAATATTTCCCCTATTCCAAGACTCCAAAATGTTAGTGATGATCTTATAGCTAATGATTCTTCCAAGCTTATCCCACCAGAGGATTATAGCCCTGATCAATTTTCCACTGAATTAATTTTTAGGCCTTCTATTCCCAATAATATCCCCGACTCGAGAGACTTTAATAACGATCCGAATATCATAAGCTTCTTGACTTCAGAAGGCTCTTATGATGACCAGATAGTTGATGAAGACCAGCATGATAACCAACTTAAACAAGAAACAATCAATAACGCTATACCAAAATCTGTAGTTAATTTGGAATATTTATATGACCTCAAAGACAGATTTAAACAATCCACCAATTCAAAACTTTAGAGTTCAACTCTGAGGTTTGAATTGATCAATCTTGGGCTGACCTAAAAACTCAAAATATTAATCTAGGTCTCGGACTTACGTCAGATGAAAAATCGGCCTTTATAGGTTTGTTGAAGAGGTACAAGAATGTATTCGCATGGAACTATGAAGATCTTAAGATATACGACACCTCTATTATTCAACATACTATTCCCATGACATCTGATGAAATACCCATTCAATAGAAATTAAGGAAGATCCATCCTAATTTAGAAAGTCAAATTAAATATGAATTGAATAAACTGCTGAAAGCCAAAATTATTTTTCATGTCAGACATTCCCGATGGGTCTCCAATCTTGTCCCAGTCAGAAAAAAGAACAGCGATATTCGAATATGTATAGACTTCTACAACCTCAATAAAGCTTGCCAAAAGGAAAATTTCCCATTGCCCCCTATGGAATATATATTGCAATCAGTTGCAGGCTCAGAACTAATGTCTTTCTTGGATGGATTCTCAGGTTATAATCATATCTTAGTACATCCAGATGATCAGTTGAAAACTACATTGGGGACAAAATGGGGCACTTATGCTTATCAGAAGATGTCATTTGGACTTATTAATGCCATTGGCACTTTCTAGAGAACCATGAACATAGCCTTCAAAGGTTTAGTGAACAAATCAGTAGTAATCTACTTAGATGATATAACTATATATTCCAGAAAACACAGTAATCATCTAAGGGATTTAAAGCAAATCTTTGAACGTTGCCAAAGGTATGGAATTTCTCTTAATCCCAAGAAGTCTTTTTTCGCATTAAGTGAAGGAAAGCTCCTTGAACTCATTGTGTCCAAAGCAGGAATTCATATTGACCTTGATAGAATTAGAGAAATCTTTGGAATACCTTTACTGCATAACAAAAAATCAATGCAATCTTTCCTAGGTCAAATAAATTTTGTTAAAAGTTTTGTCCCTGACTTCTCAAGAATTGTTTTACCTCTTCAATCCATGATAAAGAAAATTTCTTTGTTTAAATGGGGACACTCGGAACGTGAAGCTTTTAACTTCATAAAAGAAGAAATCATAAACGCCCCATGTTTAGCAACGCCAATTTTTTCAAATCATTTCATTTTATACACTGTCACTTCCAAGAAATCATATGTAGCCATATTGACACAAGTAAATCTAGAAAAAGTTGAAGCCCCAATCTCTTTCTTTAGCTCCAATTTGTAGGGAGTTGAGTTGAATTACTTAGATGTTGAAAAACAAGCTTTTGTTGTTTTTAAATCAATAAAACACTTCAGACCTTTTCTCCTCAAAACCCACACCAAAGTAATAGTACCATTCTCAGCAATGAGAAATCTTTTAATACAATGGGATGTAGGTGAAAATAGAGTGAATTGGGTTACATCTCTGCAAGAATATGACATCGAAATCAAACCAACGAAATTTGTAAAAGGTAAAGGTTTTTGCAGGATGTTGGCAGGAGCATCAAATCTATCATCATTACAACATTGAAGTGACGATGAACAAGTCTAGGAGATAAGCCTTAATGACACTGAGTCGAGATATGCTCGTATCATATTTTACTTAAGAAATGGATATGCCCCAACCCAATTAAATTACACAAAGAAAAGGGCCTTGAGATTAAAAGCTAGACAATATCAAATTGTCAATGATGTGTTGTTTAGAATAAATTATGATTCTCTTTTACTTAGATGTCTTGAAAAATCTAAGGCAGAGAAGGTGTTGCAGGAACTTCATGATGGACTAGCTGGTGGTCACTTTGGAGAGGATACTACATCAAATAAAATCCTACATGCCGACTATTACTAGCCAACACTATTCAAAGATGCACACAGTTATGTAAGGAAATGTAAGATTTGTCAGATAGCTACGGGAAGACAGAGGAAACCAGCATTACCATTACAGCCAATCAACATTGACCAATCATTTGAACAATGGGGATTGGACATAATAGGTGAGATCGTTCATCATTCTTCTAAGAAGCATAGATATATCCTTACAACCATTGATTATTTCACCAAATGGGTAGAAGAAATTCCACTCAAGGTAGCCAGTTCTGAAAGCATTATTGAATTCATAGATCAATTTATCATTACTAGGTTTGGTCTACCATATTCCTTGATGTTTGATAATGCATCTTATTTTTTAGGTAATGTTATGGCAGAGTTTGCTCTTAAAAGAGGTTTTAACTTTAAGTACTCTGCTAATTATTATCCGCAAGGAAATGGGTTAGCCAAATCCACAAACAAGAATCTCATCAGGATTATTAAATGAACTATTGACCAAAGCCAAAAGAACTGGCATAAGTCTTTAGTGTTTTCTCTATGGGCAGATCGAATAACTCAGAAAGCCTCCATTGGCACTTCTCCTTTTAATTTGGTCTATGGGAAAGAAACTGTCTTGCCAACAAATGTAGCTATTCCCTCTTTAGCTTTAGTTCAATTCATTGAAGAAATTCATTCATCATCTATGCAGGTTAGACAGTTACAAATCCTTAAGCTTTAAGAGGAAAGAGAAAAGGCCAGGATCACACATGCACATCATCAGCAGTTAGTCAAAGCCTCCTTTGATTCAAATTTTGTAACTTCAAAATCTTTTCAACTCGGAGACGTAGTATTGAAATGGGATAAAGCCCATGAAGAGAAAGGTAAGCATACCAAGTTCCAAAAAATGTGGCTTGGCCCATTTGAGATTGTGGAACAAATAGGCCCATCAAATTTTCTATTACAAGATTTATCAGGTAAGAGAGAATATCTACCTATTAATGGGAAGATTTTAAAGAAATACTTTCCATAGAAGATGATCTCTTCTGTTCACTGTATATTATTGCCTTTAGTTATTTTATTTTATATTTGAGAAAGAATAATATGAGTTGAAAAACATTTACTTTTGGCTTTACAAAGGATAGTCTCTTTTTAATTTTTACTTTTTGCTTATGTAAGTAAAGGTTGTTATGAAAGTAGTCTTCACATATGAAATATATAGTTAAGTTCTGTCGCTCCAAAACTGTCTGTTTTCTGCCAAAATTATCTGATCTTTGATGAAACTTAGCTTTAGAAAGAAATTTTTCCTTTACATCAGTCAATAAAAGTATTAATATCAAAGCAAAGTCTCTTTGTAGAAAAGCATATTTAAAACTCTACAATTTTCGTCTAGAAGCTCTTAAGGAGCCAATGATTCTCCCCACCTAATCAGCTTTCATTTTTAGAGTGTAATTCTAAAATATAGTTAAAACTTAAAGGATAAGAGGTCTCATAAAGAGCTGACTTACCATGATCATAAGATTATAACTAATTGACATTACCAATATTGCATATCAAGATAGGGTAATGGCTTAAGATTATATTAATCAAAAGACAAAGGGTCTCATCAAGAGCTAGCTTGTTCAGTTAAGTTACAAATCAAGTGAATGGCATTATCAATTTTGGTCACCAAAACAAGGCATTGTCCTTTAAGAGATAAAAGATGAAGATTTCAAGGAAGAATGAATTACTTCAAAAATAAAGAAAGCAATAAGTATACAAACGAGGTTATCTTTAAGATTACATTCTGATCTAGGTGGGATACTAAATCATTGCTGGTTAAAAGGTAACCCTGTCGAGGCTATGATCGCCTGTAGGTAGTAGAGGCTCTACCTATGACAACTAAGTATACCAAAAACTGATTTGAGGAGATTCTCCTTGCTTTTATCTTTAAAACCAAGTAATGACTGATGTAGACAAAGTGACTTTCTTATGAGAAAAGAATAATAAAAAAAATGATAGTTAAGTAGATGTTGTTTTATTATTGATAACCAATATTACTTGCCTTATATTCCATGTAATTTATTTTTATTTCCAAAACTATCTTTATTTTGAAAGTTTTAGAAATTTCAAAAAACTCTCAGAGATAACTGGTTCTTCCAAGTGAATCGCCAATTGTTGTGCTATTCAACAACCCCCCATTTATTAATGGTAGTAGTTAATATTACATTAATAAATGGGGACCCTTTAAAAATCCATCCAAAAAATAAACTTAGCATTTAGGCATTTCTTTTATTTTTGGAATAAAGAAAGATATCAATCAAACCCCCTTTTGTTTTAAAAGAACTACTAAATGCTTGCCTTCCAACATACAACAGGATTAAGCATCATGAAAAGACCTTGCTAACCCACCATATCTAGTAAAAAATGGTTAAAAGAGGACTCTATGCTTTATACCTCAAAACTATCATATTTTTGACATAAACTAGGTCCTTAAGCTTCTCTCTTCAAAGCCAAGTCTTGCATCGCATATCACTATTTATAAAGAGCCCGCCTTAAAAGGTTATCTCAAAACAATTGAGATGTGAAATTGTGATGCCGTCATAACCTTTATCGCATCGGATTTCGAGCATTCAAAAGAACACTGCAAACTTACCATCATTTGATATTGCGAAACGCAATCAAGACCTGGACCCACTCTTTAAATATATCACGAACAAATGTTTAGGTCCGCCACTCATTAAAAAGGTCTTTACATAGAAAAAACTGACAAGTAGCTACATTTTAAAACAATAAACGAGCAACTTGCATCTCGCATCTCATAGAAACACAAGAGAAGGTAAGAAAAGAGAAAAGGAATAATGTGATATTGCGATCTACGATATTGCTTCGGGAATCACAAAATCGCCATTATTGCAGTTCAAAGGCTCGCCAACCTAGAACCTTTCTTCCCAATTTACGATGCAGACATTTATGAGCATTAAAGCTAAGGGATAACGAAGCATTAGTGGGCATTTACTAAGAGCTAACTGCATTTATGTGTGAAAATCCATTTAACGTGATATGATATCTTCTTACGTGCATTCGAATAAAACTCCTTTTATCACCTTTACAATTTATCCGCATGATTTCATTTCACGTTCATTATCATCTTTGTGTATCTGATAGTTGTTGTTCTTCACTTTCAGGGAAAATCCATAGAGCAAATCATTGAGAGAAATGGTGAAGAAAGGAAAAGCAGTCGTCTCTGAGAATTCAGAAATGACTCCTCTATTTATGGATACTACATGCAACAGAGAGGGAGGAATCCCTACATGGGAGGCCATGTATAATATACTGGAGGAAGAGCAACCAAGGATTCTAGAAACGAAGGTTACATTTGAATGATGTAATTCCTCAGATGCTTCCATGTTTGAGATAGCATGCTCATTTTTGCATTGCATAGCTACGCACCCGAAGATAATCCCTTATACAGACATGGTTAAATGGGTTATTGATGAAGCTGACATCTCAGACAGCGAATTCAAGACAAGAAGCCAAGAATTTATGGGATCTTTTACGCTAGACAACATGCGGCTTATGTACCACCTACTAGAGCGACAAGTCATCTACAACAAGCAGTTCGTCGAGAAGATTGCCAAAGAGAACGAGGACCCAGAGGAATGCACTCAGACCTGGTCAAATAATGAGGGAAAAATCAAGAAATACAAGAATGATATGTACACTACTACGTCTATTTGTTCCCCTCATGGTTTTGTAGTGGCCATGCTATGTAGACTATTTGGCAAACCTGATAGTACTAAATTCTCCCCAGAATGGTTTCCATTAATAGATGCAACCATTAACGAAACTGTAATGAATTGAGCACAAATTTTGTTTGACAATTTATCAAGAACAATAATGGAGTATAGAAGGAAAAGAAGTGTTGCTTCGAGGGTTTACCCTTCATTTTTTATGAGCGCCTATGTAATGGATGCAATTTGTTTCGGTTCGAAATTTTCTGTCATGGGATGGAAGTGGACTATTAAAAATCCACTTCCCATTCACATATACCATAAAGACATGTGGGAATCTAACTTTCAACCACATTTTTTTAAAATTTGTCATGGAGTTATGCTCCCTATCCACAAATGGCTTTATAACCGAGATGCCCCAGGTTTTCCCAAGAAGCCGAGGTAGATATCCTCCCAGTGCCCAGATGTTTTAGGGTGGAGATATTTACATATATTAGGGTATTTGGCAGCATTACTTGCCCCCATGTCCTCCCATAATATGTTCCGGACAAATTGATGGCTAGAGAGATAGCCTATCAAACAGTTAGTGATGGAGGGATGATTAAAACATTAAAGGAAGAAAAAAAGGCCATCTCGCTTACATTCCCTTTGCAGTGTGGAGAATTTGCATAACATGACCTAGGGTGTGCATTTAAAGAAGCAGATATTATGTTATCTCTACAATTACCTAAATTCCCTGGAAGGCAATATGACCCATTCGGCGCTGTCAAAGACTTTACCACCATGGTGAAAATAAAAGTATTTAGTAATGAGGAATATGCATTTGATGACATCTTTTTTCATAAAAACACCTTCACAAAGGTGAACCATATGGCACAATTCCTTTTTGACCATGAAGATCTTAAAACCTTTTATGATTACAGAGAAAGGAGGCTAACAAAGGTCCCATTGGACCAATTATTGATTGAACCAATAAGGGAGCCTACTCCCAGTGTGAGTATAGAAGGTGACTCCAAAGGAAATTCTAAAACTGATTCTGGAGCGGAATCCAAGGAGAAATCTACCAGGGAATCAAATAAGTCATCACAAAATGGGAAAAGCAGAAGCAGAGAGTCGGAAAAGGATACAACCCAATCTACAGAGAAGACAACTGAGCAAACTTCAGCTAGCAAACAGGTTGAAATCCATGCCACCTCCACATAGCCAATAAAACCCCTGGTGATTGATTTAGAGGAAGAATGGGACAACTTTAATAAAAGGCTCAATACATAGGAACAAACGCCAAAGTTGCAAACTACACAATAGAAAAAAACTCAGGAAATTACAGCAGAGGAGACTATAAATACTCAAGAGGTAGAACACATCCCTGTTACCCCCACCTCTGAAATTTTTTTGAGAATAGAGGAGATTCCTCCTCTAGATGTTTTTTATTTCCCACAACACAAGGTTGTTTTTAAAAGATAAAGGAAGAAAAGGAAGTTGGATTCTACAACTGTTACCGTAACCCCTGATAATGAACTGATGGATGTTCTATGGAAAGACTCACCCATCAACCCATCTTCCGACCTTACTAGACTCTCCCAGTTTGCAGGTGCCTATGCTATAGTGACCATAGACAAAGCAACAGAGGTGCAAATGTTGCTTAAAGAAAAAGAAGATAAAATTTTGTCGCTTGAACAACAATTATAGCAAGAAAAATCTAACCAGCAGACAGAGATATAGTTAGCTAAGCTACAACAAGAGTTCAAGTAGATGCAAATAAAACATCAAACCAGCTTAGCGGAGAAGGAAGCACAAATAGAAGGAATAACTTATCTACATAAAGATGGTCCAAAAATTGATCACCTTATTACTGAAGCGCTCGGCCTTAACTCCCAGCTGATGCACCAAAAAGAACTATTATCCCAGAAGATTTCACAATGGAATTATTATTGTGAAAGAAGCAAGAAATTGACAAGTCAAGTCATGGAAATGAGACTTGAATATGATGAAATATTGAAAAAGGGCATTGACTTCATCACCTGGAAGAATTCAAAAGATGGGAGAAAAACTGACTTGCCTAAACTAGAGGAGTCGCATAAAGAAATCTTATTTGCAAACTAGGGTTCTCTGCTTAAAAAGGTAGAAAAGGCAACAGCGGATGCGGCAGCAGCAATAAATAGTGTCATCGAAAATATTAATGAAAATTTACATAGCACCATCCTTGTGGCAGAATCCATTCCAGGTTTTCTTCCTAATGTTAAACAACTTGAACTACAGTGGAGACAGGCAACAGAAGAAAAAGCAAAAGCAATTAGGCAAATGACCAGGTTAAACTGGGAAGCATATTAGTGACATTTGGTGAAACCTCACAACCAGTGGATGACCCTGCGATGCCTAACCACTTTTATGGAGAAAATGATGCCAGCACTCACCGACATCATATTCACTGGAAAATTGAAAACTGAAATTGTCCAATCGACACATCTCAAGCCCATGACAGACATTTGCGATCTAAAGGATCAAATGCAGAATAGTTAGTCACCATGCTCATTTCTTTTTTGGTTTTATTTTTCATAATTTGAGGAAGGCCATTTAAACCTCCTCAACTATTTTTGTAATAATCTATTTTTAGTTTTATAGTTTAAGTATTTAAACCCCTCTCATGCATTAAGAGAGGGGTCCAGAAATTTTATCAGAAACAATCTCCAAACACATGCACTTTTGTCCCTTTGAGGAAGTGTGAAATTAATGGAACATGATTTATTTTTATCTGATGTAGCCTCTGCTACTGAAATTCCAATTTTGAACTCTTAGATGGTGTTGAATGGATTGAAAGTATATTAATATTGCTAAAGCACATGAGTAGGACGTATTATAAATGGTACTTTTATCTCGTAATTCTTTTTACTTATGTATCAAGCAATAATTTCTCTTCAAGTTGTTTACATATGAAAGTTTGAATCTTGGTTGCCATCATTGCACTTCTGTATGATGATGATATATATTTTATGCTGAATACGTGAATAGTTTGTTATGCGATATATCTTTCACAATCGTTTCGGCTAACTTTTTATACGAAACAATTATTGTTAAAGTTAATTCATTTCTCATTGCAATTGAATGATCTTTATTATCAATTACTTTTAGATATTATTGTAGATTGCATACATAAATTTACTCTCAGGTATAGTTATAATTAGATAGTGTTTAAATTAGGATAAAATGCATGTGATTATTAGTTTAGATTAGATTACTTCTAGCTTAAACATTACTCCAAAATATCACATATCGCCCCATCAGCACAATCATAAAATAAATTGGGAAATTGGTCCCATTATCCCCAGTCGGAGCCACTACTCCGAATGGAAAAGGAGCTACCAACCAAGGTCCGAACCGATTGGTTTTCCCCCATGTTGAAGCAATGATTTTCGAGGTTTCAACAAACTCCCAAGGGCCTCCCACCTATTCGTGATCATGATCATGCTATTCATTTGATTCCAGGAACTATTCCTACAAAAATAAGCCCTACATATATCCATATGACCAAAGAAGTGAAATGGAACGTATGGTTGCATAAATGCTAGAGGTTGGTATAACTATCCAACCAAATTCGATAAACAAAGCAAAGGATGAATGGAAGAATGAAGAAGTAGGGTGGGAACTCATTAAAAAGTTCCAGAAGATCCAAGTTCAAACAATATTTCCAGAACTTTACAAGGAAGGAAAAATCATATTGGAACCTGAAGCAGTCACATAACCAAGAAATCAACAGCTACGAAATCGATCAATTTCAGAGTATCTTATCAAGTGGAAGAACTTACCCACCAAAGATTCCACATGGATGGATGATAATTTTATACAGAAGAATCCAGAACTACTCAAGCATTGAGGACAACACTTTTTGAAGGAGAGGGGCATGTTAGGTCCCTATACTACTAGTGTAACCCCTATTGTTATTAGTGCAACCCCCTTATTATATTTTTGTGCCCATGTAGTCTCCATATTGTTGGCATTATGATACATATGTTGTACTTGATGGCAACCCACTCATCTCAGATAATAAATTAGAGTGTAGAGAAAAGTTCACGCACTTATATGCAGAGAAAAGTTTATTTCATGTAGAGAAAAGTTCACGCACTTTTATGCAGAGAAAAGTTTATTTCATGTAGAGAAAAGTTCACGCACTTTTATGCAGAGAAAAGTTTATTTCATGTAGAGAAAAAGTTCACGCACTTTCATGCAAGGAAAAGCGCGTATATGTTGGAGAACTTACCTTTGGTCCATGGTAGTTAGTCCTTGGTATTTGAACCTATGAGGAAAAGCGCGTATATGTTGGAGAACTTACCTTTGGTCCATGGTAGTTAGTCCTTGGTATTTGAACCTATGAGGAAAAGCGCGTATATGTTGGAGAACTTACCTTTGGTCCATGGTAGTTAGTCCTTGGTATTTGAACCTATGAGGAAAAGCGCGTATATGTTGGAGAACTTACCTTTGGTCCATGGTAGTTAGTTCTTGGTATTTGAACCTATGGTTTTGGACCATGGTACTTCGTCAAAAGTGTTGATCTCATGTACTTTCATGGTTGGTTCATGGTATTAGTCCAACAGTTTTTTGATCCTATGGTTTTGGCCCGTGGTATTGTGAAAGGCCTAAGCCTATATAAAGCAAAGGAGATCACTTGGCTAATTCATTCTTGCAAATCGAATATCTTAAGATCTGAAATATTGGGTTATTGTTTTAAAAGTTTGATCTATGAAAGGGAAGTTGAAAGCGAATCTGTGAAGGGTGATCTCTCGAGCGCTACAGCTGCGGAAGTGCGGAGGCGCCACAGAAGGCGCAGTGCGGAGGCGCCACAAAAGGCGCAGTGCGGAGACGCCACAGAGGCGCCACAGAAGGCGTAGTGCGGAGACGCCACAGAGGCGCCACAGAAGGCGCAATGCGGAGATGCCACAGAGGCGCCACAAAAGGCGCAGTGCGGAGACGCCACAGAGGCGCCACAGAAGGCGCAGTGCGGAGGCGCCACACAAGGCGCAATGCGGAGACACCACAGAAGGCGCAGTGCGGAGGTGCCACAGAAGGCGCAGTGCGGAGATGCCACAGAGGCGCCACAGAAAGCGCAGTGCGGAGGCACCACAGAAGGCGCAGTGCGGAGACGCCACAGAGGCGCCATAGAAGGCGCAGTGCGGAGGCGCCACAGAAGGCGCAGTGCGGAGGCGCCACAGAAGGCGCAGTGCGGAGACACCACAGAAGGCGCAGTGCGGAGGCGCCACAGAAGGCACAGTTCGGAGACGGCACGGAGGCGCCACAGAAGGCGCAGTGCGGAGGCGCCACAGAAGGCGCAGGTGCGGTGGTCACGACGCCACAGAAGGCGCAGGTGCGGAGGTAGTACAGATATCCGCAGATCTATACCAGTGAAGTTGCGGTCCCTGCTTGAAATTTGTTTTAACTACCTTTGACTATTCTGCAGGGTTTTGGGTGCATAACTGATGTTTGGTTACTGGTATTGAGTTCAGATAGCAGCATGATTAATGACTTATCTTTATGTACTAGATCTGGTTGATAACTCTCATAATATCATTGTATGTGTATGGATCTGGTGATTGGGTGATTCAGAAGATTGTTTGATTATGTGCTTCAATGTTGTTGTTGGGTCCAGTATGAAAATTGGATGAAACGTAGCCTTTCAGATTATGTGTTGTGCTTCAGTGTATCCAGTATGAAAATTGATGAAACGTGGTACCTGGAGGAGAGAGGATTGTAGGCCGGCGCCTACGTACTAGTATCTAAGCTAGTACAAGAGCTAAAGGAAATCTTTGGAGCATTGTAGCAGGTAGTAGCCTGCGTACTAGTAAATGGATCGGCTAGTACAAGAGCAAAGGGGGTTGTAGCTCCCGTACTGGTATAAGACTGCACCAGTACAAATATTGTAAAAGGATTTTCTTATTAAGAAGAAGATTGAGATGACTTGCAGCAGGTGATTTTCTCCCGCATCGGGTTTCCACCTTATATCATGGTGTTCATGTGTGTGCCTTATGTGTGATGATCTATTCTATGTTACTGCATCTGTTAATTGATAATATGGTTGATAATGTTCTAATGCACTCATTGAAGATCAATTAACTTAATCATAAGAAGTTGTGGAAGTAGCATGTATGAATCTGATTATGGAAATGGAAAAAGTTTTATTAATGTGATAATACTGATTCACCCCCCCCCCCCTCTCAGTATTATTTCCAACAATTGGTATCAGAGCAGGTCCTTTGATAGAAGCTTGATCGCTTGAAGGAGATCCGTGGAACAATGGGAAAGAAGCTTAAGAATAAAGCACCTAAGAAAAAGAAGTCATCTCAGAAGAACTATGACAGTGGGAGAACCGATTGGGGATTAGGTATAAGAAGCTCTTCAGATTCAGAATCAGATTCAGAATCATTATCAGGTATGAATATATTATCCTCTGATGTTCCAGCTATCTTTCCTTTTGGAAGAGATGAAAGTGATAGCGAAACTACTGAATTTGCTCTTATGGGTGAACAAGAAAGATATCAAATAGAGGCAGAATTTAAAAGGCTGACACACAAAATTAGAGATCAACAAGATCTATTGAACAAAAGGGAATGTGATTCCAAAGAAGAAGCTACCAAACTAAAGGCCCAACTAGAAGAAGGAAACAAGGTAAGAAAGCTACTCAAGGACAAGGAAGACCAATGTCAAAAATTGCAGCATGAAGTGACATCATTAAGAAAAGAAGTCAACGAAAGAAGCACAACCATAAAGAAACTCAAAGATAGATCCAGCTACTATGAAAATCTTGAAGCTACAATCCTCTCACTAAAAGGAGATCTTGAAGAATCAAAGAAGCAAAATACAGATCTACTCCAAGCTATTGCAAAACAAGAAAACGAAGTCACCAGCTTAAAATCTCAACTAGAATGTGCCTTCCGAGTTCGTCAAATGCAGCAGGATCTGAATGAAGAAAAAGAAAAGGAGATTCTCAAACTAAGGGAACAAATGGAAGAAGGAAGGAAAGCTGAAGAAGATTTGAAAAAGCAATCTCTTGAAAAGGAAGAACAGCTTCAGGTTGAGGTAAATATCTTGAAAGGTAAACTAGAAGAAAAGGATAAGCTTTTACGATTTGAAGATAGTTCTAAAGTCTTGGATGATATTCTTAGTAGTCAAAGGTCTCCTGCTATAAAGACTGGTCTTGGTTTCCATTCTGTTGAAGGTGAATCTAGTTCACAAGGTGAGGCAAGGAACTCTAAAGAGAAATCTAAAGTGATCAACGAAGAAATGAAAGATCAATCTCATCATCAACCAAGAAAAGAGATTCCTCGAAGAAAATCCTTTACTCCTCCTATGAATAATGTTGAATGTTATGTATGTCATAATCTTGGACATGTTGCAGCTAGATGTAGAAGAAGAAGGGTTCAAGACCATTATGCAGAAAGATCATCACATTCAAGGTACTTTTATGGATATTGCTTTGCTTGCAATATGTTTGGTCAAAAAGTTGCTGATTGTTACAAGAGGAATATGAAACATGTAAGATGTTATGCATGTAACAAGCTTGGACATATAGCTAAGGAATGCAGGAACAAAGTGTGGGCACCATATCAAAAGGAGAAAATGTCATCATCACGCTTGAAGATATGGAGGAAAAAGGACGTACAGTCAGAAAAAGGCGGCACTGCACAACATACAGACATACCAGAATCAGAGGGAGCTGAAAGTACAAAACTTCAGTGTCCTGAATCTCATATACAAACTCCATAAAGGAAAGTTGCATATATACGCGAGTTAGTTACTGCACAGTCGCGTATATGATTGTTTGAAGAAAGGCAGTAGGGACAGATTCAAGAGAAGGATCAGTTTTGCTCTAGCTAATAATAATGATGTGTGGATATGATGGTTAGAAGTGTTTTGGTTATAACTTGATGATGTCTTGATACTTCTTATTGATATGCATGATCAGACAGATGGCACAGGTTTAGAGGGAGCATATGGACTTAATGAATTATTGGCATTATGGTTAATAGTCCTTGGTGATGATACTTATATGGATAAATGATTCATCTTGCTATGGTTATGAGTTGTTCACATGGTTCTTGGATCAGATTTATGGTTGATTCTCTAATGATGCTTGCATGGGAAGCACTTAGCTTGAATTCACATCTTCTTGATGTTGAGTCACTCATATGCTGCTGTCGTCATATGCATAAAGATCATATATTACAGTTATGATTCCTTTCATTCTTGGCACAAATGGATGAGGATTGTTGGCTGGATACAGGGATGATTATTCAAAGTTGCATTGTTGGAGACATGATGATAATGAGCTCTTATCTATGTGATGATAGGATTGTTTCATACATATGTTGATTAATGCAGATTGATGATACTTGATTCATGTAGATCTGGATGGCTATGATGTTTCTCACATAGAATGTGAAATTCTGTTGATGCAGACATACCTTGATGATTCATGCACTAATACAAGTTGTTGGTCTAGTTGTTGTTGATAGATATTATGGAGCAGATCATAAAGTGTTGTTGATGATGTTCATCTTATTTAGGTGATGTCATATCAAGACTCATGATGTAATAGTGTCATCTCTTCAGGTCATGTAACGACCTATGTTGGTTTCCCCACTATGCCTGGGATGAAGATGTAATGTATTTGGTTTTCATTTTTCTGATATATCCCCACTTGGTTGGGTGATGGATGTATGTATTGAATCTTTTAGGAAGGTCATTTGTGATGTAGAACATCCTTTTGCAGACCTTGCTTACAGTCAGGGGGAGCCTGAGCATGAACAGCACTATATAGCAGAGCAGACATTTCAGCTTGTTCTCAGAAAGAGCATGATCAGATTGGTGCACCATGACATATACAAAGGGGGAGCTCATTCAGAGATTTCAACAGGTACTCAGGGGGAGCTTATAATGCATTGTTGGCATTATGGAGGAAGTACAGAATGAGATCATGGATGCTGGTCTGAATATTGCTGCAATACGTCTCTATCTCTTTCATGGTCATGGATTATGGTTCTTCTTTGCAGATCTGGTTTATAGTCAGGGGGAGCATGTTCTTAGGGGGAGCATAACCCTTTGCCCTTGATGTTAAAGGGGGAGAGTGATTGGTTGTTGTTGCCATCAAGTCCAAAGGGGGAGATTGTTGGCATTATGATACATATGTTGTACTTGATGGCAACCCACTCATCTCAAATAATAAATTATAGTGTAGAGAAAAGTTCACGCACTTATATGCAGAGAAAAGTTTATTTCATGTAGAGAAAAGTTCACGCACTTTTATGCAGAGAAAAGTTCACGCACTTTTATGCAGAGAAAAGTTTATTTCATGTAGAGAAAAAGTTCACGCACTTTCATGCAAGGAAAAGCGCGTATATGTTGGAGAACTTACCTTTGGTCCATGGTAGTTAGTCCTTGGTATTTGAACCTATGAGGAAAAGCGCGTATATGTTGGAGAACTTACCTTTGGTCCATGGTAGTTAGTCCTTGGTATTTGAACCTATGAGGAAAAGCGCGTATATGTTGGAGAACTTACCTTTGGTCCATGGTAGTTAGTCCTTGGTATTTGAACCTATGAGGAAAAGCGCGTATATGTTGGAGAACTTACCTTTGGTCCATGGTAGTTAGTCCTTGGTATTTGAACCTATGGTTTTGGACCATGGTACTTTGTCAAAAGTGTTGATCTCACGTAATTTCATGGTTGGTTCATGGTATTAGTCCAACAGTTTTTTGATCCTATGGTTTTGGCCCGTGGTATTGTGAAAGGCCTAAGCCTATATAAAGCAAAGGAGATCACTTGGCTAATTCATTCTTGCAAATCGAATATCTTAAGATCTGAAATATTGGGTTATTGTTTTAAAAGTTTGATCTATGAAAGGGAAGTTGAAAGCGAATCTGTGAAGGGTGATCTCTCGAGCACTGCAGCTGCGGAAGTGCGGAGGCGCCACAGAAGGCGCAGTGCGGAGGCGCCACAGAAGGCGCAGTGTGGAGACGCCACAGAGGCGCCACAGAAGGCGTAGTGCGGAGACGCCACAGAGGCGCCACAGAAGGCGCAGTGCGGAGACGCCACAGAGGCGCCACAGAAGGCGCAGTGCGGAGACGCCACAGAGGCGCCACAGAAGGCGCAGTGTGGAGGCGCCACAGAAGGTGCAGTGCGGAGACGCCACAGAAGGCGCAGTGCGGAGGCGCCACAGAAGGCGCAGTGCGGAGATGCCACAGAGGCGCCACAGAAGGCGCAGTGCGGAGGCGCCACAGAAGGCGCAGTGCGGAGACGCCACAGAGGCACCACAGAAGGCGCAGTGCGGAGGCGCCACAGAAGGCGCAGTGCGGAGACGCCACAGAGGTGCCACAGAAGGCGCAGTGCGGAGGCGCCACAGAAGGCGCAGTGCGGAGGCACCACAGAAGGCGCAGGTGCGGTGGTCACGGCGCCACAGAAGGCGCAGGTGCGGAGGTAGTACAGATATCCGCAGATCTATACCAATGAAGTTGCGGTCCCTGCTTGAAATTTGTTTTAACTGCCTTTGACTATTCTGCAGGGTTTTGGGTGCATAACTGATGTTTGGTTACTGGTATTGAGTTCAGATAGCAGCATGATTAATGACTTATCTTTATGTACTAAATCTGGTTGATAACTCTCATAATATCATTGTATGTGTATGGATCTGGTGATTGGGTGATTCAGAAGATTGTTTGATTATGTGCTTCAATGTTGTTGTTGGGTCCAGTATGAAAATTGGATGAAACGTAGCCTTTCAGATTATGTGTTGTGCTTCAGTGTATCCAGTATGAAAATTGATGAAACGTGGTACCTGGAGGAGAGAAGATTGTAGGCCGGCGCCTACGTACTAGTATCTAAGCTAGTACAAGAGCTAAAGGAAATCTTTGGAGCATTGTAGCAGGTAGTAGCCTGCGTACTAGTAAATGGATCGGCTAGTACAAGAGCAAAGGGGGTTGTAGCTCCCGTACTGGTATAAGACTGCACCAATACAAATATTGTAAAAGGATTTTCTTATTAAGAAGAAGATTGAGATGACTTGCAGCAGGTGGTTTTCTCCCGCATTGGGTTTCCACCTTATATCATGGTGTTCATGTGTGTGCCTTATGTGTGATGATCTATTCTATGTTACTGCATCTGTTAATTGATAATATGGTTGATAATGTTCTAATGCACTCATTGAAGATCAATTAACTTAATCATAAGAAGTTGTGGAAGTAGCATGTATGAATCTGATTATGGAAATGGAAAACGTTTTATTAATGTGATAACACTGATTCACCCCCCCCCCCCTCTCAGTATTATTTCCAACACATATTGTTATTATTGTGCCCCATAGAAGCCCACAATTGTTATTATTGTGCCCTTATATTATTATTGTTATGTTAGCTCTGATTATATTATGACCCCTTAAACTCCTATATATAGAGAGGAGGTCTTGTCATTTGTATCATCCAAGAATTATTCATTTGTGTAAGGTAAAGGAGGTTTCCCCCTCGAAGAGGTTGAATTCTAAGGCATTTATATTTCTTTTCTATATTTTTGTGAGTTGGTTTCATAACAACATATCATGAGGTTCTTTAGTTCATAGTGAATCATGTGAAGACCTTAATTGATCACGTTCAAGATAAGTATTTGTTAAGGGGGAGTTTTGGAGTATGTAACTACCACTTATCTTAAGTGTGATGAATGGTTTGAGGAGTCTATTCCATATATTTAGGAGGTTGTTGGAACTAGTTTGTATTGAGTGTTTAGTATGTTGGAAATTGTTGTCATTGATGTCAAGTCTAGTCATTGATTTCTAGTGATATCAAGTTCAGAAGGAGCCTGTTGAGTTTTCATGCATGATGATTATGTTATTATTAATGTCTTGGTTGGTTCTATTAAAAGAGTGGTAAGCTTATGATGACTTGGTTTTTTACTATGTATCATATATTTGAAGTAATATTGTTTGTAGGTAACTTGTTCAAAATCACATGAAAATTTTGTGGTTGGAAGAACCTGTCACAGAGATTTCCAATGGTATATGGAAATTAGTCTAACTCTCTAGAAGTGAAGAGAAGACCTGAGATTGAGGTGATGGCCTTCAAGGAAGACATCGAACCTAGTGGACCCCAAACAAAAGGTCAACCCTAGATTACATGGCAAGGCGACTTGGAAGAGATAGGTGGCTCATGATGACAATAGACCCTATGGTCATGACATGTGACAGGTAGATTTGGATTTTTTTCGAAGGCCAAGTGGGCCTTTTTCAAGAGACATGTGGTAGTGAAATGGCAAAAACGTGGCATAAGAAGTGATATTAGAGCATAGTCCATGAGTTTTGTTGGTGAAAAATATTGCAGAGACTATGGTTCTGCTTTAGGTGCAAAAAAAAGGGTTCCACAGTAGTCTGGCTTGCACCGAGGTATTCAATCTTACACAATGGAAGAAGGTCTCACCCAAAACAATAATAGGAATTAAGTGTATTAATGGGGTTTTAGAAGGTTAGTGGATATATTTAATACTTATACAAAGAAACATTCATTACATAGAGAATTAAAGAATCATTACCCAGGAGCTCAAACATGATTATTTGTTAGATCCCTATAATACTAGTGATTACCCCATTACTATTGTACTTGTATCCCTCATTAATATTGTTGTGCCTTTATTGCCCCCATATTGTTATTATTGTGCCCCATAGAAACCCTCTATTGTTATTTTTGTGGCTTTATAGTATTATTGTTAGGTCGGCTGGGTTATATTGTGACTCCTTAGACTCCTATATATAGAAAGGAGGTTTTTTCATTTGTATCATCCAAGAATTGTCCACTTATGTATGTAAAGGAGGTTGCCCCCTCGAAGAGGCTGAATTCTAAGGCGTTGATCTATCTTTTCTATCTTTTCTTGAGCTGGTTTCACAACATTTGGTATCAGAGCTTTGGATTCTAGGGTTTCGCTGCTCCAAACAGTTCATTGTGGCATTTTCGCTATAACTTTTCTTCTGCGACGTTTCAGAAGCTAAAAAAAAAAACCCATTTGAGAAGACATCGCGTTGAATCTCAGGTCCAAATTTCAGAGCTTTTTTCTCTATATTTGTGGAGATATGATCTGAGGAAGCTCGTCTTTTTGCAGACTCTTGAATTACATTCCAAACAGGTGACCTGGGGAAAATCATCATAACTTTCTCTCTGGGCATCGGATTGAAATTTCGTAAGAAGGTACAGAAAGAGGATGGACTATAGTTTTATTGTGTATATTTGTTAGAGCCAAAGGTCAAAACAGTGACTCGTGGCACGTCATACAAGTTCGCTCTACTAAACTAGTCTATAATCAGGTCACTGTGGGAGATTTGGCATAACTCTTCCGTGGAGAATCCAATTTGGATAAGACTGGTGGCATTCGAAAGAGGACACAGAGTGCTATCGCAAGTTGCAATTTTAGAACTAGATGATTCGAAATTACAGAGATACATCAGATTCAATATCAAGCTCCTACAAAGTGAAAAAGGGTGTGTAGTTTTTTTAAATTTTTGCATAAGCTTGGTTTGAAAATTAGTTTGAAGGAATTAAAAGGGCATAGTAAAGCATTATTATTGGTAATTGATGACTTGAGGGAAGAAAATGCAAACACCTAGTAGGTAACCTAAAAGCTCTAGCATGACTCATGAAGAAGAGGAAGAAATGCAACATGATATATCAAAATTACGAGACCAAGTGCAACAAGTGTCACTTGCACAAAAAGCAACAGAATCTAAGATGGATGGTTTAAAGGAAGATGTAGAAGCTAAGACGGATGGTTTAAAGAAAGGTGTAGAAGCTAAGATGGATTGTTTAAAAAGAAGCATGGAAGATTTGAAGACAAGCATGGAAGATTTGAAGACAGATTTGACAAAGTTTCTACAAGAAATGCTTACTAATGGTGAAAGGGTAGTAAAGAAAACTCATGATGAGAACAAAAGAAATGTTAATCATGATTTCATAGACTCTAATGTTGGATCGAAGACCCACCATATTCCAAAAATCGATATGAGGAAGTTTGATGGCAAGGATCCCGCAACATGGATATTACAGATGGAGTAATTTTTCGATCTCAATAATGTGCAAAACACACAAAAGGTACGTATTGCAACTTTATATTTGGAACCAAATCAGTTTGTATGGTATCAATGGCTTTTCTCTCGTAAACAAATTATCACTTGGGCAATTTTTACGAAAGAATTGACAGCACATTATGAAGATACAAAAAGCAACACTTTTTTTAGCCAATTGATAAGTCTCAAACAAAAGGGTTCAATAATGGAGCACATTGAGGAGTTCCAAAAATTGAACATAAGGGTAAAAAATATTCTAGAGAGCATAGGATTGATGTGTTCATAGGGACTTTAAAGGATAATATCCAACATGATGTTCGCCTTTGGGAACCTGATTCATTAGAGAAGGAATTCAAGTTAGCAAGAAAAATGGAAAGAAAAATTATGGCAACCAGGAAGCATACCACTCACAACTATAAATATGGAAGTGTTGTTGCCCCTAGTCTTCCACAACCTATAAGGTTGACACCACAAAATTTGAAGAAAAAAGAGAAAAAGGGCTTTGTTACAGTTGTGATAGCAAATACACTAAAGGTCATAAGTGTGCTGAGAAGAAATTATTCTACATAGATTGTGAAGAGGAAGAAGAAAAGGAGCAAGAAAGGTCAAAAGAGGAGGATATACTCCAGGAACAAAGCCTAGATAAAGAAGAAATGAATCTGACCATATCTTGTAATGCATTGGCGGGAATTACCACTCCTCAAACCATCAAGATAGAAGGACAAATCAAGAAGAAAAAGGTAATAGTGTTGATTGATTCAGGAAGTACCCACAATTTTATTCATTGTAAGGTAGCAAAAGAATTGAATTGCTTCTTATATCCAGCACCAGAGTGTCAAGTGATGGTTGCAAATGGAGGAACAATAAATTGCTCTGGAAAGTGCCATAATATCAAGCTATCCATGGGAGAATATGTATTGACTAGCCCAATGCTTTCCATTCCAATGGGAGGTGCTGATGTTGTACTAGGAGTCCAATGGCTACAATCCGGGTACAATATCTTTTAATTTTCAAGAACTTTTCATGAAATTTTATGCGGAAGGAAAGGAAGTTGAATTAAGGGGTATTGCAGGGAAACCGGAAAGATAATCAGCTCTAACGGTATGACAAAGCTTCTAAAAAAGGAACAAAGAGGTGTAATTGCACAATTATGTTCGCTAGATGTTTCCACATCGGAATCATCTATTTCTCCAAATCTCCAAAAAGTCTTGGACAATCATTCCAAGGTATTTGAGACTCCCAAAGGTCTCCCACCTATTCATGATCATGATCATGCTATTCATCTGATTCCAGGAAGTGTTCCTCCAAACATCAGGCCGTACAGATATCCCTATGCCCAAAAGAGAGAAATTGAACGTATGGTTGCAGAAATGCTAGAGGCTGGTATAATTCAACCTAGTCAAAGTTCTTTCTCTGCTCCAGTAGTATTGGTGCACAAGAAGGATGGATCATGGTGCATGTGTCTGGATTATAGGGAGCTCAACAAGCTCACTATTAAAGATAAGTTTCCCATTCCTGTCATTGATGAATTATTGGATGAATTGCATGGATCAATTTACTTCACCAAGTTGGATCTTCGTTCAGGATATCATCAAATCAGAATGAAGACTGAAGACATTCCGAAAACATCATTTAGAACTCATGAGGGTCATTATGAATTTTTGGTCATGCCTTTTGGCCTTACCAATGCACCTTCTACATTTCAAGGTTTGATGAATTCCATTTTCAAACCCTTCCTTAGAAAATTTGTGTTAGTATTTTTTGATGATATACTAATCTACAGCAAGTCTTGGAAGGATCATGTTGAACATGTTGACAAGGTGCTACAACTATTGGAGGAGAAACAATTATATGCAAAAAGATCCAAATGTTTCTTTGGAGTACAAGAGGTGGAATATCTGGGTCATATTGTATCTCATGAAGGAGTTAAGGTAGACCCTAGCAAAATTAAAGCTATTAAGGAATGGAAAATCCCCACATCCATAAAGCATCTGTGAGGATTTCTCGGGTTGACAGGGTATTATAGCAAGTTTGTTAAGAATTATGGGAGAATAGCAGCACCTCTAACAACATTATTGAAGAAAGATGCATTTTCATGGACTCCAAAAGCAACAAAGGCCTTCGAACATCTTAAAGAGGCAATGTGCCAAGCACCAGTCTTAGCTACACCGGACTTCACAAAAACCTTTATTATGGAATGTGATGCTTCAGGAAATGGAATTGGTGCTATTTTAATGCAAGATGAAAGACCCATTGCTTTTGAAAGTCGTCCAATCAAGGGAAAGTTTTTACACAAAGCTATTTATGAGAAGGAAATGTTGGCAATACTACATGCACTTAAGAAATGGAAACCCTACCTAATGGGAAGACACTTCAAGGTAAAAACGGATCATGATAGCCTTAAATACTTTTTAGAACAAAGATTATCCTCTGAAGAGAAACAAAAGTGGGTCACAAAGATGTTGGGTTATGACTTTGAAATCATCTACAAAAAAGGGGAGCAAAATGTGGTGGCAGATGCACTCTCAAGAAAGGATGAGGATGTGGAAGCATTGTTGTGCGCCATTTCTATTATCCATCCCGATTGGATAAACGAAGCAAGGGAGGAATGGAAGAATGATGAAGAAGTGTGGGCACTTATTCGAAAGTTACAACAAGATTACAGTACATCTGATACATTTAGCTGGCAAAATGATTCGTTATGGTACAAAGATCGCTTATACCTCTGTAAGAATTCCCAACTAAAACAAAAGATTCTTATGGAATTGCACACTTCTCCCTTAGGAGGGCACTGAGGATTTTTAAAAACTTACCACAGGGTTAAGAAAGAATTTTTTTGGGATGGCCTTAAATCGGATATTCAAAATTTTGTGGCAGAATGTTTGGTTTGCCAACAAAATAAAGTTGAAACAATTAAGACCCCAGGTCTATTACAACCTTTATCCATTCCAAGCCAACATTGGGAGGAGGTTTCAATGGATTTTATCACAGGTTTACCCAAGTCTGAGGGAAAGAATGTCATCATGGTGGTAGTTGACAGACTTACCAAGTATGCACACTTTTGTGCATTATCACATCCATTTAAAGCCAGTACAGTTTCTATTGCATTTATGGAAACAATTCAAAAGCTACATGGAAATCCAAATATTATTGTAAGTGACAGAGATCCCATCTTTACTGGAAATTTTTGGACAGAATTATTTTCTTGTCTTGGTACTCAGTTAGCTCATAGCTCATCTTATCATCCTCAATCTGATGGGCAAACTGAGATAGTAAACAAATGTTTGGAAGGATATCTTCGTTGCTTTGTATCTGATAAACAGACACAATGGGTCAAATGGTTGCCTCTAGCTGAATGGTGGTATAACACATCCTTCCATACAACAACAAAAATGACCCCATTTATGGCACTTTATGGATATCAGCGACCATCCATCACATCATATTTAAGAGAAAATTCTAAGGTTCAAGCGGTGGAACATCACATCGAACATCAACAACAAGTCCTCCAAATCTTAAAGGATAACCTCGTGTTGGCACAGAATAGAATGAAACAACAGGCAGATCAACATCGCAGCGAAAAAAGTTTTGATGTAGGTGAATGGGTATTCCTACAGCTACAACCATATAAACAAATGTCCCTGAAGCAAGCTAAGAAGGATAATAAATTATCACCAAAGTATTATGTTCTATACAAGGTGTTGCAAAAGATTAGTACTATGGCATACAAATTGGAGCTTCCTGCAGCTTCTCGAGTGCACCTAGTTTTCCATGTTTCATGTTTAAAGAAGGTTATAGGCTACAAGCTCCCAGTTCAAACAATATTGCCAAAACTTGACGAGGAAGGAAAAATTATATTGGAACCGAAAGCAATCACAGAGACAAGAACTAGACAGCTACGAAATCTATCAATTTTAGAGTATCTCATCAAGTGGAAGAACTTATCCGCTGAAGATTCCACATGGGAGGATGAGAATTTTATACAGAAGCATCCAGAACTACTCAAGCATTGAGGACAACACTTTTTTGAAGGAGAGGGGCATGTTAGATCCCTATAATACTAGTGATTACCCCATTACTATTGTAGTTGTATCCCTTATTAATATTGTTGTGCCCCTATTGCCCCCATATTGTTATTATTGTGCCCCATAGAAACCCTCTATTGTTATTTTTGTGGCTTTATAGTATTATTGTTAGGTCGTCTAGGTTATATTGTGACTCCTTAGACTCCTATATATAGAAAGGAGGTTTTGTCATTTGTATCATCCAAGAATTGTTCATTTATGTAATGTAAAGGAGGTTGCCCCGTCGAAGAGGCTGAATTCTAAGGCGTTGATCTATCTTTTCTATCTTTTCTTGAACTGGTTTCATAACATTATTTTTTTTAAGAAGACATATAAGCATACGCATTCATGCACCACAAATATTACATAATGGATCTCCCTGCAACCGGTCTCCTCTTACTAATATCAATCCAAACAATTCTGACAAACATTGATCCACAATATTACAATGATGTCTTTGATACATCAATCATCCAAAGCCTTAATTACAATTATATGAATATGTTTTCATGGGCTAGCTCAATTTTCAATGGCCATGGAAATGAAGTCTCACTGAATAGGAAATCTTGGGTTCAAATCTTGTGTTATCCCCCCGATTAGTGAGAGACGTTGGACATGATGAAGATGTAGTCCTACCAAGCTTAGAACTTTTTTTTATATGAATACAATATCAAAACATGAGTATGAATTCTGACAGCATGACGACACTTTTGTTTATCTTTATGCACATGTGCAACTCACCTTACATCTTCTTTTATACCCTTGGCTTGCTAATGTTATCAATCAATCCACTCCATTGATGTCATAAAACTTAAATCCCATGCCTTGACATGATCAATTCTAATTCATGCTTGCTTGATGTTGTTAACCCTATTTCCATGGTCACTTGATCATTTTCAACGCCTTGTTCCAGTTATACTTTTTACAATTTTGGTTTTATTCTTTCTATTGTTGATTTTTAATCAATTTAATCATCCTTTCTCTGACTTCCATTTTCTTCCATGACTACTTTCTAATGAAAGTTGACCAAAGAACGAAGGATCCAGCAAGTTTTATACACGCTCGGCTCACACTAGAGGGAGATTGCTGGACATTTTATAAACCAACGCTCCCCATGTGTTATGCAACATGCACTAACTGTCTATCTGGTTTTCTCTTGGCTGTAATTTAATTTATGTAATTTTAAATCTCAAAATAACTCCAAATATTATATTATATGCAATTTCAGCCTTTAAAAATCTCTTAATATTTAGCTCTATTTTATATCTACTCCTCTTCTCTTTATTTCTCAACTACCTCTCATCCCATCATTCTATTTTAGTTGCATGTGTTTTTGCATGTCGATAGAAGCTATAACTCTTTGTTTTTCATGTGAACAAATACATCTCAGGTCCCTTCACTATCTTTTATAGATGCTACTTTTTATTTTGTCCCTTGTGGACTTTAATCCTTTAACATGAATTTGGTGACCAAACACCAAACTTTTTCCAATCGTGGCCCCTTATTTTCATGCTCCCTAGAGAATATGACCACAACAAAACAAAGAGTGCTTAATCGCTAAGGGAACTTAGGTTGGGACTCATGCAAATTTCCTAGTGTTAATTTTCCAACACTTTTCAAAGCATGCCAAGTGATTCAATTTAAATTGACAATAGAGAAGTCACTTCGGCCCCCAACCCGCCTATCTGAACTTTATTTGGTGGGGTGGGTGGGGCATAGTTTATCCTATATGAAATTAAATATCCCCCAATATTTTAAAGAAGGCCTGGTGATCCTATGATCTAATCAAATCAAATGGAGGATACATTACTCACCCCCTCTCTCTCCTATGCAAATTTTAGCATTGGGGGGTCCAAAGTTTTTCCTCCTATGTGGTTTACTATCATGCAATGTGTTTCGCACTGCACGAGGTTAATCAGACCCACTGCATGTCACTTCCATTATGCACTGGTGGCTTATGTAAAATGGAACATGTCATGTCCATGTCATTGCCACTTGTCAGGCCACGTCACTGCCACATGTCACTTGGAAAACCCTTGGTGACCAAGAAAGGCCAAATCGGCCTACCATGTATCATGACTAGAGGGTGTCATGCCATAATCTACCACATGTCTCTACCGAGTCATATTTCCATGTCATAATCTACCACATGTCTCTGCCAAGTCACCTTTCCATGTCATTTAGGGTCAACCTCCAATTTGGGGTCCATGTCTTCCTTGAAGGCCATCACCTCATACTCAATTTTTATCTTCATTCATGGAGAGTTATACTAAGTTCCATATACCACTAGAAATATCTCTGGGAAGGCTATCCAACCAAGCACTTTTCATGTGCTTTTGAAAATATTACATGTAGATAAAATCCCTTCAAGGATAGACTACTCAGCAAACAACTAAGTGATCATAAGCTTACCACTCTATTAATAGAAAAAAACAAGATATCAATAACAAAATAAGCGTCATGCATGAAAAGTCAACATGCTCCTCATGAACTTGATATCACTTGACATCAATGACTATACTTTACATCAATGACCAAAACTACTAACATGTTCAACAATTCCCCCCTTTAGCATTGGCAACCTTCAAGGAAGATGTAGACCCCAATTGACCAGAAAATAGAGGTGGACCCTAGATGACATGACAATGTGACTTGGTAGAGATAGGTGGCAGATGAAGACATGGCACCATGTGGTCATAACATATGACACGTGGATTTGGCTTTTTTGGGTGGCCAAGTGGCCCTTTTCCGAGTGACATGTGGTAGTGACGTGGCAACTACATGGCACAACAAATTGTATCAGAGTGTATGTCATGATTTTGAGACACACATAGATCACATTGGGCAGAGATTCTTATAAATTGGATAAATTAGTGCTCCTATTGTGTTTTGCAACATGAAATAACCATCTCTCATCTTTGGGGATGTGATAATTCAGTAACACTTATGGGCTTTAGTATAACGAAAATTATGATTCCCAACATTGAGAGTTTCTCTCCAACATGATAATTCCTATATTGAGATTAGGTTCAAAGATTTGTTCAACTAATTGATTTTCTGATCAACATAGTTTCTTTATCTTGAAAAATCATTCATGTTCTTATATCCATAGTTATTTAATTAGAATGTGATCATGTAATTTTAATTGTGCTTATATCCACAGTTATTTAATTAAAGTGTGAATATGAAATTTTAATTTGAGTTAAATATTGGCTTCCAAATTTTTCATTTTTATATTTTGAATAACTCAATAGACATGAAATTTGCTAATATTTTTAATTGAACTATAATAATATTTTTTCGTAAAAATATTATATGAAGTTAATATTTCTATAGATTTATTAAATATTTTAAATTTTGAATTTCATAGATATTATAATATTTTTAATCATTTTTAAATATTGTATTTTATTGGATTGCACTTTTTATTATATTTATATAAATATAACATATAATGGGATAAATATAAATTATAAGGGAAAAATGTGTAGAATGGGTTAGGGAAGTGATTTATTATTCTATAGGATTAATAAACATAACCTTCTCTTCTATTCTTTGACCATTTCTAACCTAGCAAAGATTAATGAGTTGCTCCAAAAAAGATTAATAGGTTTCTCCAAAATATTTCTATAGATATCTTCATATGGACAATCTAATTATAATAGGGAACTTAAAAAGAAAATGCATTATAAAACTTTCCCACTTAACCCTCCGCTCTAACCAATATTATGAAAAATATCATAATATAATTATATATAATTAAGACTAAAATTTATACTTAATATAAGTTACTATCCAACATATAAATTAGTTGCCCTAGTAGTAGAGCATTCCACCATAACTTTGGAAATCTTTTTATATTACTAAAAAGATATATATATATGACCATTTACATTGTTGATGTCTTTGGCATACAACCTAAGATTGCTAAGAAAACAATAGGATAATATGATTTACAAAAGAGACGGTCCGAAAAAGAATCAACATTGCTTGTAATTACACAAATTGATAAATAAAATGCAGACATATTAAGTGACAACAGAACGTTGGGAAGTAACTTGAGTCTGTCATTTTGACATGTTACTTCATAACCGGTTGGCTCCCAGTTAGCAACCTCTATGGCAATTTTGATCATCAAGAACTTTAGCTCCAACGCACCAAGGGTGAACTAGTTTTCATTGCTTTTGATTAATTCTATATGCACTGAATCATTTTTGTTCCTATTTCATATGTGTTTTATAAAATGAATATAATATCATTTCACGAATTTTTTATATTTAAGTATAAACATAGATTACTATGATGTTTTTCTTGTTTTGTTTAAAATTTACTCGATATAATTTTCTAATTATCATTTAAAAAAATAATGATAATCAATAATATAGTATAATAAAATTATATTTATGCCGTAACTCGTTCCCCTCTGGAATCCACTTTCCTTTTATCTTACGTGTCAAATTTCCTTTTATCTTACGTGTCAAATTATGATCTCCTTGATTTGATGTTAGACGATTAAAATGTTTGCTACCATTAATCAAAAATTTAGTTATAACTGAAAGAATAACAATCTAAGCTTCATCCATTTATCCATTTCAATAACCAGGGAACCTTGAAGGTATACTACCATGCGTTGTGTTGCAGAGTGAAGGTAAACGACCATGGCTTGCAACCAGCTTCCGGTTGCAAAATGGAGGTAGATGGCCATATTTGCAATGGCTTGCATTGCGTTGTAGAATGAAGGTGGACGGTTCTCCTTGTTTGAAATAGTGTTGTGGAGAGAAAGACCGTATATAGAGGTAAAGGAAAACTTTTTGTTTCAGTTGGAAAATGAGTTCAACTGAGAGAAAAGTGAAGGTGGGTTTGAAGCTACCAATCCCATCGAGGGAAGATGCATTTTCTAAGCCAATACCATTGTCGCTTCCACAGCCGAAGCCCCCTATCATGAATCAGGCCTGCAAGTTTCCCTGTGTTCCTCTTGAAGAAGTTACACTGGAAGATCTCCCAAAGATTTCAACTTTGGGGTGCGGGAGCAGTGACAAGGTCTATAATCGTTTTCAATTATTTGTATGAATTTCAGAGCCATTACTAATTCTCCAGTTTGGGCATTTTCAGTAGTACTGGATAAGGGTTTGGCCTTCCTTCCTATTCTGGTTTCTCTTATCGCTTTGGCAAATAAATTGGGTTTTATTAGCAAATTCCTAATTATTAACTGCATAACTTTGTACAAGATTGTTTGGAAGGGCATCAGTCTGAATACAAACTTTCTATTTATGTGGGAAGATGAGTTCAAGGGAGAGAAAAGCGAGGGTGGGTTTGACGCTGTCAATCCCAATTTAGGAAGATGCATTTTCTAAGCCAATGCCATTGTCGCTTCCACTACCGAAGCCCCCAAACATGAATTGTGCCTGCATGTTGCCCTGTATTACTCTTGAAGAAGTTACACTGGAAGATCTCCAGAAGATTTCAACTTTGGGGTGCGGGAGCAGTGGCAAGGTCTACAATCATTTTCAATTATTTGTATGAATCTTAGAGCCATTACTAATTCTCTTTCGGCATTTTCAGTAGTACTGGATACCTTACCAGATTTGGCCTTCCTTCCTGTTCGGATTTTTCTTATCTGACCTTGCTTCCTGTTCGGATTTTTCTTATCGCTATGGGAAATAAATTGAGTTTTATTAACAAATTCCTAATTATTAACTCTGTACACAATGCAGGTTCGTTTGGAAGGGCATGAGTCTGAATACGAACTTTCCCATTTGAAGAAAGGAATATAATTCGAAATCTCTTTTTTATTTGGCATTGTTGGCCTTGGCAGTTAAAGGAAGAAGATATGGTTACTGCAATACTGAACCGTGCTCTGAGTTCACTTGAGCGTGTCGAGGACACACTCTCTTTCTATGCTTTCACGATGATTCTCACCCCTGTTCCCTTACGAATATTTTTATCAGAATGTATGATCTTTAAATTGAGGAAACCAAGAAGAACAGTTTACATAATCTAGACATTTAAGATGTTTAAATACACCAACTGAACCTTTGGTCCCATGCTTCTATGAAGATTGACTCTTTTCTTTTCTTTTTTTCAAATGTTTGCAGATATGTATCAGATGGCAAGAAGATTTTGCAGCCCCATCAACTATTAGATGGATTAGCAGAGGTAATAGGCCAGCATGATGAATGTCAAAATCTAGAACTTTTTCGGCTATTTGGAGATGTGCTAAAGTCAACCTAGGTATGGTCAAATTTTTCCATTATTTAAAAGATATGCAACATTCTCCAAATTTTGGAGTAGTTGATTTGAAAATCAATTTGTAATTTTTCTTATATAACTGTGTACCTAAATAAGAATTATCGAATTCGACAGTTATCTACCTAAAAAATCTTTATTTTTATAACAAGTGGGCAAAATTAATTTTACATATAAAAATTTTAATCTTAACACAAATTAAACCTTGATCCCTTCAATGCATCCTTTCCTCACCCAACAAAGATATGCAACATTCTCCAAATTCTGGAGCAGTTGATTTGAAAATCAATTTTGTAATTTGTTTTATATAACTGTGTGCCTAAATAAGAATCATCAAAATCAATTTTGTAATTTGTTTTATATAACTGTGTACCTAAATAAGAATCATCAAAATCAATTTTGTAATTTGTTAATTTTGTAATTTGTTTTATATAACTTTGTACCTAAATAAGAATCATCAAATTGGACAATTATATCTACCTAAAAAATCTTTACCTTTATAAGAAGTGGGCAAAATTACTTTTACATATAAAAATTTTAATCTTAACACAAATTAAACCTTGAGCCCTTCAATGCATCCTTTCCTCGCCCAACACGGCCATCTTCTATTGGTACTTTTTGACCATCCTACCCTTCCATGCATCCTTTCCTCGCCCAACACGACCATCTTCTATTGGTACTTTTTGACCATACTAGATATGGCATATAAAAAATTTATTCTTAACACAAATTAATTCATCCAATTACTCAATAAGTCTTAACCTTACCATGAATGGACCAACCATCCAATTCCAAAATTACTTTTACATGCATCATTTCTTAGCCCAACACGACCATCTTCTATTGATACTTTTTGATCATCCTAGATATGGCATATAAAAATTTTATTCTTAACACAAATTAATTCATCCAATTACTTCATAAGTCTTAACCTTACCATGAATGGACCAACCATCCAATTCCAAAATTACTTTTACATGCAGAAATATTAATCCTTACATAATAGCCATTAACCTACATAAAGATTAACTACTCTAAGAAAGGAACTTGTCACCATCTTCCATTATGGGGACACCTTTCCATGCTATTTTTATTTGTTAGTATTCTTGATCTTGTTATTATTATTATTTTAAAATTTGATTTGAGTCTATAGTATAGTGATTATTGAGTCAATATAGTGATTATTGAGTCATTGAGTCATTAGTTGTAATTCGAGCTTGTAGTTTTTCTATAAATCCTTGGGCTTCTTCTTGGCTTTATATCCGGTTTTCTTGATTTTGTTCATCTTTCTTAAAAAACCCCATTATCAGAAAACGTAATATTATCTTAAACTTTTGTAATTTGTATAGTGATTATTGAGTCATTAGTTGTAATTCGGCAAATTCATGGGCTTAAATCTTGCTTAATTATCTTAAACTTTTGTAATTTAGATAGTGATTATTGAGTCATTAGTTGTAATTTAGAGCGTTGGTACTTTTTGACCATCCTACCCTTCAATGCATCCTTTCCTCGCCCAACACGACCATCTTCTATTGGTACTTTTTGACCATCCTAGATATGGCATATAAAAAATTTGATCTTAACACAAATTAATTCATCCAATTACTTAATAAGTTTTAACCTTACCATGAATGGACCAACCATCCAATTCCAAAATTACTTTTACATGCAGAAATCTTAATCTTTACATAATACCCATTAACCTACATAAAGATTAACTACTCTAAGAAAGGAACTTGTCACCATCTTCCATTATGGGGCCACCTTTCCATGCTATTTTTATTTGTTAGTATTCTTGATCTTGTTATGATTATTATTTTAAAATTTGATTTGAGTTTACAGTATAGTGATTATTGAGTCAGTATAGTGATTATTGAGTCATTGAGTCATTAGTTGTAATTCAGAGCTTATATTTTTTCTGTAAATCCATGGGCTTCTTCTTGGCTTTATATCGGGTTTTCTTGATTTTTTCATCTTTCTGAAAACCCCCATTATCAGAAAACGTAATATTATCTTAAACTTTTGTAATTTGTATAGTGATTATTGAGTCATTAGTTGTAATTTGGTAAATTCATGGGCTTAAATCTTGCTTAATTATCTTGAAATTTTGTAATTTGTATAGTGATTATTGAGTCATTCGTTGTAATTCAGAGTTTGTAGTTTTTCTGTAAATCCATGGGCTTCTTCTTGGCTTTATATCGGGTTTTCTTGATTTTGCTCATCTTTCTTAAAAACTTGTTCTTGGCTTTATATTGGGTTTTCTTTATTTTGCTCATCTTTCTTAAAAACCCCCATTATTAGAAATCGTAATATTATCTTAAACTTTGTAGTTTGTATAGCGATTATTGAGTCATTAGTTGTAATTCAGAGTTCCGTAAATTCATGGGCTTAAATCTTGCTTAATTACTTAAACTTTTGTAATTTGTATAATGATTATTGAGTCATTAGTTTTATTTCAGAGTTCGGTAAATTCATGGGCTTAAATCTTGCTTAATTATCTTAAACTTTTGTAATTTGTATAGTGATTATTGAGTCATTAGTTGTAATTCAGAATTCGGTAAATTCATGGGCTTAAATCTTGCTTAATTATCTTAAACTTTTGTAATTTGTATAGTGATTATTGAGTCATTAGTTATAATTTAGAGCTTGTAGTTTTTCTGTAAATCCATGGGCTTCTTCTTGGCTTTATATCGGGTTCTCTTGATTTTGCTCATCTTGCTTAAAAACCCCCATCGTCAGAAGACGTAATATTATCTTAAACTTTTCTAATTTATTTTATATAACTGTGTACCTAAATAAGAATCATCAAATTGGACAGTTATATATACCTTAAAAATCTTTACCTTTATAAGAAGTGGGAAAAATTACTTTTACATATAAAAGCTTTAATCTTAACACAAATTAATTCATCCAACTACTTAATAAGTCTTAACCTTACCATGAATGGACCAACCATCCAATTCCAAAATTACTTTTACATGCACAAATCTTAATCTTTACATAATACCCATTAATCCATCCAATTAAAAGTAACCAAAGATTAACCTACATAAAGATTAACTACTCTAAGAAAGGAACTTGTCACCATCTTCCATTATGGAGCCAACTTTCCATGCTATTTTTGTTTCTTAGTATTCTTGATCTTGTTTTGATTATTATTTAAAATTTGATTTGAGTTTACAGTATAGTGATTATTAGGTCATTAGTTGTAATTCAAAGCTGTTAGTTTTTTTGTAAATCCATGGGCTTCTTCTTGGCTTTATATCGGGTTCTCTTGCTTTTACTCATCTTTCTTAAAAAACCCCAAATTATTTAATGAGCACTCCAATAAATTTTACTAGCACATTTCATTTACATATAAATTATAATTGCTCCGATCCTATTCTTCCACGATTTTTGCTCGAGTTGTTTCCTATCTTGCAATGCTAAGCCCTTATTGTCATTGAAGGCATCTCTGTTACTTCGTCAAACTCTCTGTAACTTCCTTGCTTTTACATTTCTCCGAAGTTTCACGTGTCTGTATTCGTTATTTGAGTGAGGATAGAATTAAGTTCTATCATCAGAGGATTAGTCAAAATTCTGGTAAGGCTAGTGCCTGAGAGAAATCAGTGGTTCTCAGAAAACATGAGTTATAGTGAACCTAGTGAAAACAAAGGTGATCTCCTTCAAGTGATTTTTAGTTGGCTAGTGCCTAAGAGAAATCAACAGCTCTCAGAAAACATGAGTTATAATGAACCTAGTGAAAACAAAGGTGATCTCCTTCAAGTGATTTTTAGTTGCCAATAAGTCAATATTGTCTGATAACCTTTCCTCCATTTCACTACGAAAGAAGAATCTCCAAAGACCTGAAGTTTTCTTATTCCTCCATCAAATGTTTTTCTCATTACATTTTTTAATGCCAATGGATCTACAAGATTGTTAGCCCCCCTAACTCAGTTTTCTTGGAAAGAAATAAAGTGAGTTTCCCCCTAACTGAGTTCTCTTTGAAACAAATAAAGTGAGTTTCAGTTTTCATATATGCTTTTTATCTCATTACTCATCTGGTTGAATCTATGCTTTTTTATGCTTTTTGGAAAGAAATAAAGTGAGTTTCCCCCTAACTGAGTTCTCTTTGAAACAAATAAAGTGAGATTCAGTTTTCATATATGCTTTTTATCTCATTACTCATCTGGTTGAATCTATGCTTTTTTATGCTTTTTGGAATCTTCTGGGCAGTTTGTTGGGTGGTAAACTCCTTTGCTGGGAGAGGGGACAGAGCTCCTTTCAATGAGAGTCTTAGAAGTCATCCGGGAGAGGGAACAGAGGTAGAATTCATCATGATAAGTGCTTCAACAGTTTGACTAGACTGTAAACAAATGCCCATATTAGAAATTGCCATGAATTCATGTTTTTCCAATTGAAGAAAAGAATATGATATTCATGTTTTTCCATTTGAAGAAAAGAATATAATTCGAAATATTTTTTTTATTTGACGTTGTTGGCCTTGGCAGTTAAAGAAAGAAGATAGGGTTATTGCAATGCTGAACTGTGCTCTAAGTTCACTTGAGCGTGTCCAAGACACGCTCTCTGGACACCGCAATGAAACATTTTCTCAGTTTCTCTGCTTTCACGGTGATTCCCACCTCCGTTCCTTAGACGAATATTTTTATCAAAATGTATGATCTTTACATTGAGGAAACCAAGAAGAATGGTTTACATAATCTAGACATTTAAGATGTTTCAATACACCAATCAGAATGTATGATCTTTAAATTGAGAAAACCAAGAAGAACAATTTACATAATCTAGACATTTAAGATTTTAAATACACCAACTAAACCTTAGTCTGATGCTTCTATGAAGATTGACTCTTTTCTTTTCTTTTTTTGCAAATGGTTGCAGATATGTATCACATGGCAAGAAGATTTTGCAGCGGAATCAACTGTTACATGGATTAGCAGAGGTAATAGGCTAGAATGATGAATGTCAAAATCACCATTTTTTTTGGCTATGTCAGAATGTCAAAATCTCCATTTTTTTTTGGCTATGTCAAAATCTCCACTTTTTTTTTTGGCTATTTGGAGATGTGTTGAAGTCAACCCAGGTATTGTTAGATTTTTCCACTATTTAAAAGATATGCAACATTCTCCAAATTTTGGAGCACCCCCATTATTAGAAGACGTAATATTATCTTAAACTTTTGTAATTTGTATAGTGATTATTGAGTCATTAGTTGTAATTCATAGTTTGTAGTTTTTCTGTAAATCCATGGGCTTTTTCTTGGCTTTATATCGGGTTTTCTTGATTTTTCTCATCTTGCTTAAAAACCCCATTATCAGAAGACATAATATTATCTTAAACTTTTGTAATTTGTTTTATATAACTGTGTACCTAAATAAGAATCATCAAATTGAACACTTATATCTACCTAAAAAATATTTACCTCTATAAAAAGTGGGAAAAATTACTTTTAAGTATAAAAATTACTTAGTAAGTCTTAACCTTACCATGAATGGACCAACCATCCAATTCCAAAATTACTTTTACATGCACAAATCTTAATCTTTACATAATACCCATTAATCCATCCAATTAAAAGTAACCAAAGATTAACCTACATAAAGATTAACTACTCTAAGAAAGGAACTTGTCACCATCTTCCTTTATGGGGCCAACTTTCCATGTTATTTTTATTTGTTAGTATTCTTGATCTTGTTAGGATTATTATTTTAAAATTTGATTTGAGTTTAGAGTCATTAGTTGTAATTCAGAGCTTCTAGTTTGTTCTCTTGATTTTGCTCATCTTGCTTAAAAACCCCATTATCAGAAGACCTTGTGTCAACACTTCAAGGACTCCAATTTTTTTAATGGGCACTCCAATAAATTTTACTAGCATGTTTCATTTACATATAAGTTATAACTGCTCTGATCTTGTTCTTCCATGACTTTTGCTCAAGTTGTTTCTTGTCTTCCAATGTATTGTCATTGAAGGCATCTCTGTTACTTCGTGAAACTCTCTTGAACTTCCCTGCTTTTACATTTCTCCAAAGTTTCAAGTGTCTGTATTCGTTATTTCAATGAGGATAGAATTGAATTCTGTCATCAAAGGATTTGTCAAAATTCTAGTAAGGCTAGTGCTTGAGAGAAATCAACAGTTAAATCTTTTTTTTATTTGGCGTTGTTGGCCTTGGCTGTTAAAGGAAGAAGATATGGTTACTGCAATGCTGAACCGTGCTCTAAGTTCACTTGAGTGCGTCGAGGACATGCTCTCTGAGCACCGCAATGAAACAGTTTCTCTGCTTTCATGGTGATTCCCACCTTTGTTCCCTGACGAATATTTTTATCTGAATGTATGATCTTTAAATTGAGGAAACCAAAAAGAACGGTTTACATAATCTAGACATTTAAGATGTTTAAATACACCAACTAAACCTTTAGTCCCATGCTTCTATGAATATTGACTATTTTCTTTTCTTTTTTTTCAAATGGTTGTAGATATGTATCACATGGCAAGAAGATTTTGTAGCCCCATCAACTGTTAGATGGATTAGCAAAGGTAACAGGCTAGAATGATGAACGTCAAAATCTCCATTTTTTTCGGCTATTTGGAGACGTGTTGAAATCAAGCCAGGTATGATCAGATTTTTCCATTATTTAAAAGAAAAGGAACATTCTGCAAATTCTAGAGTAGTTGATTTCGAAATCAATGTAGTTGTCTTAAAATGTTTGCATATTTATTTGGTTCTCATTGTCTTAAAATGTTTGCATATTTATTTGGTTCTCATGACAATATGATGTATGTTTCAGGAGACCATCATTCTTACACCATAGGTTGTTCTTGCGGTATGGCCAAGGCCTAGTGTGTAGGAATATGTTTGCGTCAATGTTGAACAGCTCTCTGTAGCTGAATATTTGGAATTCAAGGAACACCTTGTGGATGGAAGGTACTTATTTGCATTGTGGACCCATAGTGCATGAAAATAAAGATGGCAAATGATGTAAGTGCAGATATATTTAATAATATATTGAAAGTCTCATGCCTAGATATGAATTGTAATGTTGTTGAAGCTAGTCGATGTCTTCTATCATATATAATTTAACTTTCCTAGACACTTTTCCTAAATTGCAAAAGACAGAAGAGGAAGGTAATAAACATTGTCAATGAATACTTGGAACTGCATTAGCCTCTAAGCCCTCCAAGCTCTTTAGGTGCCTAGGAGGTATATGCTATAAACCGTAAATTCAACTATATTGTGCTCTCCTTTATTTTCTCTATATCCTGTTACAGGTGCCAAATACAAATTCACTCTTCTTTTTACTCCGATAAGAAAATGATGACAATTTTGCATTTTGCAATTTCAAAAACAACTATGTATTGGAGCTAGACCTTGAGCCCTTCAATGTGTCCTTTCCTCTCTCAACACGCCCATCTTCTATTGGTAGTGGTGTTCAATTTTTGAATTGACATTTGTCCTCCAACTATGACTATTCCATGGGAAAGAAAGTATGCCACCATTGTTGAATTTCCTTTTGGCACACAAATATTGAGGCCAGGTCATATACTCAAAAAGATTTTATTTGTACAAATTCATCCCCATGAAAATGACATGGGAGAAACTCTGTGCTCACTAAACTTTTACAGTACTTTTCTAGTAGAGTTTGAGCCTAATTATCTTCTGTATTCAAAGGTTTTAGCCAGATGTATACCCCAGGAAGACTGTACACCCCTCCACACAGGGGGGACTTGTCCCCGCAGGCTAGGGGGTTTGGGGGCTAGCGGTCCCTCGGTGGGGGTTCAGGGGCAGTGCCCCCGAAGCTAAAAATAGATGTAAAATTACCTTGTAAAAGTCTAGTAATTTCTAATCAATATAGGTCATTCATTAGGAGGATGATCTGACGGTAGAAGTTATGTTTAATTTAGGGTTTTTTGCCCTAGAAGGCAACCCCTCATTATATATGAGGGAATTGTATTGCATCTATGTATATCTATATTTTGAGTGAGGAAGAGAGAGGAGATTGAGAGCGAAGAAGGTGTTACAGCAGATCTGTTGTAGGTTGTATCTCTTCAGTTTGCTGGATAATATAATAAAAGAAGGACTAGTTGTTTCTCTGTGGACGTAGCCCAAACTAGGTGAACCACGTATATCTGTGTCTCTCTTGTTTTATGCGTTTTCTGTGTTTATATCTCTGCAATATTTGATGTGTTCCATTGCTCCATAATATATAATTTTCTAACAACTAGTATCAGAGCCAAAGGTCTATTTGGCTGATAAACTCGCAGGAGAGAAGGGTCCCTGGTTCAAGTGGGAGCAATGGCGGAAGATGGTAGGTTTAGGGTCAAAAAATTCAATGGCCAAAACTACCAGCTGTGGAAGATGCAGATGGAAGATTATCTGTATCAGAGAGATCTATACCTACTATTGAGCGGAAAGACAAAGAAGCCAATGAGTATGACAGACACAGAATGGGTTATTCTCTACAGAAAGGCACTTGGAACATACGGTTGTGCCTAGTAGTGTCGGTAGCATTTAATATTTCAAAGGAAACGAAAACACAGGGTTTAATGTCGGCATTAGCCAAACTATATGAAAAACCCTCGGCGTCAAATAAGGTATTTCTTATGAAGCGTTTATTTAATATGAAGATGTCGGAGGGTGGATCTGTCACTGATCATTTAAATGATTTTAATACAGTTACAAGTCAGTTAAGTTCTGTAGGGGTAAATTTTGATGATGAAGTTAGGGCTCTATTATTTATGTGCTCATTGCCAGAAAGTTGGAATGGTTTAGTTATGGCCATTAGTAATTCTATCTCTAGATCTAGTACTTTAAAGTTTGATGATGTTGTTGGTGAAATCCTTAGCGAGGAAATGCGACGGAAAAGCTCAGGTGAGACATCAGGTAATGCTTTGAGTGCAGACTCTAGGGGAAGAAAAATGGAAAGAGGAAAGAGTTCAGGATATCACAGTAAATCAAGGAAAGGAAGATCCAAGTCCAAATCGAGGATAGTGTGCTGGAAATGTGGAAAGAAAGGACACCTAAAGAAAGATTGTAGATCTCGGAAGGGAAAAGAAGGAGATTCACAACAAGAAAATAATCATGAAGCAAATGTGACAAGTGATGTGTTGCAAGATGCTTTGATTCTTTCATTAGAAAATATTAGTGATTCCTGGGTGGTAGATTCAAGGGCCTCATTCGATGCCACACCTGATAAGAAATATTTTCATGACTATGTTCAAGGAGATTTTGGACAAGTCCGTTTGGGTGATGATAAACCCTGTAAAATTGTTGGAATGGGTAAATTTCTTGTAGAACAGCATAATGGAAACCAATGGACACTAAAGGAGGTAAGACATGTTCCAGATCTAAAAAAAAAACTGATTTCAACAGGGCAGTTAGGCGGTGAAGGTTGTGTGACAAATTTCACAGATAAAGCTTGGAAGGTCACCAAAGGAGCCCTGGTAATAGCAAAAGGAAAAAACGTTGGTACATTGTATTTATGCAATGGTATTTCTAACTCTATTAATGCTTTAACTTCTAAAGGCGCAGATGCAGCATTATGGCATCATAGGCTCGGACACATGAGTGAGAAGGGGATGCAGATTCTTCACTCAAGAAATTTGTTGCTAGGTTTGAATCATGTTGATTTAAAATTCTGTGAGAATTTTTTTATGGAAAATAGAAGAGAGTCAGATTCCTTAGAGTTGGGAAAGAAAAGAAGAGCGAACAATTAGAGCTTGTGCATACAGATGTATGGGGACCTGCTCAGGTATCATCTCTTAGTGGCTCTCGTTATTATGTTACTTTTATTGATGATGCAACCAGAAAATCTTGGATTTATTGTATTTGAAATAAATCTAATGTATTTGATACTTTCAAGAAATGGAAAGCTTTGGTTGAAAATGAGACAGGGAAAAAGTTGAAGTGTCTCAGATCAGATAATGGAGGTGAATATTGCAGCAAAGAGTTTGATAGGTGCTGTTCAGAGAATGGAATTCGCAGAGAGAAGATAGTTCCAAGAACACCACAAGAAAATGGTGTGTCAGAAAGGATGAACAGGACAATCATGGAGTGTGCAGGGTGCATGAGATTGCATGTAGGATTGCCTTTACAATTTTGGGCAGATGTTGTAGATACTGTTGTTTATCTAATAAATAGAGGGCCTTCAAGTTCCTTGGATGGTGGTATTCCAGAGGAGGTATGGACAGGTAAAAAGGTAAACTACTCATTTTTAAAGACTTTTGGTTGTGAAGCTTTTGTCCACATTAACAAAGAAAATAGAACAAAGCTTCAGGAAAAATCAAAGAAATGTACCTTTCTTGGATATGGTGTTAATGATTTTGGTTATCGCTTATATGATTATGAAAATCAAAAAATCATTAGGAGCAGAGATGTAATATTCAATGAAAAGGTCTTCTATAAGAATCAGTTGTAGGAAAATAAACAAGAAAAAGAAAACAGAGAATACACAGTGCTTGACGATATCACAAGAAAAGTGATGGTGCCTGAAAATCATAATAATCAACAGCAAGAACAACAACCACAACAGCAACAAGCACTTCAAACACCTGAAAGTGGTGTCAGAAGATCTACCAGGATAAGTAGACCCCCTGAACGATACTCTCCTTCATTATACTATGTATTGTTGATTCTGGTGAACCAGAATGTTATGAAGAAGAAGTGCAGTTAGAAACCAAGAAGAAGTGGGAGCAAGCCATGAAAGAAGAGATGAACTCCTTAGCACATAACCAGACTTGGGACTTAGTCAGGTTGCCTGTAGGTAAAATAGCATTGCAGAATAAATGGGTTTACAAGCTGGAGGAAGAAGATGGAGGAAAACAGAGGTACAAAGCTAGACTTGTAGTGAATGTGTTTGCACAGAAGAAAGGTATTGATTTGATGAAATATTTTCTCCTGTTGTTAAAATGACTTCAATCAGAACTATTTTAAGTTTAGTAGCAGTTGAAGATTTTCATCTTGAGTAGTTAGATGTAAAGACAACCTTTCTCCATGGGGATTTGGAGGAAGAGATATATATGCAACAGCCACAAGGATATGAGGTAAAAGGGAAGGAGAAACTAGTGTGCAGGTTGAAGAAGAGATTGTATGGTTTAAAACAAGCTCCAAGGCAGTGGTATCTAAAATTTGACAGGTTTATGTCTGAACAAGGTTATATTAGGTGTCACTCTGATCATTGTGTTTATCTCAAAAGGCAAAATGATGGCATCTATATTATATTGTTATTGTATGTATATGACATGCTTGTTGCAGGAGATAAATGTGCTCAAAATAAAATTGGCAAACTCATTTGCAATGAAGGATTTGGGTACCACAAAACAAATCCTTGGTATGAGAATAACTAGAGACAGGAAGAATCGCAAATTAACATTGTCTCAAAGTGAGTATATAGAAAAGGTGTTGAAAAGGTTTAATATGCAGAATGCAAAACCAGTTGGTATACCTTTGGCTAGCCATTTCAAATTAAGTAAGGAGGCATGTCCCAAGACTCAGGAAGAAATGGCTCACATGTCTAAATTCCATATGCATCAGCAGTTGGAAGCTTAATGTATGCAATGGTCCGCACAAGGCCTGATATTGCACATGCAGTGGGAGTTGTAAGCAAGTACATGAACAATCCAGGAAAAGAACATTGGATGGAAGTGAAGTGGATTCTCAGGTATTTGAGACGTAACACAAATCAAGCATTATGCTTTGGTGGCTCAAACATTGCTCTACAAGGATATGTTGATGCAGATATGGCAGGTGACAGAGATAATAGGAGGAGCACTACAGGATATGTATTTATTGTAGGTGGAACAACTGTCAATTGGGTTTCAAAAATCCAAAGTGTTGTTGTACTTTTAATAACAGAAGCAGAGTATGTTGCTGCTACAGAGGATAGTAAAGAAATGATTTGGTTACAAAGGTTTTTGGATGAATTGGGTAAGAAGCAGGAGTTGGGCAGGTTATACAGTGATAGCCAGAGTGCCATACATCTTGCAAAGAACTCTACATTTCATTCCAAGACTAAACATATACAACTTAAGTACCATTTCATATGGTCAGCATTGGAAGATGGACAATTGAAGCTGGAAAAGATACACACTAGTCAGAATCCTGCAGATATGTTAACAAAAGTTGTAACCAGGTAGAAACTGAGAATCTTCTCAGTTTCAATTGGTCTTCAATTATGATGAAGAAGATGAGAAACAACCAGGTCCAAAGTGGAGTCAGTGTCTAGCAAATGAAGCAGCGGTGGAGTTGCTGTAATCAGTCTCTAAGTGGGAGATTGTTGGGTGTGGAGCCTGATTATCTTCTATATTCAAAGGCTTCAGGCGGATGTATACCCCAGGAAGACTGTACACCCCACCACGTGGAGGGGTGCGGGGGGGGTTTGTCCCCCTCGGCTGGGGGGTCCGGGGGCCAGCGGTCCCCTGGCGGGGGTTGAGGGGTAGCGCTCCCTAAGCTAAAAATAGATGTAAAATTACCTTGTAAAAGTATAGTAATTTCTAGTCAGTCTGGGCCATTCATTAGGAGGATGATTTAACAGTAGAAGTTATGTTTAATTTAGGGTTTTTTGCCCTAGAAGGCAACCCCTCACTATATATGAGGGAATTGTATTGCATCTATGTATATCTGTCTTCTGAGTAAGGAAGAGAGAGGATATTGAGAGCGAAGAGGGTGTTACAACGGATCTGCTGTAGGTTGTATCTCTTCAGTTTGCTGGATAATATAATAAAAGAAGGACTGGCTATTTCTTCATGGATGTAGCCCAAATTGGGTGAACCATGTATATCTATGTCTCTCTTGTTTTATGCACTTTCTGTGTTTATATCTTTGCAATATTTGATGTGTTCCATTGCTCCGTAATATATAATTTTCTAACATCTTTTATTGGTAGTGGAGTTCAATTTTTGAATTGACATTTATCCTCCGACTACGACTATTCCATGGGAAAGAAAGTATGCCACCATTGCTGAATTTCCTTCTGGCACACAAATATCAAGGCCAGGTCATATACTCAAAAAGACTTTGTTTGTACAAATTCATCCCCATGAAAATGACATGGGAGAAACTCTGTGCTCACTAAACTTTTACAACACTTTTCCAGTAGAGTTCGAGGATTAGAGCTTGGTCCTACTCGGACGCAGCAAGATGTAAGATTCCTGTAGAGTTCGAGGATTAGAGCTTGGTCCTACTCGGAGGCAGCAAGATGTAAGATTCCAGTAGAGTTCGAGGACTAGGCCAGGTCATATACTCAAAGAATCTTTTTGTACAAATTAGTCCCCATGAAAATGACATGGAAGAAACTCTATGTTCACTAAAATTTTCTAGTAGAGTTCAAGGATTAAAGCTTGGTCCTACTCGGATGCAGCAAGATGTAAGATTCCAATAGAGTTCGAGGATTAGAGCTTGGTCCTACTCAGAGGCAACAAGATGTAAGATTTCAACAGAGTTTGAGGAGGTAGCAAGATGTAAGATTCCAGTACAGTTCGAGGATTAGAGCTTGGTCCTACTTGGAGGCAGCAATTTTATATTTTTCTGCCTTTCAAAAATTGTCAAAGAAGCATTAATTAATGTTATATGTAAAGACTTTGTTTGTACAAATTAGTCCCCATGAAAATGCCATGGGAGAAACTCTGTGCTCACTGAACTTTTTCTGTAGAGTTAGAGGATTAGAGCTTGGTCCTACTCAAATGCAACAAGATGTAAGATTCCAAGATTCCAGTAGAGTTCGAGGATTAGAGCTTGGTCCTACTCGGAGGCAGCAAGATTTAAGATTCCTGTAGAGTTCGAGGATTAGAGCTTGGCCCTACTCAGAGGCGGCAAGATGTCACTGTAATATGGTCCTTTCCTTTTTTCTATATTTTTTTTGCCTTTAAAATTTTTTCAAAGAAGCATTAATTAATGTTATATGCGAGTGTTTCCATTGCAACATCTAGTGCAATAGCTAGTTAATAATAATTAGTAGAAGTTAATAAAACATACATCATGTAATACAAATTAAGATCTGTTTTAATAAAAGAATTATAATAATATTTTTTAATAAAAAAAATTATTTTATATATTATAGAGTTGAAAAGAAATTTAACTTATTTTATTATAAATTTATATTTAAAAATATATATATTTTTAATATATAAGGGGAAATATATTTTTTTAATTATATTTTAAAGTTAAAATTATTATCATTATAATATTGTTGACATTACATTTCATTTCATTACTCCTGCTATCTAATAATAGATCAAATAAAATATGTTTTTTTAATATTGTTGATAATACATTTCATGATTTAAAAATAAAATATATAATTTACCTGAGAAATTAAATAATTAATTTCAATTCATTCTCATTACTATAGAATAAATAAGATAAATGAGTTTACGAGAGATTTTTTGGCGTAAATCACAAGATCTATCATTTGTCGACGCGTTTCAAACCAACTAGTGTGGTTCATCGTCAAGACAAGTTGAAGAGCCACATCCAGCTTTGCATTTTAAATAGCTTGAGTAGAGCCTCCAACCGCTAACTAGGCCAATGGCTAAATTGGACTAGGTACCTTATATAAATAATCTAAATTAATAAGGGACTTTGACTCTAAATAAATATATAAATAATTTAATTTAATTGGTTGTTAATTTAATAAATATATAAATAATTTTATTTTATTGGTTAATAATTTAATAGTTAGTTAAAGGAGGATTAACTAATAAATACAAAGAAAATAAATATTAAAAATAAAAATAAAAAGTATCATTAACTATTTGTAGAGTTATCATATAAATATTGGAATAAAACGTATGATTAACAATTATCAGGGCCCTAAGGATCTTGGATAATAAGAGTTTTGAGAAAGAAAAATCCCATCTCCTTGATGCCTTTGTCGAGAATGGTTATAGTAGATACATGGGACAAAAGGCTTTCCTAAAAGCTGCCAAGAATTCTCTTGCTAAAAGGGAGCCAAGGGAGCGGATTCCAGGTGTCCATCTTCCATTTGTTCAGGGGACTACTGATAAGATTGCAAGGATTCTCAAAATGCATAGTGTCCCTGTAACCCTTAGGCCCCTTAACACCATTCGGATGTCCCTCAGATCAACAAAGGATCCTATCGACCTTAAAGATATGAAAGGGGTATATATTATCCCTTGTTCCTGTGGGACCCCCTATATTGGTGAGACGGGTCGCTCCATCAGTCAAAGGATTAGTGAACACGCAGCTGACCTTAAGCATAGGAGATCAAAGTCTTCAGCTTTAGCTGAGCATGCGGAAAAAACCAATCATCATGTTTGTATTGAGGAGGCTAGTGTCATTGCTAGAGTTTCACAGTTCCATCATCAAAAATTCAGGGAAGCTCTCGAGATTGAAAAGAGGCCGTGCAATCTCAATAGAGAGGATGGCTGGAAGATTAGTAGATGTTGGGTCCCAGCTCTCTCTTCCTAGTCACTTTCTTCCGTCTCACGCTCCCTCCTCCCCTCCCCTCATTTCTTGTCTCATCTTTTTATAAATTAATATTTATATATATATGAGTTAGTATTTTTATTTATTTATTTATTTTATTTATTTGTTGATTGATTTATTTTGTTTTCAGTATTATTTTATTGTTATTTATTTATTTATTTATTTTTTATCTCCTTTTTTTTTATTTTATTTTTCTTTTTTTTTTAAGCTCTCATAATTGTTTATCATACGTTTTATTTCAATATTTATATGATAACTCTATAAATCGTTAATGATACTTTTTATTTTTATTTTTAATATTTATTTTCTTTGTATTTATTAGTTAATCCCCCTTTAACTAACTATTAACCAATAAAATAAAATTATTTATATATTTATTAAATTAACAACCAATTAAATTAAATTATTTATATATTTATTAAATTAACAACCAATTAAATTAAATTATTTATATATTTATTTAGAGGTAAAGTCCCTTATTAATTTAGATTATTTATATAAGGTTTCTAGTCCAATTTAGCCGTTGGCCTAGTTAGCCTTTGGAGGCTCTGCTCAAGCTATTTAACATGCAACGCTGGATCTGGCTCTTCAACTTATCCTCACAATGAACCACACTACAAATGATAGATCTTGTGATTTAGACCAAAAAATCTCTCATATACTTGATATGAATCACATAAACAATAAATAAATTTTTTAATTATATATATATATATATAAACGATTCGATAATTTCAAACCTTTCGGCCAACTGAAACCAATGTATCCCTCTTTGACATTGAAATTCATAAACGGTAACATACTTCATCCTTTCGGCCAACTGAAACAAATCTATATCTCCTTGACCATGAAATTCATAAACGGTAATATACTTCATCACAGATCCATATGAATTATATGCCTCAAATTCTATGAATTACATGTTTTACTTTATTGGCTCAAACACTCGAACTACACACCTAATACACTTAATCTCCTATGAAGCCCACCTGGACGACCAAGGCTCGTTGGTCGCTGATTGTCGGTGGGGATTCCACATGGAATGTGACACCCGATGGGATTCACAATCCCTCCATGCGCATGACTCTCCTTGATTTGTCCACAAGGGAGGTAGCCGTCCGTTTCTCACTTTTTCCCCACTTATTCACGTGAAGAACAACATAGTGGCGCTCGATTTGCGAACTTCTTCTATTTTGAATAGCTATCACTACCGTGAAATCATTAAAATTTCTAACCGCCCACAATCGACATATATATAGGCATTCAGCGTTGCCTGGTACCCAGAAAGTCCGATTGCCTGTATTTGCATTGAACTGATCTCATATCTGCGAGTGGAAAACACTAGTTTTGAGCATCGAAGCCTCGAATTCGAGAATGTCTCCTTCCCACCAGCTGTGGCCATTTTCAGATATCTCAAATATTACTGATGAAACGGGCTCGATACGGTACACACGGCCGGCCAATCTGGTGTCCGAGATGCTGCAATGCCTGGTGATGGAGAAGGAATATGAGTACCTGAGGAACGTGGTGGAACGATATCACAAACATTCCGTTAGCGACGGCCACTTCTCTTCCGTGGTCGTGCGGTGGATTCGAGCAACAGTTGAGGACGTCTGGTCCGTGGTGCGGCGCTTCGACAAACCACAGACGTACAAGCATTTCATCCGTAGCTGCTCCATGCAGGGTGATGGCACCGTGGGGAGTACAAGAGAGCTTCGCGTGGTCTCCGGACTTCCAGCGAAGAGCAGCACTGAACGGCTCGAGATTCTGGACGACGATCACCAGGTTCTGAGCTTCAGAGTCGTTGGAGGAGAGCACCGCCTGAAAAACTATCAGTCCTTCACCACAGTTCATGAGGCCCGCAACGTGGACAGGAAGAACGAGACCCTGGTGATTGAGTCGTACGTGGTGGACGTGCCGGAGGGGAATAGCCCCAGTGATACGTGCCTCTTCGTGGATACCATTGTTAAATGCAATCTTCAGTCGTTGGCTCACATCTGTGAGCGTTTGCCCACACGTTGCGAACCGAAGCATAAGGGATTGATGGAAGGACAGAAGTACACGCTGCCTCGCTGTTGAGCTCTGGAGACCAGACGGGGTCTTAATTATGTGCGTTAATTACCACAGCCCATCTAAGAATGAAGATGCGGAGAATGAATTGTATAACCCAATTAATCCATCGTTTTGACGGTCGCAGATGCTGGTTGTGTATTAGTAATTCTGTTTGAAAAAATTCAGAGGTGAGGAGTTCGATATTCTTGAGAAATTTAGTATCTGAAGGGCAAGATTTTGATAAGAAGAAAAATGCTTAGTTTTGGGTTTTGTATAGGGTTTCCATCCAACCATGATCTTTGCAATAGCGCGGCTTCTGAAGCTTCAATCGTACAAGTCACAGAGGAGCTTCTAGACAGAAATGTACATCCCGCCTACTTCGAAAACTATATTTTAGCTGTTCTGTGGCAGGGAAGTAATGACGGAAAGTTCTTTAGTTAAAAGAGCAGACCTTATGGGCACCTAGCATGATCAAATTGTGAAAATAATAGATGATAAGTTTTCTTTTTAAATTGTGTAATTATATTTAAGAGACTTTGTTTAAACCTTTTCAAAGCAATCTTGGGGTTTGAGAGTGTACCTTAAATTTAAGCGAAGTTAATCTCTAGTTGAACAGTTCAATTGTGTATTTGCATCTGGGTTTTTCTGTCAATCTCTAGTTCTTGTTGAACAGTTCAATTGTGTATTTGCATCTGGGTTTTTCTGTCAATCTCTAGTTCAATAGTTCAATTGTGTATTTGCATCTGGGTTTTTCTGTCAATCTCTAGTTCAATAGTTCAATTGTGTATTTTCATGAGGGTTGTTGAATTGTGTATTTGCATCTGGGATTTTCTGTCAATCTCTAGTTCAATAGTTCAATTGTGTATTTGCACGAGGGGTCTTCTGTAGAGGCGAAAAGAGAAGCAAAGCTATTTTCTTGTGTACTCTTTCCCAACTATACAATAAAGTAGGAGGGTTCGAAGCATACATTAAAATTTTATACTTCTATATTCATATTAGTTTTTTAATTTCGTAATAAATCAAAATTTTATTCATATTAGTTTTTTAATTTCGTAATAAATCAAAATTTTAAAATCACAAATTTTAAATAATCGAGTAAGATATATTTAAGATATTTTTCACTAAATTATATTATTAATAAAATGGACATCCTTCCTATATATTTAGCTTATTCTAAGAGTGACTATCTTAAAAGGCATCATGAAGATTATAACTGAAACTATAACAAATTTGGATCATGAAGTAATGAAGTAGAATGCTACAAGTAAAATAATTTTGGACAGGTAACAAAGGATTGCAAGTTGCTCATGTAACAACCCTTAGCCTCCTCATTAATTAGACTAAATAAATTGATTAAAATAAACATTAAATGATGTTGTTACCAGTATTTAAAAAAATGGTTGATTTAATTCCATATTGATTTTGAATTTTTTTATTTCTTTAAACTTCAAGAATAAATATTTTAAAAGAAACATTAAAATAAATGTGTAGAATAAACATTCAATGAAAATGTTAATATTTAGAAAATAATAAAAAATAATTAGGGATAAATATTTTAAAATAAACATTAAAATAAATTTGTAGAATAAACATTCAATGAAAATGTTAATATTTAAAAAATAATAAAAAATAATTAGGGGTAGCACGAGGAAGTGATTCTCTACAATTGAGAAGGAATAATAGCGGATAAATAAGCTTGGGTCTAGGTAAAATGATATAATCAAGCTGAGGTTTAAGGTTTATGGCTTGTATATAGGGCTCCTCTTAGCCCAGAAAAATGAAGGTAACAACATTACAATTTTGGGAGACTCTTTTTGTTATTAGAAACTTAAGAAACATCTCCCTTGTTAAAGACAGTCATCTAAACCAGCCCTCCAACCTGCTCAAAGTATCCTCCTCACCTTTGGTAGTTTGTGAATTGGAATATTATTAGAAACATCAACTTAGAGGCTGACTCGATGACAAACATAGCTTTCCACTTAAATAAAAGAGAATGGGAAGTTAATGGGGTCCCTAGTTTTTTCCCCATGCCCTAACTACCCCCATTCTTAGTCTCTTTATGTATCCCCCTCCTAACCCCATCCATCCATGGCATTTATGGTATATATCCCTGGATCCCAAGGCATCTAAATATACCCCTCCTGTATGGTTGGCTAGTATCATTGTGAGGTCATCCCATCCCTCGCACCACTCGCCTACATGATGAAGCATTATCTCTCTCTCCTAGTGTGCAACCCTCATTCGCCCTCCCACATGACACTACCTAGGTCGGATCCTCAGTTAAGCATGGGAGTCTTCTTGTCTAATTATTGGTTCAAGGATCATTGTAGGAATTTGAAGTTGTTCACCATGCGAGTCCTCGAGTCCTCTCATCTTTCATGTTGCATTTACTCCTCTCAACTTAGATCAAACAGTGCAACCGCTCCAATTCCTGGCTGCAAGTAATTGAAGCTCTCTCACCTTTTAGGAAATGATGGCGCCACATTGGGATCCTTGAGGTTCTAGTTCGTCTCTGCTCTATCACACGATGTATCTACATGGAAACTGCTACAAATTTCATTTGGGTTGTCTATGATTTCCCATTCTGCTTACCATCTACAATTCTGGTTGGATTGAGTTTCATCCTCTTGGTGAGAAGAACCCAAGAGAGTCTCAAAGGTGTGAGTTTGTCACCTTCCTTTTGATTGTGTCTCCCTGCTTAGGTGCTCTAGATCGCCCCAGCGAGCTCTATGGGTTTCAATACATGATAAGCCACAGCATGAGCTGCATTCCCTCTACTCCACCTTATGTGCTTTCTCTGCATTACAATGGTGTTCTGAGAGGATGATTACAGGAACCTAGGGTAGCCAATGTGCACGTTCAGGCAGGGTGGTGGAAAATGATGTGAGTAATCTCAGAATGGGTCGAGAACAACATATCTTGGTCCCCCTAACTCTTGCGATATGTGTCTAACGTGCTGAGGAGATCACAAAGATTAAATCAGAGCTCTTCGACCTTAATGTTTTATTGCACCATCAAATTATGGTGGCCTGTGAAAACTGTGATGTAATAGAGGCCAAACACAAGAAAATTGTGAGGCTTGAGGATGAGGTCGAAACGCTGCGTAGCATAATCAAGGATCTCCATCTCCAGATGCCCAAGTCAAGCACCCACCTAGAAGAACAAAGCACCCCTTCAAAAGTCTAGAACTCGGGCATTGATTTAAACTTCCCTGTTGATCTAAATGCTTAATCTTCAAATGTAATCACTGGTTTTTTTGTGTTTTCGTCTTGTCTCAATTTTGTCGGGTATACTCTTGTACAATAAATAAGAGTATTGTATCTGAATCTTTTTGTAGTGATCAAGGACAACTGGGCATGGATTATCTATCTACAAATAATGAAATTGAAGCCCATAGATGTATATGAATTATAAATATCCAGTGTATTTTACCACGACCATGTAGAATTAATACAAAGAATAGTTATTGTTATTAAAAAAATATATTTAAAAAATAATTTGTTTGATTTAATTCAATATAGGATTTTGGATTTTTTTATTTTGTTTGAATTTGCAACATCAATTATGGGAAGTAAAGAATCATTATTAATAATAAGAAAAATTGAAATGATCACTAAGTAATAAACAAAGTAAAGAGCTAATTTTTCCCGCATTAATATTATATTGGTAAAGATTTCTATAAACATTTATACATAGGATTGTAGTTACCACCAATAATTTATAATAAAACAAAAATATATATGTGGTGGAAAATTTTACAATCATCATCCATTTAGTAAATATACTATTTAAGCTTTTATCTAACTCACATGTAATAAATTTTATCATGATAATCTCGATGGGATGATAGACTAAATGTAGTCATAAATGATAGAGAGTGAAATCTTGCTTCTTGTGTTATGTTTGCTTCTTGATTTATGATTTTCTTTTTGTTAGTAGTTGGTTATAGGTGCAAGTTTTGGAGTTTTGTTGCCTTACATTTTTTTGGGTGAGTAGTTTTGGAGGTTTCTTGCTTTTCAATAGCTTTAAAGATTTGAAAATATTCATCTCTCGCATTTTATTTATTATTTTAGTGTATTCTATTTTTCGAGTCGAATAGAATGAAGTCATTAGTAATTTGAATTTAGCATGGATTAAAATAGAGTTGAAGAGTTTTTATTGTCTACACCAATGTTATCGCTAATTATCATTGTGATATTGAATGGTTTTCTCTTCGCAAGACTAGGGATACAAAGAAGTGTCTGAAGTGATTAAATTTTGAAGCACACTCACACTAAGGATGTATAGGCATGTCATTATCAATGTATTACATTGTAAATCCCATAAAAATATATGAATTTTAATGAATATTAATAATAATAAGTATTTAATTAGAAAGAAAAACTATATTTAGTTTTCTATAATTAAGTTTGGCAGGACTATATCTTCATCATGTCCAATATATCACCCTAATCCGGATGGGGAATTGAATCGATGACTTCACATTAAGGAGTGCCTTAACAAAGCACCCAATCACTATCTATCCAAGACCTAATGGACTTTAAAAATTATCCATACCATACCTCTCACGCTCCTATCTTGACAGTGGTCTTTCAACCGCACATAGGCAGGTCTGGCACTGCTACCCAATTTCTTTTCACCAATATTCTCAAGTATGGACTACGCCTAACATTCAATACTTAGAATATTTTTCAACTTTTACTAAGCATCCATCATTATTTTTACACAGCAGAAACATATATCATCATCATCATTAAAAGTATGCACAACAGATTAATACTTCTTTCAAAGGGAGGTGCAACTCTCTAGTTCGAGTATGCCCAAATAAATATAACAATACAAATTTTACAAGTATTTACAATATTCATCCTTTGTAAGGCAACCCCAAAATTCACCTTCACAAATGCCAAATTCACCAACTCGGCCTTCTTTTAGCCTTGCCTCGGCTTGACTTGTGCTCAAGTAGGAGTGCTCTCGCCTTCGGGTCGCTTACCTGACTTGTCGTTGGGCAGGGTGCCCAAATTGTCACCTACGCACACATGTTTGCCTTCGCGCGCACTATCGTGTTGTGTCACACCACCCGTGGGCAAGAGCGCCCCCACACTTCACTCGTTCATTATTCAACTCGCCTTCGGCTCGTCCGTTCACCTCGCCCTGAAGTGTCTACTCACAACTCTACCCAGCTTGTTGTTCACAACTCCGCCCACTCGTCATTCACAAACTCCACCCGCTCGGTTCAAAAACTCTGCTCGCTCGTCATTCACAACCTCCTCCTACCTCCATTCAGACTTCCGGAGGGGTGCACCCATGTGATACGGCATCTCGCCTTGTGGTTAGAGCTCGCGACCCTTCACTCAACTTGCCACCTGCGGCTCGTCCACCCAACCTTCGACCTTCGCTCGGTTTTCCTGCGGTTTTGCGGCTTTGGTGTTTCGAACCTCTGTGCGCCTACACCTTTGCCCAATCTTATGTGCTAGTCCTCCTCGCTGCCAATTCGTCTTGGTTATGCTTGGATGTGACTTGCTTGGTTTCTCCTCTATGCGTTCACCCCATATATATATGTTTCTCCCATGGATAATGGTGGTTCGGCCTACCCAGGTCGTCCATGTAATTCGATCGTTAGACCACCAAGTTAAGTTGACTTGTCCCAACCATACGTCGACTCGACCAACCCACTCAGTTTTTTGACCCTCCACTAAACTTGTTGGACTTCTCCTCACTTAGCCAAATTTCATCGTTTGGTTTTTCGACCCCCGTGTTTGCTCGTCGCAACTCGTGTCTTGGGCGCGTTTAATCGACCACCCAACTCGTCCCATCATCACAACTCGTTGCACGTTCGCGCGGGCACATTTAACCGAACGCCCAACTCGTCGCACATGCCGACTCATCGCCTTTAACGGAAAGTCATGTCATGACCCGTCGTACATCATAAATGGCAACTCGTGGGCTTGCCATACTCCCCACTCTAAACAGTTTTCGTCCTTGGCAACATCATCTCAGCAACCACCATCGCCAAGACTATAATTCCACACAAATATTTGTATGGGTATCGAGATGTGCCCACCTTTGACCTGCCTCATGCCATAGATATGCCAAACCCTGCAAGAAAATCATGTGTTGGTACCCCTCATGTTGGTGACTAGTTGGGTAGCTAATCCAACCATACATCGCTTCCATAAGAACGCATGCCTCTACATCATCATGACTCATCTCTACACTTGCTGGCAATCATGTCCATCTCACCCCAGATGTCTACTCAAAATGTTGGAGACTCACTTCCATGAGCAGATAACAATGAGCCTCATCACCGTGTTAGTCTAAGAAGAGTGGAAGGAAGTGGAGGCCAAAGGCTCTCCCTCTTCCTCGCGTATCAGCTCAATCCACCTATTAGGATCTTCCACCTCTAATCTTTGCAAGTATGCTTCCCGACTCTCCGACTGATCGTCTAGTCTAGCATCCTCGTCCTTCTTCATTGCCGCTAGTCTGCTTCATAGATCCAAGATACTATCAGACAATGCTCTAATCACTTGTGATCACTCCATAAGTTTTTCCTCTGTATAAGACAACCTCTTATAGACTTCCTCATTTTGCTTGACCTCCTCCACATTCATCGCTGTCAACTTACATTCGGCTGTCGTAGCCCCTATGGTTGGTATACTAATGGGTGCTTCCTCATGCTCGTCATAAATGTACAACTTCTTCATGTGTGGAACTATCATAACTTCAAATTGCTTCATAAATTCCATGCCTAGCACAGCTTCATAGTCATCTATCCGCACCATTGTGAAATCGACCTTCCTTGTCCATTCACCTAGTGTCACATTGACCTTCTCAGCTACATCAATCACAGAATTAGGTGGAGAATTCACCGCTTTCAATTGTGCCTGAACTGGTATAAATTCCAGCCCAATCTTCCTCGCAATATCTTGACTCATGAAGTTATGAGTTGCACCACTATCCACCATAGTGAGAACAATTCTTTTCCCAATCTTCATCTCCACATATCGGAACTGGTTCCTTTTGGGATCTCTTCATGAGATCGCTTCTGTAGCCACTGCAGCTCCCCAAATCTACATAACTCCAACAAAAGTTTCTTCTTTCTTCTTCTTCGCATTGGATTGTGCAATTGCTTCCACTTTTGATCTTGAAGGACAATTCTTCACCAGATGTGGTTCCTCACATATCGAACACTTCAAGGGCTTATTCGTCTTCATCTTGTCATACGATTACGGAGGCTCTTCTTTCGTATACTTCTCTTTCAACTTATGAGTCTTCTTCTTTTGTTCTATAATTAATAATAATAATAATGTAAATCAAAGTAATTTTTTTTTTAAATCTCAGCAATGTAAGATGTATCATGTTGTAAATGATTCGATGCCTGATTTGATTCCTATTGATGTTTACTAGCTATATATAGTTATACTAGTTTTACTAAATTTCATGTATTTTCAATATGTTTAATTTTTCAACTTGTTTTGTTTTAAAACTCTCTCATTCATCTGATTCCTATCGATGTTTACTAGCTATATATGGTTATACTAGTTTTACTAAATTTCATATATTTTCAATATGTTTAATTTTTCAACTTGTTTTGTTTTAAAACTCTCTCATTCATTTGATTCCTATCGATGTTTACTAGCTATATATGGTTATACTAGCTTTACTATATTTCATGTATTTTCAATATGTTTAATTTTTCAACTTGTTTTGTTTTAAAACTCTCTCATTCATCATAGATGAGTAAGAGAATTAACCTCATAAAATGTAAATTAGATAGTTTGTGCCAGACTTAATTCTTATTAAATCTTAGGTTCAAACTCATAAAACAAAGACTGAGAAAAAAATAATTTTATTGGAAAAAATAAAATTTCCCAACAGTATTTTAATATTAAAAAAAAAAAAAACTTGTCATTCATTAAAATATCAAAATATCACAATAAATGCATAGATTTCTAAAACAAACTAGAATAAAATTGAGAGAGAAAAGCAAACTAGAATCGTCAAAATTTTGAAAGAAAAACCATAATGAATACATAAATTTTCAAAGACAAACTAAAATTAAGATCGAAGAGAAAAGGCTATAGTTAAATCTCATAGCTACATTTTGCTATGCTTAATGAATGCTTATGCATGATACTTAGTAGAATAAGGAAAAACCATAAATAGGGCTCAAAATAGTATGGACAAATAAAATGCGTTCTCTTCGAGGTCTCAAACAAGTATGGACAAATAAAATGCGTAAGTATTTTTTTTTCCTTTCCCGGTTCTTTTTTGATCTTTGTACTTCTTTGTCTCTCTTTCAGTCAAACACTCAAAATATAACGTATACCCAATGTCTCGGAGAAGCAAGGAGCCCTCTTTCACCGTATCGACTTGAAATGTGACCTCGTCTAAGCGATGGGATTCCTCATCTTTCCGTCCGCATCCCTATCATTGTTTTGTCCATAAGGGAGGAAGCGATGCGCATCCCTATCATTGTTTTGTCCACAATCGAGGAAGCCATCCGGCTCCTGGCTATATTTCGGCTTATTCACGTGAATAACAGTGTGGAGTCCCAAACTGCGAACTTATTTTTCTGGCGGAGCATCTTTCCATGCAGTTATTATAAACTTATATCCGCCCACCGATCGACTCATCTTTTCAGCACCGCCCGGTCACATAAACTCCAATTGCGTGCATATGCATTGTATTGAAGATCTGATGTCAGCCAGCCAACGACAGTGCTTCTGAGCATCCATGCCCCGAATTGGGGCACGTATCAACTTTACCGGCTGTGGTCGTTCGCGGACTTCTCCAAATTCAGGGATCAAAAGAGCATGATACGTTCAACTCTGTCGTCTAATTCGGCATCCTGGGTGCTAAAATGTCGGGTAAAGGAGAATGAAATATGAGTGTCCGAGGAAGGTGCTGCCACGATATGACAATCATTCCATTTGCTACGGCCGGTGCTGTCCAATGGTCGTCCAGAGGTTTTTTTTATGGTTTATGTTTTTGAAAGGGATAAGCAAAAGGTTTTTATAAGAGATTCGAGTTTATTATTCCTGCCAGGGCCGGATATAACGCATTCAGAAAATGCGTTGAATATAAATTCTTTTAATTTAACAAAAAAAAATTAAAACCCTCGGTGTAATGTTAACTTTATAATTGAAAAAATAATTTATTTATTGGATTATTTTAATTTTTTTGGTGTAGTCTTTAGTGAGATTTTTTGGAAGTTTTTCGGGTGGGTTTTTCGGGTCAAATTTCTTTAAAATCCGACAGCAATTTATTGAAATCCTAAGGTTGATAGGTAATTTCTACACAATCAAAGCTTCCCAGGGGTTTTTCAGGGTGTTGAATCCAAATATGCAATTAAAAAACCATTTTAAATAATACAAATCAAGATTTAACCTCAATTTTTTTTTTTTGGATTCCGTCACTAGAATCTCCAAAAAAATCGCACTAAAAACAACTACATTTTTTTTAATTGTGATTGGTTGGCTTCGATCTATTTATTAATATTAAAATTTTAAGGTATAAAATGAAATTCCTCAACTATATTGATATCAAATCAATTTTAAATTATAAAAAATAATATTTCCAAACCATATATATCAATAGTAAATTATATCCGTAGTTATATAAAAACTAGAAGAAATAAATATTTAATTTATTAAAAATAGTTTATATATATATTTTTTAAATTATAAAATTCAATATTAAATAAATTATTTTGATTTTAAAATTTAATTTACAAAAAACAAACTTTATATTATATATTATAAATATATGTATTCCAATATAAATCTATCCTAAAATAAGTTAAATTTCACAAGATATTTTATTAAAATATATAGTAATTTTTATTATAAGATGTATGCTTAATTATATTTGAACAATAGTATTTAAATAATAATTCATTATAATATATTATTATTTTTTTAAAATAGTAATTGGAAAATATAATAAACAATCAGTGGCACTCTTTAGAGTATCAAATCCAATAATGACTAGGTTGTTCCTGAGTCAAAGTCTGAGTAGATACAGCTTTTGGCTCAGCGACTAAAGCCTAGTCGGGTTTAACTCATTCTTGGGATCAAGATATTCCCCAACGTCTTGTTTTCCAAGAATTCGGGTATGCAGTCTTTGAAGGTTCATTACCATTGGAGGTGTGGCAACTGTATTACTTAGGTGCTTAGTCAGGTTTTGTCTTGGATCAATATATTCCAGCTATATTGTTTCCAACCTAACATCCCTCAGCCCTCCAACCTTTATCTTTTTCTAAGATGAAGAATTCAGCACCTCCACATTGGACAACACATAAAAAAGTCATAGACGGCTCTGATTCAACAACCCAAGAAGTTGTACAACAACCCAAGAGGTTGTAGAACAACCCAAGTGATGGTTACCAATCAGGTGAAGGTCGAAGGCTCATGTGTTGTCCGATGTGGAGGTGTTGAATTCTTCATCTTATAAAAAGATAAAGGTTGGAGGGCTGAGGGATGTTTGGTTGGAAGGTGGGGTGATGGAACCAAACATCCCTCAGCCTCCAATAACCTTTTATCTTTTCTAGAGATGTAGATTTCAGTACAAGTCATAGACGACTCTGATTCAACAACCCAAGAGGTTGTAGAACAGGATGAAGCCATGAATGCTCCAGGGATAGCCGCCCTAAGGGAAATGACACTAGCTAACCCAAACGGAAGACAAGGATCACATCGATAAGAGAAAAAGCAAATACGGCTTATGTCGAATATCTAGAACTCACACCAGACTTTCATACCAGTGAATCGAAGATGTGCAACCCAAGTGATGGTTACCAATCAGGTGAAGGCCGAAGGTTCATGCGTTGTCCGATGTGGAGGTGCTGAATTCTTCATCTTAGAAAAAGATAAAGGTTGGAGGGCTGAGGGAGGTTAGGTTGGAAGGTGGGGTGATCTGTAAACCTCCATCACCCCACCTTCCAACCTAACATTCCTCAGCCCTACAACCTTTATCTTTTTCTAAGATGAAGAATTCAGCACCTCCACATCGAACAACACATGAGCCTTCGGCCTTCACCTGATTGGTAACCATCACTTGGGTTGTTCTACAACCTCTTGGGTTGTTGTACAACCTCTTGGGTTGTTGAATCGGAGTCGTCTATGACTTTCTTAATCCATACCAAGAAAGTGGCACCCTTTAGAGTAAAAAATATCAGGTGTCAAAGTCGGAGTCAAGATCAGGCCAAAGGCTCAGGTGTTGTCAGGCCGAAGGCTCAAGGGCATATAGCTCAGCCCATCTTCCAACCTAACATCCCTCAGCCCTCCAACCTTTATCTTTTTCTAAGATGAAGAATTCAGCACCTCCACATCGGACAACACATGAGCCTTCGGCCTTCACCTGATTGGTAACCATCACTTGGGTTGTTCTACAACCTCTTGGGTTGTTGTACAACCTCTTTGGTTGTTGAATCAAAGTAGACGAATATGATTCAACAACCCAAGAGGTTTTACAACAACCCAAGAGGTTGTAGAACAACCCAATTGATGGTTACCAATCAGGTGAAGGCCGAAGGCTCATGCGTTGTCCGATGTGGAGGTCTTGAAGTCTTCATCTTAGAAAAAGATAAAGGTTGGAGGGTTGAGGGATGTTAGGTTGGAAGGCTGAGGGATGTTTGGTTGGAGGCAGGGTCTTGAAATGAGCCTTCGGCCAGCCCCATCACCCCAAGTGATGGTTACCAATTAGGTGAAGGCCGAAGGCTCATGTGTTATCCGATGTGGAGGTGCTAAATTCTTCATCTTAGAAAAGGATAAAGGTTGGAGGGCTGAGGGATGTTAGGTTGGAAGGTGGGGTGATGGGGCTGGCCGAAGGCTCATTTCAAGACCCTGCCTTGCCGAGTGAGGGAGGTTTGCAGATGAGCCAAACCTCATTTGAAAGCAAGGCGGCGTCTTGAAATGAGCCTTTGGCCAGCCCCATCACCCCACCTTCCAACCTAACATCCCTCAGCCTTCCAACCTTTATCTTTTTCTAAGATGAAGAATTCAGCACCTCCACATCGGACAACACATGAAATAAGTCATAGATGACTCTGATTCAACAACCCAAGTGATGGTTACCAATTAGGTGAAGGCCGAAGGCTCATGTGTTTTCCGATGTGGAGGTGCTGAATTCTTCATCTTGGAAAAAGATAAAGGTTGGAGGGCTGAGGGATGTTAGGTTGGAAGGTGGTGGAGGGAATCCATACCAAGAAAGTGGCACCCTTTAGAGTAAAAAATATCAGGTGTTAAAGTCGGAGTCAAGATCAGGCCGAAGGCTTAGGTTTTGTCAGGGCGAAGGCTCGGGTGTTGGTCGAAGGCTCAGGGGTATATAGCTCAGCAGTAGAGCCAATAAGTAGGGTTAGAGGGTTCGAGTCCCCCTATGTCCATCTAATTCCTGGAAATTTCACCACCAAACACCTGAGCCCCATTCTTGGGATCAAGATATTTCCCACTGTCTTGTTTTCCTGGAATTCGGGTATGTAGTCTTCGAAGGTTCATTACCATTGGAGGTGTGGCAACTGTATTACTTAGGTGCCTTAGTCAGGTTTTGTCTTAGATCAATATATTCTAGCTATATTGTTTCCCGGATTGCGAGTATGCAATCTTCAATGATTCATGACCATTGGAGGTGTGGCAACTGTATTACTTGGGTGCCTTTGTAAGGAGTCAGGAGTCAGGTGTCAGGAGTACGTTTTTTTTGGTCAGGAGTTTTTTGCCCATTCATATATATGATGCCCATCTTTAGGAGGCACTGTCATATTTGGCTGTGCTGAAATCTACATCTCTAGAAGAGATAAAAGGTTGTTGGAGGCTGAGGGATGTTTGGTTGGAAGGTGGGGTGATGGGGCCCTCAGCCCTCCAACCTTCCAACCTCCATCACCCCACCTTCCAACCTAATATCCCTCAACCCTCCAACCTTTATCTTTTTCTAAGATGAAGAATTCAGCACCTCAACATCGGACAACACATGAGCCTCCGGCCTTCACGTGATTGGTAACCATCACTTCGGTTGCCTTGCCAGGTGATGGAGGTTTGCGGATGACCCAAACCTCATTTGAAAGTAAGGCGGGGTCTTGAAATGAGCCTTCGGCCAACCCCATCACCCCACCTTCCAACCTAACATCCCTCAGCCCTCCAACCTTTATCTTTTTCTAAGCTGAAGAATTCAGCACCTCCACATCAGACAACACATGAGCCTTTGGCCTTCACCTGAATGGTAACCATCACTTGGGTTGTTGTACAACCTCTTGGGTTGTTGGTTGTTGAATCGGAGTACAACCCAAGTGATGGTTACCAATCAGGTGAAGGCCGAAGGCTCATGTGTTGTTTGATGTGGAGGTGCTGAATTCTTCATCTTGGAAAAAGATAAAGGTTGGAGGGCTGAGGGATGTTAGGTTGGAAGGTGGGGTGATGGAACCAAACATCCCTCAGCCTCCCACAACCTTTTATCTTTTCTAGAGATGTAGATTTTAGCACAAGTCATAGACGACTCCGATTCAACAACCCAAGAGGTTGTACAACAACCCAAGAGGTTGTAGAACAACCCAAATGATGGTTACCAATCAAGTGATGGCCGAAGGCTCATGTGTTGTCCGATGTGGAGGTGCTGAATTCTTCATCTTAGAAAAATATAAAGGTTGGAGGGCTGAGGGATGTTTGGTTGGAAGGTGGGGTGATGGAACCAAACATCCCTCAGCCTCCAACAACCTTTTATCTTTTCTAGAGATGTAGATTTCAGCACAAGTCATAGACGACTTCGATTCAACAACCCAAGAGGTTGTACAACAACCCAAGAGGTTGTAGAACAACCCAAGTGATCGTTACCAATCAGGTGAAGGCCGAAGGCTCATGTGTTGTCCGATGTGGAGGTGCTGAATTCTTCATCTTAGAAAAAGATAAAGGTTGGAGAGTTGAGGGATGTTAGGTTGGAAGGTGGGGTGCGCTTCTGAGGGCAAGGGCCTTTCCTTCCTACCAACAGACAGACAGGTGGATGCTTGCACGCATCAGATTTCTTACCACCTGGGATCAGATGAGATGCTTCCTGCCAATGAATTCAATGCAGAGAGACTGAGACAGGGCATGGATTTTCACCTTCCATTTGAGGGAATGCTTCCTCCCACCCACGGGAGAAAATCCACCCTAACAGCCATGGGATCCAGCTTTCTTACCACACACGAATGCAAGCCAGTCCTCCCAGTGGATTGATCGCAGCCACTACACTCACCCCACGTTCCAACCAAACATCCCTCAACCTCCAACAACCTTTCATCTTTTCTAGAGATGTAGATTTCAACACAGCCAAATCTGACAATGCCTCCTAAAGATGCGCATCATATATACAAATAGGAAAAAATTCCTGACCAAAAAAAACGTACTCCTGACACCTGACTCCTGACTCCTGACAAAGGCACCCAAGTAATACAGTTGCCACACCTCCAATGGTTATGAATCATTGAAGACTGCATACCCACAATCCGGGAAACAATATAGCTGGAATATATTGATCCAACACAAAAACTGACTAAGGCACCTAAGTAATACAGTTGCCACACCTCCAATGGTAATGAACCTTCGAAGACTGCATACCTGAATTCCTGGAAAACAAGACAGTGGGGAATATCTTGATCCCAAGAATGAGTTAAACCCGACTAGACTCAGCGTCATAGACGACTCCGATTCAACAACCCAAGAGGTTGTACAACAACGCAAGTGATGGTTACCAATCAGGTGAAGACCGAAGGCTCATGTGTTGTCCGATGTGGAGGTGCTGAATTCTATATCTTAGAAAATGATAAAGGTTGGAGGGCTGAGGGATGTTAGGTTGGAAGGTGGGGTGATGGAGGTTTGCGGATCACCCCACCTTCCAACCTAACATCCCTCAGCCCTCCAACCTTTATATTTTTCTAAGATGAAGAATTTAGCACCTCCACATCGGACAACACATGAGCCTTCGGCCTTCACCTAATTGGTAACCATCACTTGGGTTGCACATCGTCGATTTACTGGTATGAAAGTCTACTGTGATTTCAAGATATTCGGCATAATCTGTATTTGGTTTTGCTCTTATCGATGTGATCCTTGTCCTCCGTTCGGGTTAGCTAGTGTCATTTCCCTTAGGGCGCCTATCCCTGGAGCATTGATGGCCTTCATCCTGAACAGATTAACAGGATGTTAGGCATAATGATCACAACCTCAAATGCCTATCTTCACGGGAAGAATGAAGCTGAAACTGCATATCGACTTATCACATCCCTCAACCCTCCAACCTTTATCTTTTTCTAAGATGAAGAATTCAGCACCTCCACATCAGACAACACATGAGCCTTCGGCCTTCACCTGATTGGTAACCATCACTTGGGTTGTTGAATCGAAGTTGTTTATGACTCGGCCGAAGGCTCAGGGGCATATATCTCAGCGGTAGAGCCAATAAGTAGGGTCGGAGGGTTCGAGTCCCTCTATGTCCATCTAATTCCTAGAAATTTCAATAAGCCGGTCCCTCTTCTCATGTGTAGCAATGTGTCTCCCATTAATAGTGGCATGTTGTTAGAGGGGCCAGATGGAGGTGAGGAGTGGCAGTGCGTTGTCTCTCCTGTGATGTTTCATCTGGAGTATGGCAAAGGGATGATCTTCAATATTTGCTGTCAGGTTTGAAGGCACTTCGAAGGGTTGATTTAGCTGGAGTCCTGGAAAGAATCCATTCATTATCCCGACCCTCTCAGCATGAGAGCAAATGAGCCCCTGCATGTCGCCATGGGAGTGTGAGAGAGGGGTGGATGTAGGTGGAGGAGTGATAGTGCGCTGTCTTCCTCTGAAATTATCATCTAGGTAGGGAACCGGATGAAAGCTAATGGCGTCTGACGTTGGTCATTATGTCTGACAGCTCATTTTTGGAGCACTGACCTAATGCTCGATTAGGGTAGATCCAAAAATCAGTCCCATTGTCTCCCTCCCCACCACCCCACCTTCCAACCAAACATCCCTCAGCCTCCAACAACCTTTTATCTTTTCTAGAGATGTAGATTTCAACACAGCCAAATCTGACAGTGCCTCCTAAAGATGGGCATCATATATACAAATGGGCAAAAACTCCTGACCAAAAAAAACGTACTCCTGACACCTGACTCCTAACAAAGGCACCCAAGTAATACAGTTGCCACACCTCCAATGGTCATGAATCATTGAAGACTGCATACCCACAATCCGGGAAACAATATAGCTGGAATATATTGATCCAAGACAAAACCTGACTAAGGCACCTAAGTAATACAGTTGCCACACCTCCAATGGTAATGAACCTTCGAAGACTGCATACCGAATTCCTGGAAAACAAGATAGTGGGGAATATCTTGATCCCAAGAATGAGTTTAACCCGACTAGGCTTTAGTCGGTGAGCCAAAAGCTGTATCTACTCAGACTTTGACTCAGGGACAACCTAGTCGACTCCGATTCAACAACCCAACAGGTTGTAGAACAACCCAAGTGATGGTTACCAATCAGGTGAAGGCCGAAGGCTCATGTGTTGTCCGATGTGGAGGTGCTGAATTCTTCATCTTAGAAAAAGATAAAGGTTGGAGGGCTGAGGGATGTTAGGGTGGAGGCAGGGTCTTGATTAAAGTCATAGACGACTATGATAAAACAACCCAAGAGGTTGTACAACAACCCAAGTGATGGTTACCAATCAGGTGAAGGCCGAAGGCTCATGTGTTGTCCGATGTGGAGGTGCTGAATTCTTCATCTTAGAAAAGGATAAAGGTTGGAGGGCTGAGGGATGTTAGGTTGGAAGGTGGGGTCATGGAAGGGGGTGATGGTGAGGGTTGTGGTCAGCCTCCAACAACCTTTTATCTTTTCTAGAGATGTATATTTCAGCACAGCCAAATCTGACAGTGCCTCCTAAATATGGGCAACATATATACAAATAGGCGAAAACTCCTGACCAAAAAAAACGTACTCCTGACACTTGACTCCTAACACCTGACTCCTGACAAAGGCACCCGAGTAATACAGTTGCCACACCTCCAATGGTCATGAATCATTGAAGACTGCATACTCGCAATCCGGGAAACAATATAGCTGGAATATATTGATCCAAGACAAAACCTGACTAAGGCACCTAGGTAATACAGTTGCCACACCCCCAATGGTGATGAACCTTCGAAGACTGCATACCCAAATTCCTGGAAAACAAGACAGTGGGGAATATCTTGATCCCAAGAATGAGTTAAACCGACTAGGCTTTAGTCGCTGAGCCAAAAGCTGTATCTACTTAGACTTTGACTCAGGGACAACCTAGTCATTATTGGATTTGATACTCTAAAGAGTGCCACTGATTAATTTTAAGCAAAACATCATCTTACTCTAGATTTAGACTTATATTAATTTGAATAAATTAGTGAATGATATCATATTCATTTTATAAAACACTTATGAAATAGGACAAAAAATAAAATAAAAAATCACTACATATGCATTTAACCAAAACCAAGGAATTATAGTTCACCCTTTGCACATTAGAGCTAAGGTTCTTGATTACTCAAAATTGTCAAAGTTGTTGCTAACCAATTGCTTATGAAGAAACATTGTCTAAGGGACACACTTAAGTTCCTTCACAAAGTTCTGGGAGGATGTCCCACTGCTTAGGAAACTAACTCAACTAACTCATTTATGGGCGAGTAACTTATATTGAGTAGAAATTCCAATCTTAATCATATACTTCAGAATATTGATTAGATAGTCCACATCTACAAAAATTCTTTGGAGCAAAGAATTTTGATTGCATATCATTCAAAATTCTAAGAAAAGATTATTTTTATTAAATCTTTAGAATAAAATCACTTTCAAAACATCTTCTACTCATTTTTTCTAAATAACTTTATATATATTATCTCATATATTTTTTATTAATTGAAATTATAAATTAATAATTAATAATTTTTTTTTATTAATTGAAATTATAAATTTAAATTAATAAAAAAAATTTAAAAATTAAATTTATTTTCACGGTGCAACCCAAATTTTAGGTTGCTAAACACCTTCTAGATATCAGAACTTTATATACTCTTTGTTTGTTTCTGACATGATTGCACTTGCATCCACTTTCCACGGGTCATAATCAGTACATTGAAACATCTACCACCTTTGGGCTCCGCTGACTTAGGAGATCGTTACAATCGGCTGGCTCTGCAATTGGCTCTGTAGAGGGCGTGTAATGAATTCCGTAATTTATCAGGAAAAAAAGTTTAGGTTTTTTAACACACTATAGTGGTTGATAGACATTCACAAGAAATTTTATTTTTTGTTGAGTATATTCGCTTAAAATCAATCTAAATTATCGATTAAAATATATAAAAAAAATCAATAAATTTTCATCACCTAAAATTCAACTAAAATTCGATTAAAATATATAAAAAATTCAATAATTTTTCATCACCTAAAATTCAAATAAAGTTTTTGACAAATAAAAAAATGAAATTCAAATATTACAATCAACTTGAAGTGTAATTCATAGTTACCCTGGTTATTTTAATTTGTCCACGTAGAAGGCGCAGTTCAAGTTTGTTAAATGCTGCTAACCTAATGAGTTTTGAGTTTGTGATTCATCTTAATATATTTCGCAGTGACATGTTTGCCTCTGTACGGCTTTTAGAAAAATCAGTATCTGCTGCTCTTTGTTTTATCTTAATCCCTAAATTTTAAAGTAGCCGATTTTCATCGTGAATGCTTCTTCTCTAACCAGTTTGTGGTTGGGATTGTTAATAAAGAGGGATTGAGAGAAATTGTTCAAATAAATTATGTGGATGATGTGTAATCTTGTTTACTATTTTTGGTGGACATTCTACTCACGGACTAAGAATGAGGTATATAGGTATATTTCCACAGTTATGTATATTAAGGGAAATTTTTGGATGTCTAACATTTTGGGTGGAAATATGGAGCGATTGTTGATACATGAAATTATGTATTTTTTTTTCAATTTAATTAAAAAAATATTGTGTCACAAATGTCAACACCGATTTAATTTTTATTTATGTCATTAAACTTTTATTTCTCTCTCTATTATCCTAACTAATATTAACTAGCAATTGCACTATAAGGAAATGTCTTAAGGTATAAATTCCATAAAATTATGACATATATAATATCATTGAAGATAAAAATTAGTAAAAAAAATGCCATTCAAAATTAGAAGATAAAGAGAAATCACTTACATTATGCCAAATTGACAAATTTAGTTTAGGTCATGTTTAAGGCATATCAATGTTGTCTTGATTAACTCTATGAGTCTTGTCTTCATTAACTCTCTTAAAAGTTGTTCATTTAGAGAGAGTAATTTAGTTTAGGTCATGTAGGTCATGTTTTCGTTTATGAGTGTTGGTTGTTGCAAGTTAATCACTTTCTTCTTAGTCCACTTCATCTTGGTGTTCTTTTCGAAAAGTGAAATTGGCTTCCATGAAAAGTTGAATTGGGTAATTTACAATGTCATCTTGATTGACTCTAAAATTTGATATGAAATGTAAAGTATAAAAATTAAGATAATAGATATCATGGACTCTACAAAGAAGAATAGATCTAATAAATATACAAAAATACAAAAATATTTATTTTATAATGAAGTTTGCATGAATTTTGTCATATCTCCATTTATGCATTAAAGATAAAAGTAAAACCATGTAAAATTTTTTTTACTGTTAATAGTACCATTAATGGGCCATGATGAATTACATATCTCTAACCTTAATCGAGTTATCAAATTACATGAACATTGCATATACAAATGACTTTAGTTTGTGGTAGTGATGTTATCATTAACATTTATGAACTCTGTCAGTCCATTATGGTTCTAAATACGTTCACCCTCACCACAATGGAACAACTCAGCTCATGCATCGAGCTTACCACCCCCTAGACTTCTGACAATTAATTACTCTGCTATGCCGAATTAATGGACAATGCAGCTGAGGCAGGATTCCTCAGGATTCTCCAACTCATCGACGGTGTAGACGTAAGTTTGTTTGATCGCATCGCTGGAGTCACTGTAGGTGGCTTTTCATGCTCTCATGCAGGGTTTGAGGGTCATTTGCTACTCTTTTGCTTTGGCGCTTTGCTGACCTCTTTGCTCCGCCTGAGGATAACTCGTTCTAGGGTTTGTTCATGTGATGCATTCAGCATATTGCAGTGGCGGACGAGGGGTTCTTTACCAGGGACAATATGAATTCCAACCAGTTCCCAGGTGAGAGAATGGTTTGTTCTATGGCTGTCTTGTATGATATCTTGTAAAAGTTCCTATCTGGATTTCCTATTTCAAGTGCTTGTAAATTCCTTGCAGATTGGGTGGTGATGTTGCCGCGATGCACTCTGGATGATGGCAAGGTGATAGCTTACTTGGCTTGGCATTCAACGAAATTCTAGGGTAAGTTCTTAGCCCTTACGGCTATCTTGTTTTTGTAAGGAGAAGGGTTCAGAATTTTAAGCCACGGTTTCATTTTGTTATTCCAGGATTTAAATTTTCTTATCTACGTCCTGGGACTGAATGGAAATTCCCTTATTTGGCTTTTGCCTGCTTTCTTGACGCCAAGCAGAGGGTTTTCTTTTCTAATGGAGTGGCTGTATCTATTGTTAGCTTAGACAATTCTGGGCGAGTTAATGCCTCGACCTTGTTTTTTTTAATCTTTAGTTATATGCTCTGTTCATTTGTAAAGTTGGTGTCTCTTGATGTTAATATGCCAGAAACTCTGCGGCTTTAGGTTTTAATGTTATATGTCGGCTCGATTGTTCTACCTCGATGTAAATCTATATCATCTGCTACACTTTATTTATGGTATCGTTTAAAACATAGAGGCTATTTTTTATGATGAAGATATATTTACTTCTGGTTGTATTATGCCATACTTCATGTAAGGATATTTCTGATTTGAGTTGAACATTTAATTAAGTTATGCATAGCATTACTGCCATGTCTATTTTCTGGACTTGAGTTTTGGGTTGAATGTGTAGTTCAGTTATTGCTTAGCAGGAATGATTAACCCTATAGTTTTTTCCCAGGACAGCCATGATTCTGGAACCCCAGAACCTAGGCACATTTGCGGTGTTGTCGACGGCTAGGGTTTTACTTAGGGTTTTTCTTATTAAATTATGGGTTATTTACCTGAGGCTCTATAACCCATTTGGGGGGCTTCCGCATGCGTTTTTCATCCACTTTTTCGTTTCATTTGTCTCCCTTTTTTGCATCCTATTTTGCACCTAATTTTGCATCATTTGTTGCATCCAATTTAGCATCATTTTTAACAACATTTCTTGCATCCAATTTTGCATCCTTTTTAGTATCTAAATTTTCACTCTATGTTGGACCATGCGTTGCGTCCACCTTTGAATCCCATTTTTTTGTCTAAAGCTACATTCAATTTTGAGCCATTTTTCGTATATTTTTGCATTTGTTTTTGCACTAAGTTTTGAATCATTTGTTGCACCTCATTTTGCATCTAATGTTGCATCCAAATTTGAGCCATTTTTATGCCCATTTTCGCACCATTTTTTCTACTTTTGTGTCCAAAATTTCACCATTTTTTTATGTCCAATTTTGCAACCTTTTTGGTGTCTAATTTTGCGTCCTTTTTGGCATCCAAATTTGCATCCTTTTTTTTTGCCACATTTTTTGACCACAATTGCATGTCATTTTACACCTAGATTTTAGTTTAAATTTTCATATAGTATGCATAATTTTGGCATCCTTAGTTTCACCTTTTTTTAGTCCCATTTTTCTTCTTGTTTTGTGTCTTTTCTTACATCCTTTTTGCACCTAATTTTGCATCCTAATTTTACACCATTCTTTTCATCCTCATTTTGGTGTCCATTTTTGCATCGTTGTTTGCACCCAATTTGGTATCTTTTTGTATGTCGTATTTTGTTACCTTCTTTGTGTCTAGTTTTGCACCCCTTTTTAATTCTACTTTAAAACCCTTTTTGTCTCATTGTTTGCATCTTGTTTTGATGGTTAGCTTGACATCCAATTTTACTCCCAATTTTGCATTGATGGTTACATCCACTTTTGGCTTCTTGTTTAGAGTTGTACTGTTACTTCCATTTTACCAATTTTATTACATAGTGAAATATATTACAATTTCTAAATATCATTTTGCTGTAGGATCTAATGCACAGTTAGATGAACATAAAACCCTCTCAGTTTATCCCAGAAACCTAAGATAGATTGATTAAGAGAATGGTTGTCCTAAGGCTCAAGATTGTTAGTAGATCAAGATGTAGAGTATAGATTAAGAAAAGAAGAATGAATTCATGTGAGTCCTCACATGCAGGTCTTGTTAGAGTTTTTAGTGTAGCTGGGAAGCGCTCCTAGATAGCTCCAAATCTTGGTCCTACACACAAGAGAGAGAACAAAGAAAACTTCACAACATAATATCTTGATAATTGAAACTATCATAAACATATAAATATTACTAAATAAATAAATATAAACCAAAATCCCATACATTCATTAGTTAAATAATATAAGTAAAGAATGAATAGTAGCATATGGAAGGAAGAATAAGTAATCTATATTAATAAAGGAGTTGGAGGAAAGTTACAACCATTAGATGCAGTTGCAACAACACCTCCCCCAACTCCTAGCTCCAAAACTCTCCCTCTCAAGATATATCTCAACAACGTGACAATACACGAATTCCCATCATTTCCTCAATGGCCAAGCCTCCAATATATGGGAAAGTGAAGGCTATGAAAATTTCCCAAATTCCTCATTAGCTCAATTTTGGCAAAATCTTTTGGGTGAATAATGTTTCCTCGTATAAAGATGGCATTTTCTACTTTTTAGATCCTTTTGTGCTTAGGAAAAAGCTTCCTGATGCGTTATGGCTCTTTCCCACTTTTGTATGCTTTTATTTTTTAAGAAAAATCTAAAGATGGGGATAAAGAGATCACATTCCACCATATGAGTTTCCGAAAGTGAACAAGAGTGTCAAATTCTAGTTAACTCGAGCTTTTTTCCTCGCATTAGAGGAATTTTCATTTTAAAATGTTAACATTGAATTTCCATGTCATAATGTGTAAGCCAATCAAAATCCTTTAAAATTTAAAAGACATACATGTGTGACTAGGCAGTGGATTTTTTTTTAATAATATAACTTACCTAATTTAACTGTGAATGGTGCCAAGTGACCCAAAACCATATTAAATATTAAAATAAAATTAATATCTTAATCTATAAAAGTTAGAATATTGGGAATATTTTTAATGAAGGGTAAATCATGGCGTGTTAAATAAATAAATTTAAATATAAAATCCTAAATTCTAAATTTAATTTAAATTTTAAATTTACTTTCTTAATTTATTTGATTAAATCTTGTATTGATAAATTAATTTAAATATAAAATATGAATATATGCTTATTTTGATAGAAGTGCATTTATTTGGGTAACTTAAATTTAAACTTAACTTAAATTTATATTTTAAATTTTCCTTTTAAATTTAAATTTTCTTAAATCTTGTGTTAATAAATTAATTTCAATATAGACATTTTTCTGGGTTATTTAAATTTAAATTTAAATTTAAATTTCCTTTAAATTTTGAATTTTCTTTTTTAATTAAAATTTTCCTTTTTAATTTAAATTTTATTAAATCTTGTGCTAAATTATTAATTTAAATATAAAATACATATACAATTATTTTGATAAATGTGACATTTATTTGGGTAATTTTGGTAAAAGAATAATAAAAATGATATAATAAAAAATTGTCTACATGGCATTATTTTATTAGTTTCTTAATTTTTTCTTAGGTAGTTATTTTTTGAGTTGAAAATTCCTCTAATGTGAGAATTTTGGTAACAAGAGTTAGATGAAAGGGACAACTTGTTACAGACTAGGATACTGTGGTTCTCATGGTACACAACTTGTATTATAGGCTTATATAGTTTAGGAGAAAGGGGTATTTCAACCAACATCATAGTATTCTCCTTCAAGATGATTAGGAGGTATTTTCATGTATAACACATTTAAGAATATATCACAATTCAAATTCATAACTTAGTATTTGTAAACAAATTTAAGAGTAATTGACAACGTTCATAAAAAATATAGCAGTATCCTCATATATAACAATTCTCCATCAAAAAATCATTGACAATTTTCAATATACATATATTACTACTAAATCAACATTTATCGCATATATCATTATTCCAAGGTAAATTCACAACATTACATCCAAAAATTGTAATATCATCATACATAATCATTCTCCATAAAAAAGCATTGACAGGTTTCAACACATATATAAAGTAACAAGATAATACTAATAATATTCTCATAATCTTTAATCGAATCAATTAAGATTCAAATGTGTGATTATCACATTAAAATATTTCATGAACACCATTATTCTAAGGTAAATTTACAACACCTATCAAAAGATAGTAATATCATCATATATAATAATTCTCCATCAAAATAATGTTGATAATTTTCAATATATACATGAAATAACAAGATAAAAATGATAATATCATCATCATATTTAATCAAATCAACTAAAATTCAATGTAAGATTACCAAATGAAAATGTTTCATAGATATCATTATGCTAATGTAAATTCACAACATCCATAAAAAAATAGGAATCTCATCATACACAATAATTCTTCATAAAAAAATTGTAAACAATTTTCAACATATTCATAAGGTAAAATGATAGTACCGATAGTATCATCATCATTATTCAAATAAACTAAAATTCAAATGTATGATTACCATATTAAGACATCAAACTAAATATAAAAAATAACGCATGACTAGCTAGCACCACGAAAATCATAGTCAAGCTCATCCTCATGATCATTTCCATGATCATCATCTTAACCGTCCTGATAGTATCATCCACATAATCATCACCAATGCCATCACCATCCTCATCCTCATCATCTCTAATATATGATGTAATCTAAACATAGTCTATATCATCATCTTCGTGGTCATTACTATAACTTTCTGGAAAAAAAATCAATATTACATGTTAGTACTAACTCTATAGCAAAATGCATATTTTTATTACAATGCTAATAATAAAACGAGTAAGGACATAATAACATTTAATAGTACTAAAAATAAAATGAAAATATGGCGTAAGATATATTGGAGATCCAACTAAGATTACACTTGTAATTCACACTAAGTAGTAGAAGCATTTTTTAATCCATATGAAGTAGGTGCCCATTTGTTCTTCATATTATATTGTGAATGTTTCTTATGATTTTCACACAGAATTGGTAAATTAATATCTACTGGAATCTTTATTTGAAATTACAATTGTAATTCAGATTAGAAATAGAAGAAATTTTAACAAAAAAAGAATGTCACATGAAAAAGTAAATTGTTTTTAATGAAAAATAAGTCGCATAAAATATGAATGTCACATGAAATATTGAGTTGTTTTTAATGCATGTACTTTTCTCTATAATAAGATGGATCCTAATGTTTGTTCAAGAACAAATGCTCACAAATAATTACTTCATTTTATCCATTATCACACTTAATCCATTATACCTAGTGACGACAATGATTCCATTCAAATTGCTTTGAACTCCCTAAATATAATGTAAAAGAGAAAACTCCACGACCACGACCATGAACGCAACCCCCTCCCTTGCCTCGTCCACCATCAGAGACAGTGAACTTGGAGTTATGACCACAATAGCAACCCTTCCCTTGCCTTCTGTCCACCATTAGAGGCATTGAACTTGGAATTAAGAGTACTCATGTTTTCTTTGCTCTAATTAATCTCCAAGGAATCAAAACTTGATCAATATATCAAGGACTCCATCAAGGAATAGATATATCATAAAAGAAGTTCAATAGGCTTTGTGAAAAGAGTGTGAAATAACACTTATCTCTGTTTTATGAAATAACTTGAATGAGTGGAATGAATGGTGGGAAATACTTACCAATAAAAGGAATATTTTTGGTCCGCCCTTATTTCTATTATTATTTTTGCTTCTTAGAATGGAGGGAAGTGTTTAAAAAACATCTAAAAAATATTTTAAATCATATATATATATATATATATATATATATATATATATATATATATGCTTGATTTTAGTTTTTTTTTTAATATATATTCAATTTAGTATTTTTTTTTCTAAAAAAATATATTTAGTTTCTAGTTTCTAGTGTTTTTTTTTTTTTTTAACAAAAATTATATTTTCTTTTTATAAAAATGGATTTTAAACATCTATTCATGCAAAATTTGTGATTTTATGATATAATTTTAAATTATAAAAAAAAAAAATAACTTAATGCCATGCGTTGTGTCGCTGAGATGGGTATTATACATCTCTTCCTTGCTAAGTTATAGAATGTGCTTGCGTTTTCTTAATGCAATAAAATAAATTCTTTTCTTCATTATATCTTGAGATGTTCAACTTGCACCTAATAAAACAATAAAGTTAAAATAGGTTTGCCTTTGTCCTTTGTATATTTCTTTCCCCATTAATCCTTGTCTTAATAGATTAATTGTCTTACGGTGGCCTTGAGTGGTCACTTCCATTAGTTGCATGCTTTTTAGTTTTATGTTAGTGACATTTCTTAGGATTGATAACATGTTATTTAATTTATGAAAATGTGTTATTTTCCATACTGTTGTTAAATATTAATATTAAATATGTTGGTTTTGAACATGGTTTAGCAAAAAGTTCCCAAAAGGTTTATAGATTGTAATTTATAATGTAATGCTTCATTGCTAGATGAAATTGTTTTGGATATTTTTTTTAAAGATTCATTGATTGATGAAATTTTTATGGATATTTTTTTTTAGTATATTAACTTGTATGTGATGAAGTCAAAAGTCACCTCTTTTTGAGATTTTCATTGGTTAATTTCCCTTAAGGCTATCAAGTTCACCATTCAGTCCCAAGTTAAGGAAATATAGGAGACATGAAGTGGGATTGTCCAACAACTTAAATCTTGGAACATGTTTTTTTAAGTCACATTATACTTCCTTTCTATGTAAATTCTCCATGAAAATAGTCTCATGGAACATGGGGGACCTTAATAGTAAAGGAAAACAAATACTCCTAAAAGAAAAATGGTCCGCAAAGCACCCATCAATAATGTTGATATAAGAAATAAAAATATTAAGTGAGGCTACCTCATATAATTAGAAAATGGGGGAGGGATTTCCAAGTAGTATTGATTGATGATTAGATATACTTGGGTGGAATGGCTATTATTTGGAATGATCAGGACATCAAGGTTACCAATATGTTTACCTCTTTTTGCACTATGACAATATAATTTTAGTTAATTGACATTGAGGACTACTACCATGTATCCAATGTCTGTGACTCCAATATCGCAAATGGAAAACCTTTATTTCTTAATTCTATTTCCAGAACAAGTAATTTATACTTCCCATCTTTGTGGATTATTGGGAGTGATTTCAATATTATCAAGTGTCTCGAGGAATAGAAAGGATGAATCACAATGTTTACAAAAGGATTTTGTAAGATATACCATCAAGGCCCTAAAGTAGTATCCATTAAAGTTCTCAAGCAATGAGTCTCCAACCCACACATGTGGATCAATGACATGTAATACATGTGTGTGTGGTGACTAACTTAAAGCACTATTCTAATCAATCCACAAACTTAAGTATTTCACTCCATCACATGATTGATCGTAGTGTGACATAAGTAAACCAAGAGTAGAAATGAAACCCTTAGGAAAGAAAAATTCCCTAGATCCTCAATTAGGTTCTTAAATGATGAAGTGAAAATGAAAGGGGAAAAAAGGACTTCATGATTTAACCGTCACAAACATGTGATCCAGTGTGACTAGGAGTGTATATATTCATATGTTTTCCAAAGAGGGTGTGAACACATGAGTTACCATTCATTGGGCCTTATTTTTCTTTCTTTTGATTTTTCTTATATATAGGACATAGGGAATAAGGTTTTCATAAGTTTTGAACAACTCATAGATATAATATTTACATAAATTTTCACTTTAACCTTAGAGTTTAGAATTAGATAAATCATTATAGTGTATCTTTAATGATTTTGGCTTTCACTTTTTGATTTTCTTTCATCACAAATGACAAAAGGGGCAATATTTTGCCACAAACCTATGAATGCTTAATCATAAAGGCGTCATGCGATGAAAACAAATTAATGATGTTATTCCCTATGAAAATGATGGGTATTCTTGAGAAATGCTTATACTTGTGGATGTCTCCTCCCTAGTTGAGAGGGAGTGAGAATTGACACCATATTATCCATTTGTCATGTACTACGGCTGAGACTAATAGTCGTAAGCCTACTAAAGACACGAGTAGGGAGAATGGTGGATTAGATAAACATATGGGACCAACATTCTTTGAGAATTTGTGCTTTGACTAGGACTAACCGCCATAAGTCAAATACATTAATCCAAGATAAGAATAGTCATGAGGATTGACATTTCCTGGTGTCAAATATTATGACAGTGAATTAGGAAATGATCATGCGAGGACATGCTTGATGAACATCCTAGTGCGGTAAGTGCCTAAAGAGGCAATGGTGTCCAAATTTATGCCTCCCAACATTGTGCTATGATGGAATGGAGAGATATAACTTGTTAGTCAAGGCATTTCTATTTTGACAATGTTGGCTACGATGATGTAAATCATCGTTGATTCTTATCAATCCATATCCCTTCTTATATGAATATTTCATCTTGAGAGTACTTTTTTGTCTCATTATGAGTATCTCCCTAGTTTAGAGGGAGTGTCATCATCTTCATTATCATCATCATCACTACCACCATCAATCTCATCATTGCATTATCATCATAATCACCAATCACCATTCATGTCATCATCATCGTCATGATTATGGACATTGTCGTCAATTGTTCATAATTATAGGTGTCGTAAGAAATTTCATCAACCCAAAAAATATTACGAGTGCTCAAAAAGGGTTGTTAGGACACATGATATATGAAGATAAATAACAACTTTATTTTTTAGAGATGATCGATGATCATCATCATCACTACCATTATCATCGTCATTATAATTTTCATCATCCCCATCATCATAATTAACGTAATTTCTATCATCATTGTTGTCAACTTCGTCATGAACATCATAATCATCATTCATCCCATTATTGTTGTTGATGATGACCAAGATGAAAATAATGATAATGATGATCAAATGATGATGACTTGGAAAATGACTCTAAAAATAATGATTATAACTATGACCATGAGAACATTTAAAAACTGGGAAGATTGTCCAAGGTCATTAGCATCGCCGTCATCATTGTCATTATAACCCCCATCATCTTTATCATCATTTTGATTATCATAATATTAATCAAAATTCATGTCATTTTCATCATCTTCATTATCATCATCGTCATAATTATTTACATTGTCATCAGTTGTTCATAATTGTTAATGTCATAAGAAATATCATCAATGCAAAAAATATATGAGTGTTGGAAAATGGATGCAAAAGTCAAAAAAAAAAAAATGGGGGCAACAATAGACGTAAAATTGGATGAAGAGTGGACACAACATAAGTAGATGCAAAAAAAGACAGAAAAATTGACACAAAAGTGGATGAAAAAGTAGATGAAATAGTTGATGCAAAATTGGACACAAAACAGGATGCAAACATGGGTGTAATAGTAGGCATAAAACTTAGCATGAATTGTTGTGAAATAAATGTGGATACAACAATGAACAAAAAAAAAGACACAAACTTGGATGAAAAAAGGAGGAAAAATTGGATTAAAAAATGGATGTAAACATAGAACAAACATGGGTGCAATAGTGGACACAAAATTAAATTCAAAATTGGACGCATCAGAAGTGGATGTAAAAGTAGATGCAAAATGGAATGAAAAAAACATAAGAATTATTTGGTGCAAACTTGGACATAAAATAGGACGCAAATGTGATGCAAAATTGGAAGAAAATGTGGGTTTCAATGATAGGCACAAGATATGGCACAACATAAGTGGATGAGAAAGTGGATGTAATAAAAAAGACAAAAAAAGATGCAAACTTGGATGCAAAACAAGATGCAATAAGGGATGCAAAAGTGGATGCAAACATGGATGCAATAGTAGAAACAAAATTGGATGAAAAATATGGATGCAATGGAAGTAGATGCAAAAGAAGATACAAAATGAGAAGCAAAACCCAACACAAAAGTGGATGCAAAAATAGATGCAATATCTTAATGCAAAAGTTGATGCGAAGATGGATGCAAAATTGGAAGTAAACGTGGGTACAATAGTAAGTAAAAAACATGGTACAAGTAGTGTCACAATAAAAGTGGATGTAATGATAGATGCAAAAAAAGAAGCAAATGAAGATGAAAAATAAGATGCAAAAAGGGATGCAAAAGTGGACATAAACATGGGTGCAACAATGGATGAAAAATATGATGCAAAAGTTGATGCAAAAAAATTCGATGCAAAAGTAGATGCAATATGAGACACAAAACCTTATGCAAATCTTGACGCAAAGGGGATGCAAAAAATGATGTAAAAATGGATGCAAAAAATGATTTAAAAAATGATGCAAAAGAGGATGCAAGAGATGATGAAAAAGTTGATGCAAGTGTAGGCGCAAAAAGTGGATGCAATAAATGATACAAAAGTTGGCGAAGCAAAATTAGGTGCCAAACTTGATGCAAAACATGGTGCAAAGGATGGCATAATACTTGGCATAAAACCTAGTGTAAAACCTGATGCAAAACCTATTACAATACTTGGTGCTAAACTTGGTGTAAGACTTGGTGAAAAACTCAGGCAAACTTTGCATCATTTTTGGCACCCTATTTGATAAATGAACACAATTAGCACCAAAAATGGGCTCTAGACGCAAAAAAGGAAGAAAAATGTGACGCTAATCACAGGGTTTTGTTGTAGTGTTTTGTGCTCCTATCTGCTTGCAGCACTAGCTATTTAATAAGCATGTGTGGTTGGTTCTCTGTCCACACATGTTTACATGAATTCCTTTACTAATAGCATTCATTACACAGGTCAACCATCGTGAAAAGAATATGCTCTATCATATATGTTATAATCATTCTTCTTTAAAGTATGCACAAGTTACAGCAATGAGTTCTTCTACACACAGCTTCGTCTTAAATTAATTTTGTATTTGCTCTATATTTCATGGAATTTTTTAGGTTTTTTTTTCTTTTCAAGTGTGATCTTTATGCTCAGTAATTTCTTAGGGCTTCTCTGATCAACGTGGATTTTACTACACTTATATGTTTGTACAGACATTAATAATTCCACTGGGGCTATCTAGACACAACTAGCCCATTCAGACTGGTTTGTACTAGTTTGGTTGGTTCAAGTCTAAGTTTAATTTATTTTTACATATAATATTTATCAGTTTTCAGTGATACACTTGTCCATCAATGTATCTATGGTAAAAGAAACAATTAACAAGCTCATAGAATCTGATAACAAGCTTTACAATCCAAATTATAGAGTGGGAGCCCGCTCCCTCTACAACATTTCAGTTCTTTATCAACACAACATTCTTTATAGAGATATATTTGACTTAATTCTACTTAACTGTATTTCATGTGCAATCAAATTTCAGAACTCTATCACCTTTTATTTTTTGCTTGTCTTCCTCCCGACCATGAGATTCGTCTTCGCGACCAAATCTCCTCCCAAGCCTGTTGCCAGACCACTGTCTTCAGCGATCTTTCGCACTTAGTGCCAATGCTATTTGGTCCTCACCAGACATTGCATTTTTTCTTCTTCCGTCTGTCCCAACAGCATGTATTTTCCTCCCCCTACCCTCTTTTCCTTGGGGTGCCTCCAGTTGGGGGAGGCAGTTAGGGTTTCCCTTTTTTCGGCAACTGCCTCTTTCCAACTTCTTAATGAGAAGTTACAAAATATGATCTTACTCAATCATTTCCTAAATTCAAATTAACAATATTATTAGTCTAAATAGAAAATAACAACATTGTCTAGTGGTTTTATTACAATGGTAAATAAAATATTTACAGCTTTTCTGGGGACATTACATCTTCCCCCCCTGAAATCAAACATCGTCTCGATGTTTTCCAACCTCAAACATCTTTGGATAAGCCTCTTTCATGAACTTCTCATCCTCCCAGGTGGCTTCATTAGGCCCAAAGTGCTGCCATTGCACTTTAACCTCGGTGATGACTTGTTTCCGCAGCATTACCTCTCTCCACTCGAGTATACTCAGCGGCTCGACCATGAATTCTCCTTCTGGTTCGACCTGAAACAATAGAGTTAAAGTCAGTTTTGCCTTTTTCATCTTAATTAACAGGCCTACTTAAAATTCTTCTTTAGCTAAACATCCTACCAACTGACTATGTGTCTAGGGTCATAAACATTTTTTCAATACTGACACATGAAAGACATTGTGGACCCAGATATGGCTTGGTAGAGCGAGCTGGTATGCCACTGGCCCAACTCTTGCCAAAACCTGAAATGGTCCACAAAAATGAGGTGCCAGCTTGGTGCACCCACTCCACTGTAATGTACTGCTTTTTTCCCGAACCCTTACGTACACATGGTCTCCTACTTGATACTCCTTAAAACTTCTCTTCCTATCGGCGAAAGTTTTTTTCCTATCTTGGGCTGCCTTCAAATTGGATCGCACCTTCCTGACCATTTCCTCCATCTCTTTTAACATTTTGGGTCCTAGCATTAATTTGTCCTCTGGTTGCCCCGCAACTAGAGGGTGTGCGACATTTCCATTCGTGCAGAACTTCGAACAGACTCATCTATAATGAAGTGTGGTAACCGTTGTGATACACAAACTCAACCAAATGCAAATAGTCCTCCCACCCAGAAGGTTGTTGCATCACATATGCCCTTAGCATATCTTCTACCACTTGATTTACTCATTCGGTTTGTTTGTCGGTTTGAGGATGATAGCCCATACTAAAGTTTAATTGAGTTCCTAACCCCTCAAAAAGAGATTTCCAGAAGGCTGAAGTAAATTTCACATCACGATCTGAAATTATAGTTTTTTGGTAACCCACGCAGTCTGAAAATGTTTTGCATAAAAATATGGGTAATCTGTACTGCCTTGTAAGTGGATTGTGCTGGTATAAAATGAGCTGATTTACTTAGTTTGTCCACCACCACCATGATGGAATCATTGTTTCTTTTGACCTAGGTAAACCTGTTATGAAGTCCATAAAAATGGTTTCCCATTTCCACTCTGGAATTGGTAGTGGTTGGAACAACCCAGCAGGGTGTTGATGTTCAGCCTTAATTTGTTGGCATTCTAGGCAACATGCCAAGTATTCTGCTACATCTTTTTTCATGCATAGCCAATAATATTCTTTCCGGAGTGTAGCGATTAGCTTCTAATACCTCGAATGTCCAGCATAAGGACTTATATGAAATTCATCTAAAACCAAGTGTTTAATGTCATTTTGGTCAGGCACGTACAATCTGTTTTCATATTTCAGGAGGCCAAGAACTTCCATAGTGTAGCCTTACTAATTTTCTTTGCTGGTTGCATTTTAAACCTGTTGTCCTATTTGCTGATATTTTGGATCTTGTTCTGCTGCCTCTTTAATCATCTCATCGAAGGTGGTACACCCCTCGCTGTTGGAAATTTCATAGAGACATTGCACCTTCCAGCTCAAAGCGTCCACTACCCGGTTTTCCTTCCCTTTTAAATGCTTAATCTCGAAGTCAAACCCACTTAGAAAATCTACCCATCATGCCTGTCTAGCATTTAGGATAGGTCGACTAAAATAATTAGTCAATCTGTGATGGTTCATCATTAAAAAGAACTTTTTACCCATCAGGTAGTGATGCTAAATCTTCAATTGTCATGGTATTAACATTCCACTTCTGTTCATGATTTTACAGCTTTGTATAACACTGATCAGTGCATGTATGTTTCAGGATAGAGTAGGCAGCACGGGCATCTGCATATAATTTTCACAACGACTAATGACATGGGATTAATTCTCTGCTGACTTTGCTTTTCCTAGTTTTTAATTCTAGTTCTTCTTTGTTGATTTCAGTTTTGTTTCATTGCTTTATTAGTTAGCTTAGATATTAAATTGCTCATATCATTGTGAATAACCTCCAAAAGCCATAGTTGGACTATTGGCGAGGGATTGAAGTATGAATGTGTAATTTGATTTTAGTCTTCCTTTTCCGCAATTAGATATTAAATTGCTCATATCATTGTGAGTTACCTCCGAAAGCCATAGTTGGACTACTAGCGAGGGATTGAAGTATGAATGTGTAATTTGATTTTAGTTTTACTTTTCTGCAATTAGATATTAAATTGCTCATATCATTGTCAGTTACCTCTGAAAGCCATGGCTGGACTACTGGTGAGGGATTGAAGTATGAATGTGTAATTTGATTTTAGTTTTACTTTCCTGCAATTAGATATCAGATTGCTCATGACATTGTTGATTACCTCTGAAAGCCATAGATGGACTACTGGCAAGGGATTGACTTATGAACGTGTAATTTGATTTTAGTTTTATTTTCCTTGCAATTCTTAATTTTTTTGAGTCATTTTTCTGTATTTAGACAGCAGTAGAGATGATAGTTTCATGATTAGTAGTTCATTATTTGCTTGTTTTAGATAGTAGCACATTTTCATTCTTTTCCAAGTAATACTTTCATCACTAGTATGTTCTAAGACATTCTGAAGTGTTAATTTTGGGAACCATTATAGAGGACACAAACGGCTTAAAATCTATAACCATACTTGCCTTCTCGAGACTTAGGAATAGGAATTCCATTCACATTATAAAAACCCCCAAAACAAAATAAAAACTGAAAAACGACAAAAATATAATAAATAGGCTATCTTGCACATATAGTGCGCCACACTTCATCAGTTTACGACTCCTGGATTGATAATTAATGTAGCAATTTAGCACACACTAAATTGACCAAACATTTTGGCACCATTGCCAGGGAAGTGTAACTAGGTAGCCAATCTCTTAAAAAAAAAGAGAGAAAAATTGATAACTTCTTGAAGTATGCTCTCCTCTTGCACCTAGTGTGATCTGGAGGATCAGAAAAGAGAGTTGTTAGTTTAATAATTTCTTGATTATGCTCTCTTCTTGCACCTAGTGTGACCTGGAAGATCACAAAGAGAATTATTAGCCCGACTTTGAAAAAAATAAATAAATAAATACAAAATAAAAAAATGACATGCATAGAGCAAGAGATTCTAGGGGAAGGTTTATAGCTAGGGCCAAAAGTTCGATTTTTACAACTCCAGCTACTTCAAGGCATAGACAAGATACACCTCCATCATCTCCAACTCACACTCCCAGCCTTAGGATTCCTTGAATACAAGGGGCAACAGCTGAATTAGGAGACCCTCCTACACTATCCATTAGATCTGACCTAGGGAAAGAACCTTTCTTCACTTCTACAGGGGAACATATTGTAATCAAAGAAGTAGAATCACCTGAAAAAGAAGAGGGAGAAATTCCTCCTCGTTCGCCATTAATAGAAGAACCAGAGGACTCTGAAAACTCTCAGGAAACTATCATGACAGAGGAAGTAGTAAACGGATTTGGAGGAGGAGGTAGAGGTAGAGGTAGAGGAGGAGGAAACAATGGAGGAGGTAGAGGTAACAATGGGGGAAATAGGGATGGAGATAACTCATTTGGATTTCCTAAAGCCGATGAGGAGACCCATACAACAATGAAAAATATTTCACCATCTATCCTCCCAAACTTTTATGGGTTGCGAAGTGAAGATCCTGAAACATTTCTATTTGAGTTTGAAGTTGTTGAAAATGCAACAAGATGATGGAGCTTAGTGGAAAGGAGTCGCCTTCACTAAGTGGACCCGCAGGCTATTTTTGGCGCAAAGTCTATTTTTAGACATATAGATCATGGTCTATGAGTTGTAGGATGCTATTTGTGGATGATTGGTCATGTTGGGAAAATATATGGACTTCTATTTTTAGACATATGGGCGGAGTCTATTTTTAGACTGCCAGGCTAAAAATAGAATAGTCAAATATTATTAGCTCTTAAAAATATTTGGACTATAAACATTATCTTATCCTCTTGGAGCACTTTAGTTCGAGCTACGGATGTGGCACATGCAACTGTCAGAAGGAAATATGCTTTTCTTATGGGTCAGTTGAGCTATTGCATGATGGACTTTAGTTAGAACTCAAGTGATTGAGTTTGGTGGAGTTGATTGAGGAGTTGATGGAGTTGTGTTCAGTTTGACTTGGTTGAACTAGTTGTATTTAGTTTAACTGCAAATACACTAGTGATGAGTGATGTGAATTAATTATTAATTAATTCACTAATTATTAACTCATAAAGCAACTAAAGAATACATCAGTTAACTCAGTGCATGGACAGTTCAGTGGAGACAAGTGTTAGAGGTGAGTGAAAGGGCAAGACAATTGTCAGTTGTGACTATAGTTGTGCATGAGATTTGCACAATCAATGGATTGAGTATTGCCAATGAGGATTGCGTGGTTCATCCAAGGGAAATACGAGTTTGGATCAGACATTCTCATCTATTCTCATGCAGGATTGCACAGTGGAGGCAGGCAAGCAGCGGAGGAGATTTGAACCTATGATTGATTCAGATCTGAGCTAGGTTGTGTGTAACAGGTGGAGATAGTACTGAGTACTTGTGAAGAGTATTGTACTATGTATTGTTACATGTTCTCAATCAATATAATATACAGATAGTTGGGGGTTTTCAGCTGTATGCTTTCCCCGTGATATACTATGTTGATATGTGTGATTGATGCTTCAATGTGTGCATGTGATTGCTTCTGAATACTGCAAATTGATGATCAATAGTAGAGGAGGTTATGTATTATGCATGCATTCCACAAATAGTGTATAATTAGGATAATCTCTGTGAATAAGTGTTATATTATTCAAAATTTCTACATGGTATCAGAGCAGAGTTGATCATCATATCTATTATTCAGAAAGTGATTACATTTTATTTCTTCACGCAGAGTCTGTAATCGGGCCAGGTAGCCTCTCGATTCATCCTTCCTTTGGAAGGTGAGATATCCGGTAAAAGCCCATACAGTCAATCTCTGTACGAGAAATACTTTGTTCTCACGAATTTTAGATCAGAAGCTGTTGAGTTTTGGAGCTGGTGGAATTTGAATTTGCAGCAGTGTTTTCTTGGTGTCAAAGTTGAAATGTCTTTCAATGGATTGCGATTGGAGTATGCTCTTGAGGGCAGCTCGAATTATATTGCATGGAAAGACAGGGTGGAGGCAGTGTTAGATGACAATGGGCTGAAGGAGTTCATAGAGGCTGAGGTCCCAAAGCCTACTGATGCTGCTCATGTTGAGGTTTGGAAAAAGAAGACAGCAAAGTATCAAAGGATTATGTTGGAGGATGTGAAGGATCACATTGTGTCTAGTCTGCATGAAAAGGCTTCTCCATACTTGATGTGGAAAGCGTTGACAAATTTATTCCAAAGCAAGAGTGACCAGAGGAAGTTGGCACTCAAGGATAAACTCAGAAACATTAAGTGTGAGAATGGAGATAGTATGCCCAGGTATCTCATGAAGTTCACCCAATGCCGAGATGAGCTGGGAAGTGTGGGGGTGACTGTCGATGATGAGGACTTAGTGAGCTTGGCTCTCCTTGGTCTTCCAAAGAGTTGGCATTCCTATCAGGACTCTGTCAATGGTCGGGAGAAATTGTCAAGATGGGAGAGACTTTGGTCGGATCTTGTGCAAGAGGAGATCAGATGGAGCACCAAAGATAGTTCTTCATCCATGCATGATAAGGAGAACTGTGCCTTAGCGAATAAGGTGAAGAAGGGGAAGGAGAAGGGTTCTCTTACTGAATCTAGTTCTTCCAATGATGGGAAGAAGGTTTACAAATCGAAAGTGTGATGCTTTTGTTGTCATGAGGTGGGCCATTATGCTGCAAATTGTCCACGGAGGAAATCCAAGAAAGGATCCGGGGAAGGATCTCAAGGTGAGGCACTTGCTTCACAATTTGAGTTGGATTTCATGCTCTTCGCATGCATGGTTTCATCCATGGTGGGAAGTGGTTGGTTTCTTGACAGTGGAGCTTCTTTCCACATGACCGATGACAAGAGTTTGTTCAGTACTTTGGAGGAGAAAGATCTCCAAATACTCATAGCGATGGGTAATGATGAGAAGTATAGTGTCTCAGGTGTAGGCACGGTTATTTTTCAGAGGGAGCATGGAGCTCGCCTTACCTTGACCGATGTCAAGTATGTACCAAGACTGAAGAGAAACTTGGTGTCGATCACGATGCTAGAAGACAGAGGCCATGATGTAGTCTTCAATAAGGGAAAGGTTTTCCTTAGACACATCATCACTAAACAGGTGAAGCAGATTGGTTCACGGGTCAAGAACCTATATGCTCTTGAGGTTCAAGATGCATGCAAAGCCTTGAGCAGCGAGGCAACTGATGGAGACTTGGTGGTTGAGAGGGAGCGTATATTACCTCTCAACATGCAGAGCCAGAAGAAGTATCAAACGATTGTGGAGGAGCCACGATTGGTGTAGTAGCTTCAGGAGGTTGTGGAGCAGCCACAACAGGGGAAGCTGAGAGGAGATCGAGTAGAGACATCTACTCATGCAGAGACCTCCAGTAGGGGGAAACTTAGAGCTATATGGGCTGAGGGATCACATGCAGCCATACCTCCAGGTAGGAGGTGGGGCGATATAGAGTGATTGTCCCAAGGAGGAGGGGCATGATCCTTGAGGTACCCAACCTCTTGGATGAGACCTTACTACAGGAGCCCCGATGTGGAGTAGCAGGAACTGACTGATTGGGTAGAGACAAATGCGGATGGTGCGGCAGAGAGAGTGACAGTGTAGGGAATCCTAGGACAGCACATAGCTAGCAGGCTGCAGCAATGCGAGAGGCACAAGTGTTTTGCACAGTGCTAGGCGGCACAGAGAAGTGTGAAATGGTGCGAGATGCATGGAGATGTTGCAGTAGCGTAGATGTAAGAGAGGGAGCACTTGTCACCAGCAGGTAGAGCTTCAGTATCAGAGTATGTTCCTAGCCCAACAGAGTGGTCAGTTGGGAGTGTTTTTGTTCCAAGTGTTGTTGGAGCAAGTGGACCGGGCAAATGTGTTGCATGCAGAACATTCTAGAGTTGCAGGATAAGGGTTGCAGATAATCCATATCTTGTTGAGAGGGAGTGTTGAAAATGCAACAAGATGATGGAGCTTAGTGGAAAGGAGTCGCCTTCACTAAGTGGGCCCGCAGGCTAGTTTTGGCGCAAAGTCTATTTTTAGACATATGGATAATGTTTTATGAGTTGCAGGATGCTATTTGTGGATAATTGGTCATGTTGGTAAAAATATATGGACTTCTATTTTTAGACATATGGGCGGAGTCTATTTTTAGACTGCCAGGCTAAAAATAGAACAGTCGAATATTATTAGCTCTTAATAATATTTGGACTATAAACATTATCTTATCCTCTTGGAGCACTTCAGTTGAAGCTACGAATGTGGCATATGCAACTGTCAGAAGGAAATACACTTTTCTTATGGGTCAGTTGAGCTATTGCATGATGGACTTCAATTAGAACTCAAGTGATTGAGTTTGGTGGAGTTGATTGAGGAGTTGATGGAGTTGTGTTCAGTTTGACTTGGTTGAACTAGTTGTATTTAGTTTAACTGCAAATACACTAGTGATGAGTGATGTGAATTAATTATTAATTAATTCACTAATTATTAACTCATAAAGCAACTAAAGAATACATCAGTTAACTCAGTGCATGGACAGTTCAATGGAGACAAGTGTTAGAGGTGAGTGAAAGGGCAAGACAGCTGTTAGTTGTGACTATAGTTGTGCATGAGATTTGCACAATCAATGGATTGAGTATTGCCAATGAGGATTGCATGGTTCATCCAAGGGAAATACAAATTTGGATCGGCCATTCTCATCTATTCTCATGCAGGATTGCGCAGTGGAGGTAGGCAAGCAGCGGAGGAGATTTGAACCTATAATTGATTCAGATCTGAGCTAGTTTGTGTGTAACAGGTGGAGATAGTACTGAGTACTTGTGAGGGGTATTGTACTATGTATTGTTACATGTTCTCAATCAATATAATATATAGATAGTTGGGGGTTTTCAGCTGTATGCTTTCCCCGTGATATACTGTGTTGATATGTGTGATTGATGCTTCAATGTGTGCATGCGATTGTTTCTGAATACTGCAAATTGATGATCAATAGTAGAGGAGGTTATGTATTAGGCATGTATTCTGAAAATAGTGTATAATCAGGATAATCTCTGTGAATAAGTGTTATATTATTCAAAATTTCTACAGAAGTCTTGTGCCAAACTTATGATTATATGGAAGACTCTCAAAAACTCAAACTGTTTCCTTCAACATTGAAAGGAGCGGCTTTGAAATGGTTCATGAGATTAGTTACTCAATCTATTAGAACTTGGACTGATATGAAACAAACATTTTTGTATAGATATTTGGATTATTGTATGCCCACCAATCATAAGGATGGGGTATTCAAGATGATGCAAAAAGAAGATGAAAACTTGGAGGATTTACTTGAAAGATTTCAATACAACTGAAAGAGAGAAAAAATGAGTAATTTAGATGAGGAAACCTTGAAATCCCTTCTATTGAAAGCCATTTGAGATGAATGGATAGATATTTTAAACATTATGGGGAAGGGAGATATTTCTCAACTTCCACTCCATGACATAGCAGAACTATGTGTCCATCTCTCAAGGGGAAAATCTAAAACTGGAAAAGGGCTTAGAGATCCTTATCTTATTAGAGCAAACAAATCTGCAACTGGATCAGTAAGTAGGGTAGAGATTAGCAATATGCTTGATGAATTCAAAACTGATATTCTAGGGAGCCTTAGTGAATAACTAGACACCCTTAAAACACAAAACAAGCAGAAAGCAGAAGCCGAAGCCTTAGCCATCTTTTGTCGAAAATGTAGAAAGAAACATGCTTTAAGGGAATGTCGCTTGGATGCAAAAGTTGTAGAGACATGTGTGATTTGCTCAAAAAGCCATGAGACCAAGGATTGTCCTTCAATTCCTGGGCTCAAAGCTGTCTTTCAGGAAGATCCAAATTCAATAGAATCCCTTTGTTTTGTTTCAAGAAGACCATGGCAGGGGCCACAAAATCAAGGATTTAACAATCCTATGAACTTTCAGCTCCCACCAAATTGGAATTCTTGGCAACAACCTTGGCCCCAATCTCAAAATCCATACCAATCATGGGCACAAGGTATGCAAAATCCTTATGGAGATTTGCTCAATTTTATCTATATCCTCCATCTTTCCAAAATCAACAAAATCCACAAATTCCAAATCAAAACCCACAACTTTCATTACCATTTCCAAAACAACAACCTTCTCAACAAAATCTGAATTCTCAATTCTTGCTTCCTTTTCAACAAAAGACAAATCAACTACCAGCCCAGCCATTTCCAAATCCCAATAACAAAAATCCGCAGAATGCTTACATGGTAGAAGGACAACAATTTCCTACCTATATGATTGTTCCTCTCAACGATGTACAACTCAGGTCTGGTAGGGTTTTAGAAAAACCTTCTATAGATGTTCAAGAGCAAGATACCTATGAGGAGGATTCTCTTAAAGCCAATAAAGGTTCTAAAGAAGCATCTCTTCAAAACCAAACCAATCAAAAAGAAAAATAAAAAGAGTCAACCCCCACAACTCCTATAGTTGAGCAACTTGCATCTTCATCCACACCTCCTTTCCCTGAAAAATTACAAATTGACAAAGGGGTGGAAAAACAAATCTTGGTGCCTGACTAGGATTTCCTAGATGAATTAAAGAATGTCAGTATCAATATTCCCTTGCTACAAGCCATTAGAGAGATTCCTATTCTAGCAAAAACAATAAAGAAGTTGAGTCTTAAAAGACCAGGAAGGAAACCAAGAGATACAAACATAATTCACTTGTTAGGAAAAATAGTAGATATCATGATTGGAAAAATTACTATGCAGAAATATGTAGATCCAGGAAGTCCAATTGTCAAGACACATATAAATGGGATATAAATTCCAAATACTTTGATTGACTTAGGGGCTGCTATCAACATTATGAGTAGATAGACTATGGAACAGCTAAAACTTCCTAATCGTCTTTTTACACCTACCTTACTGCAACTTGCAGATAGATCAATAATCAAACCAGATGGTGTATTAGAATACATTTCAGTCTCCTTAGATTCTTGGGAATATCCAATAGATTTCATGATTTTGACTCCCAAGAGTAATCTAGGAGGGCACCCACTCATCTTAGGAAGACCTTGGCTAGCCACAGCTGATGCTTTCATTAGTTGTAGATCTGGGGACATGTACATTTCTGATGGTAGTTCAACAAAGAAATTCAATTTGTATCCTCCAGCAAAAGCAATTACAGAAGTAGGAGACAATGAATGGGTCGATGATGAGGATACTATACAACCTGTCTTTACCATTTCTGAAATTAGTGAAGATAGTCAGATTCTGAACACATTAGAAAATTTTGAAATATCTTCCGAATATGACCACACATAATTTCATTTAGATTCTGACATTGAGTATTTATCCTCCAGACAAATGCCTCTTTACTCTATGGAAGAGTTTGGTAGTTCTACCATTGAGATTTTTCTAGGTAAAACATTGAATATCAACAAAAACTTGGGAAAACCACAACAGGGAGAGCTAACCAAAATCTTGCAAAAACATTCTACTGCATTTGCATGGGAGTCTACTGATATGAAAGGTATTGACCCTAAGACTTGCATCCATCGTATCTATATTAAGGAAAACAATAGACCAATCAAATAACCTCAGAGAAGGATGAATCCAAATCTTAGGGAGATAGTGAAAGAAGAGCTCCAAAAACTACTCAATGTAAACTTCATTTATCCAATTTCAGATAGCCGATGGGTTTCTCCTTTGGTTATAGTACCCAAAAAGAATGGTAAATGGAGGGTATGCATTGATTACAGGGAATTGAACAAAGCAACCTTGAAGGATCACTTTCCTTTTCCCTTTATCAATCAAGTATTAGATACATTAGCAGGAAAAAAGTACTTTTAATTTCTAGATGGTTTTAGTGGTTATAATCAAATTCAGGTAGCACCTAAGGATCAGGACTAGACCACATTCACCTATCCATGGGGAACTTTTTCTTATCGAGTGCTTACTTTTGGATTATGTAATGCACCTGCAACATTCCAAAGAGCAGTACTAGGAATCTTTTTTGATCTAATCCATGATTGTGTAGAGGTTTATATGGATGATTTTACAGTTTATGGTAATTCGTTTGAAGAGGCATTAAAAAATTTGGAAAAAGTCCTTATAAGATGTAAAGAGACAAACCTTTCATTAAGCCATGAAAAATTCTTTATGATGTTTACTGAAGGTATTGTTTTAGGACATCATATTTCTAGCGATGGGATTAAAGTTGATAGATCAAAAGTTGAAGTCATCTCCAAATTGCCTATTCCAAATTGTCAAAAAGATGTTAGAAGTTTTCTAGGATTTACTGGATACTATAGAAGATTTATAGAAAACTTCACTAAAATATCATCTCCACTCTTCAAACTGCTTACAAAAGACTGTGAATTCAAATGGGATCCTGATTATTTAAAACATGGCCAGATCTTGTGATCAGAAGATGTGTTAGGGAAGATGAAATGCCTGATATCCTTAAAGCATGCCATGATGAACCATGCGGCGGACACATTGCTGACAAAAGGACAACTTATAAAATCCTCTCTTTAGGATATTTTTGGCCATCCCTCTTCAAAGATGCAAAACAATATGTCAAAAGGTGTGACAGCTGCAAAAGAGTAGGGAAGCCTACCCTTTCAAATGAAATGCCATTGCAACCACAGGTACTCATCGAACCCTTTGAAAAATGGGCTTTAGATTTCATTGGACCTATTAATCCACCATCTAAACAAAGAAAGTATATATTGGTATGTACTGATTATGTCACTAAATGGGAAGAAGCCAAAGCATTAGTTTCTGCTACTAAAAATTCAGTTGTTAGTTTTCTTTATGACGATATTTTTACTCGCTTTGGTGTTCCAAGAGAATTTGTGACAGATCAGGGAAATCAATTCACATCCAACCTGGTGGAGAAGCTGATGGAAGAATACAAAATCAAGCACATAAAATCTACTCCTTACCATCCGCAAGTAAATGGCCAAGTGGAGTCTACAAACAAAGTTATTGAAGGCATCATCACAAAAACTGTTCATCTACACAGAAGAGATTGGGAAGAAAGGCTTACTGAAGCCTTGTGGGCCTACAGCACCACATGGAGGAATACAACAGGACATTCTCCCTATGAACTTGTTTATGGGAAAGAAGTCCTGCTCCCCATTGAGTTCCAAGTCAAAACTTTTAAGATGGCAGTTTAGTTGGGAATGGATCTATCAGAAGCCCAAAAGCACATAATGGAGCAGTTGAATGAGCTAGATGAGATTAGACAAGAGGCGATTCTAAGAATGATCTAGTTCAATATCAAAGAGCTAAGTGGCATGACAAATACATCAAAGAGAAAAAGTTTCAAGAAGGAGATTGGGCATTGCTATTTGATTCCAAGTTTAAAGATTTTAAAGAAAAATTTCAGACTCATTGGCTTGGGCCATATGAGATTGACAAAATCTTTAGCAATGGAGCAGTAAGAATCAAAACCATTGATGAACATCAAACTCTTATTGTGAATGGCCACTGATTAAAGATTTATCATAAGCCACTCTCAAAAGAGGAGTTTGTCAAAATATTTCAAGATAGTTCTGCAATAAGGCTGGTGAAGAAGAATCCTTCTTCTCCACCAGCCTAGCCATTGTTCTATTCTGTTTCTACAAAAAAAAAAAAATGTATAAGCCTGAAAACCAATCACTGATTGGCAGTCTTATACAGAAAATACAGGGTGAAAATCAGGAACTCCTGACGCCCTATATTTTCCAAAAAAAAATTCTCTCTCATTTCACAGTTTTGTGATACTCCACTTCATTTCATTCCACTGCATTCCACTCCATTTCATTCATTTCATTTCATTCCGCCAATAAAAGTTTTTTTCATGACCATTTTCATTCAGTCAGTTATCATCTATCCATCTCCATTCAGTCATATGATTGCTGTGTCATTTTTCGCAGCTAAACCCAGTTTCCGCAGCCATCACTCTGTTTTTCAAAACTGACAGTCAGATGTTAGTTAAATAATCATGAAATCAAATGAAGGTATGACCAAGAACCTATTTTGAAGATATGAGGCACCTAAAGAGCATCAACAAGGAGGAGCTGATCAAAGGTTAATGGATGAAAAGTGGCAAAAGTTCCAAGGTATGGGTAAGATTTATTTCAAATAGCATTTAAAAGCACATTTTATATAGTTGGAAACCACTGCTCCATTATATGCAATGATTGGCGTTGATAGCTCCATAACCGTTCCACAACCTCTATATGATTCCTCCACAAACCTTGCATTTATTTTTAAATGGCCTCATGATCAAGCCTCCGGTTTTAACGCGTGTTCGGCTGTACTTTGATACTCCACCTGTAATTATGGGATGCGGTTGATTTGATCACGGCTTTTCTCCGCCGCGCAAATTCCGCAGCCATTTCTTGAGCATGTTTACATCTACTTCAGTTTAAAACTCTATCGAGCTCATTTTACTTCCCTCCTATCCCATTCAAGTCACGTTTGTATTCTTACCATGTTCACATAAGCCTCTGCTCCGCTGCATAAACTCACTTCCGCTACCTGTTCTCTGTTTTCCGTTTACAATCACTAGTTTTTTTTTTTTTTTTTTTCCATAAATCCTGTCCATCTCCCCTAACCCAGCCGTCTCACCTCCGTTCATCCAATACCCACGCAGACGTGTTAAGATAGGAGAAAAAAAATGGGTCCTCTGTTGAGAGAAGAACCAGAAGGACCCAAATTTATGGAAGGGTATCCGCAAGTGAAAGGCATGCTGAGAAAGGCCCGGTGGTTACAATTTATTCAAAAATTCAAAGGCTACAACAAGGAAGTTACGAAGACTTTTTCGAGGTCCTTTGATAACATAAAAGTAGAGATTGGAGACCTTAAATTCACAGTCACAGAGGCATCCATAGCAGCTGCAATCGAACTTCCACAGGAGGGAGAATGGTGGTTCAAAAATAAGAGCTTTGATGAAAGAGCATGGAGGGTTATCCTACGAAATCCAGGTATGGATGTAAGCATCTTTAATAAAGGAATCCATGTCTCTGCTTTACAAGAAAAATGGGCTAGTTTACTATTAATAATCCAAAAATTCATTACCTATGAGGGAAGATTCGGGTCAATGTACATGTATCATACCCGGTTGCTGATGAATTTTCTAGAGAACCAAACAATCAATTTGCCCTATTTCTTGCTAAATAGCCTGAAGAAAATGTCCACCACAGTCCAAAAGAATCTGGGGGATGTAGAACCACACTTGTATCACCACGGCCTTGTGAAAATCTTGATAGAAAAACAATTAAAAGAAAAGAAGGACACATGAGAGCAGTTTTTGGTCAGAAATTTCTTTAGAGATCCACAAGAAACCCCTGAAAGCAGCACATCAAGGAGAAGTAGAAGAAAGAGAACAAGTGATAAAATTCAAGGCACTCCTACTAACATAGTTGAAGAAACTAGTAGAGAATAAAGACTATCTGAAAGTAGGAAGGAAAAGACTGAGGGTAAGAAGCCAACAAAATCAAAAGGGAAAAGAAGTATTGAGGCTGTGCATCAAATCCCAGAACCTTTCTCAGAAGAAGACCATCAAGTACTATCTGAAAGACTAGTTCACCTTCAGGAATAGTCAGCTGTAGCAAAGAAGAAAGGGAAAGAAAAACAAAGTGAGAAGAAAGAGGACACCAGCCCACAAAACTTAAGGAGAAGTTCTAGACTTAAGGGGAAGTTGAGAAAAATACAAACTAAAGGACCCCACTTTATTGATTTAGGAGGGGAAACACCGGAGCAGCCTTCAGCAATCCCTCCTAGCCGTGGTCCCCACCATACTCCTATCTCTCAGCCAGATTTTGACATGAGTCCTTCTCGGCCAGATTTTGAAATCAGCCCTCCTCAACAGGATTTTGGGGTCAGCCCAAGAAAGACCACACCTGAGATAGACCCGAACCAGCAAGAAATGTATGATTACATAGATTCCTTGGAGAAAATAGCCGGAGACCCAGGCACTTCATCTGCCCAGCCTAATACAGCTCAAGAAGCTCAAATCCAATCACTAAAGCAGGAGATTTTTGAGTTGGAGGTCTTAAATAGACACGTTAAAAATGAAAATGAAACATTGAAGGAAAAAAAACAGATTGGATAATATCATTCACGACAACACAATGTTCCATCTTGGGTTATGGCAGAGGAAAAACAGAAAGTTGAACAGGGCTCTCATCAACCTCAAGTTCAGGTTCTTAATGAGGAAGCCTAGGATGTTGGCAGTACCAAGGAAGAAGAAAAGAAGGCTGGATGTATTGGCAGAGGTCTCAAAACACATGAACTTAAACGAGGATGAACAAAGTTTTGGTTACATGGGGACATGCAACACCTTCACAGTGGGGGTATGTAGAGCTTTGAAATTGCACCTCTCCTACACACTTTCCTAGAACTTTTTCCACTCACCTGGACCTCCTAAGCTATCAAAATCATTGCATATTGATTCTAAAAGAGAATTTAACGTGGTTTTCTAACTATGTTTTGTGTTTGCTGTTTGAACTAGATTTTGCTCATTAGCTGCGGAATCCAGTCACTTTCCACAGCTGATTCAACTTTCCGCAGCTGTTTTTGTTAAAGTCTATGTTGCAGGTGTCACCAGGCAAAACAAGCCACATGGGCAAGTTAGAAATGACCTGGACATGGATCAGGTCCTATTGGTTCAGCTGAATTCATTAAGGGGAGCTGCGATCAACGATGGTCAAACGGTGGTCTTAAGTAAGAGTCCTATGGCAGCCAGACTCTGTTTTCCAGCACATGAAGGATTTTGAAGGATGTGTGGCTGTTCCTAACTCTCTTGGGTCTGTTGCCACCTGTAGACTGACCCATGATGAGAATTTAATAACCACAAGTTGGTAGATTTAATATTTTCGACAACCAGTATGCTAAATCCGTGGACACCGTCTTTTACGTGTCCCCTGTTCACACAGTCCTACAAGAAAACAGTTGTCTAAACAGTTATGTAAACGTTGCTATAAATAATGCGTTTCTATAACACATAGTTAGTCTTTTTGTGAATGTAATTTTTGTTGTTCAAGCCCACTCTGCCGTGACACTAGTTTTATTTTTGTAACCGTGTTATGAAATATATGAGAAGACTCTATTTCTACATGAGCACGTGAACATAATCTTGGATTGATAGTCTGTTGACCGAGGCTGTGTAGAGGGCCCCTGTACGCTGAGGTTTTGTTTCTCTTGTTGCTGTAAAGTTTCTTACATTGTTTTCTTATTTCCATTTGCATATATTCCACCTGTGTATATTTCAATTGTCATGGTATTAACATTCCACTTCTGTTCATGATTTTACAGCTTTGTATAACACTGATCAGTGCATGTATGTTTCAGGATAGAGTAGGCAGCCTGGGCATCTGCATATAATTTTCACAATGACTAATGACATGGGATTAATTCTCTGCTGACTTTACTTTTCCTAGTTTTTAATTCCAGTTCTGCTTTGTTGATTTTAGTTTTGTTTCCTTGCTTTATTAGTTAGCTTAGATATTAAATTGCTCATATCATTGTCAGTTACCTCCGAAAGCCATAGCTGGACTACTAGCGAGGGATTGAAGTATGAATGTGTAATTTGATTTTAGTTCTCCTTTTCTGCAATTAGATATTAAGTTGCTCATATCATTGTCAGTTACCTCCGAAAGCCATAGCTGGACTACTGGCGAGGGATTGAAGTATGAATGTGTAATTTGATTTTAGTTTTACTTTTCTTCAGTTAGATATTAAATTGCTCATATCATTGTCAGTTACCTCTGAAAGCCATGGCTGGACTACTGGCAAGGGATTAAAGTATGAATGTGTAATTTGATTTTAGTTTTACTTTCCTGCAATTAGATATCAGATTGCTCATGACATTGTTGATTACCTCCGAAAGCCATAGCTGGACTACTGGTGAGGGATTGACTTATGAATGTGTAATTTGATTTTAGTTTTATTTTCCTTGCAATTCTTAATCTTTTTGAGTCATTTTTCTGTATTTAGACAGTAGCAAAGATGATAGTTTCATGATTAGTAGTTCATTATTTGCTTGTTTTAGATAGCAGCACATTTTCATTCTTGTCCAAGTAATACTTTCATCACTAGTATGTTCTAAGACCTTCTGAAGTGTTAAGTTTGGGAACCATTATAGAGGACACAATCGCCTTAAAATCTATAACCATACTTGCCTTCTAGAGACTTAGGAATAGGAATTCCATTCACATTATAAAAACCCCCAAAACAAAATAAAAACTGAAAAACGACAAAAATATAAGAAATAGGCTATCTTGCACATATAGTGCACCACACTTCATCAGTTTACGACTCCCAGATTGATAATTGATGTAGCAATTTAGCAAACACTAAATTGACCAAACAATACCACAAACTCATAATGTTCGTAGCAGGTTCTAAAAGCAGTCTTGGCTATATCCTCCTCTCTAATCCGAATCTGATGATATCCAGATCGTAAATCAATTTTTGAAAACACAGTTTCCCCTTTTACCTGGTCAAATAGTTCGTCAATCTGAGGCAATGGATACTTGTTTTTAATTGTTAACTTATTCAATTTCTGGTAGTCCATGCACATTCAAAGGGTCCCATCCTTTTTTTTTACGAACAACACAGGGGCTCCCCAAGGCAACACACTGGGGCGAATGTAATTTTTGTCTAGTAGTTCCTGCAGTTGCATTTTCAGTTCTGTAAGTTCTAGTGTGCTCATATGATATGGGGCCCGGGACAACGGAGCTGCCCTTGGTATCAATTCAATAGTAAAATCTATGTCCCTTTTGGGTGGTAGTCCCGGTATCTCTTCTAAGAACACATTTGCAAATTCTTGCACAAATGGAATGTTTTCCAAGGTGGTTGTCTTTTCTTTTGAGTTGCCATAACCAACCTGAATAGCATAAATCTGGCAACCCTTATTGATGCACTTTACCATTTGAGAACCAATTATTGGCCGAATTTGTATGGGCCTCGGGATGCCTTGCATCTCCCACCCTTCTCCCAACTCATTCTTGTAGTAGATAGTTTTTGTCTTACAGTTTATAATGGACCAGCACTTTTCCAGCCAATCCATGCCTATCAATACGTCATATGATCCAAGGGGTAGTATATTTAGATCTGTTGTTAAAGGTTGTCCTATTATTTCCAGAAGGCAGTTATTAACCTTGGCCAACACTCGTCTCTTTGCCCCTATTGCTAGTTGTACTAGCTAGGGGTTTTTAAACTTGACAGACTGTAAACTACATTGTTCCACAACCTTAGGACTAACATAACTTAATGTAGCTCTAGGATCAATTAAAACAGTCACGGTACGATTAAAAATCTTACCTTCGAACTCTACCATAGTCGGCTGGTAATCTGCCTGATGATCTTTGAGAGTAGCAATAATTTTCGAAATGCTCATGGCTACATCACCTACAGTTGATGCTTCATGGATTTGTGACACCTAATCAGTGCCTTTTCAATGAGGATAGTTTTTGACATAATGAGGTCCCCCACACCCCAACATTGAACTGGGGGCCTTGTTGTTCCCTCGTGATTGAGTCTACCAACTTGCTCGCTGATTCTTGACTCAGAGGGTGGCTTAATTCTGAACTGGTTTTTGGGCAGATTTCTGTTGTTTTTCACTTTGGAAAATCCCTTGCCAGCGCTACCTCGATTTCCTTTATTTCCTGGTGCAATCTTACTATTCTTCTTGTCTGTCCACTTCTTGCCCAAAATTTCACCCTTCTGCTTGCTTTACTGGTAGCATATCCTAGCCTTTCATATAACCTCGTCCATTGTTTTTGGGTTATCGAACTCAATTCTTTCCCTCATCGCCATGGGTAAACTGCTGATGAATTGTTGTACCTTAGCCTTTTCCTCGCGTATGTAAGGTACATATCATAGCAGAGAAGTAAATCGGGTGATAAAATCATCCATAGTTTGTTGTCCAAGCCGCAGCTCGTGGAATTCCTTCGCTTTCTCATCATAAAATCATTCCGTCAGATATCTCGCCTTGAAATATTTCTGGAACTTTTCCCAAGTTATACTTTGCTCGTTCACCCTGCGTAGAATCTTGACCTCCTCCCACCACAAGGTGGCCTTCCCCTACAGTTGGAAGATTGCCAACCGGACCTTTAGATTATGATCGTACTCATATAATTGAAAGTATTTGTTCATATTAATAAGCCAGGCTTTCGCTGCTTCTTCCAACTCTCCATCGAAATGTGGCAGTTTTATCTTCCGAAACTCTCCTTGCAATTCTATCCACTGTATTTTTGATGTTGGGTGCCCAGAGGCATTATCTGACTTCTCCTCTCAATTTTCTTCCCCTCCACCTGTTCCTTCGTGCTCTGTATGATAATCTTGTTCCTCATACATTCATTCCTATTCAGGCTAGGAATGGTCTAATGCTAGTTTTGCTTATCAGACAGGATTTTCATAATTTTTTCCTGTTCTAGAGTTAATCTTGCATTATCCTCTCGTAGGTGAGCCATCTCACTCTTTAATTCTTGAACGGTTTCTAGTATTGCAAGATTTGTACTGCGAGCTTCCTCTCCCAGTTGCACCCATATTTTTGGGTTAGTTTCCGGAGATGTTGCAAGTCCTAGGCCAACCATATTCCTGTGTGCCCCCCTGTTTGTTCCTCTTATAGACTATGGTTATCCAATTCCTCTGTACTTAGAAAATTGTTACATCCATCAACAGTTAGAATTTACCAGAGAAAAAAGATTAAAAATAAAGATTATATATATCAATAACTATTTTACAGTTTTATTTTTATTTTGCGAGAGGTCACAGTTTTGTAATCATGGCTCTAATACCACATGTCATATCTCCATTTATGCATTAAAGATAAAAGTAAACCATGTAATTTTTTTTTTACTGTTAATAGTACCATTAACCGGCCATGATGAATTACATATCTCTAACCTTAATCGATTTATCAAATTACATGAACATTGCATATAAAATGAGTTTAGTTTGTGGTGGTGCTGTTATGGTTGACATTTATGAACTCTGTCAGTCCATTATGGTTCTAAATACGTTCACCCTCACCACAATGGAAAAACTCAACTCATGCATCGAGCTTACCACCCCACGAACTTCTGACAATTAAGTACTCTGCCATGCCGAATTAATGGACAACGCAGTTGAGGCAGGGTTCCTCAGGATTCTCCAACTCATTGACGGTGTAGACGTAAGTTTGTTTGATCACATGGTAGGAGTCATTGCGAGTGGATTTTCATGCTCTCATGCAGGGTTTGAGGGTCATTTGCTACTCTTTTTCTTTGGCGGTCTGCCGACCTCTTTGCTCCGCCTGAGGATAACTCATTCTGGGGTTTGTTCGCATGATGCATTCAAAATATTGCAGCGGCGAATGAGGGGTTCTTAACCAAGGACAATATGAATTCCAACCAGTTTCCAAGTGAGAGAATGGTTTGTTCTATGGTTGTCTTGTATGATATCTTGTAAAAGTTCCTATTTGGATTTCATATTTCAAGTGCTTGTAAATTTCTTGCAGATTGGGTGGCGATGTTGCCACAATGCACTCTGGATGATGGTGAGGTGACAGCTTACCTGGCTTGGCATTCAACAAACTTCCGGATAAGTTCTTAGCCCTTCTGGCTATCTTGTTTTTGTAAGGAGAAGGGTTCAGAAATTTAAGTCACGGTTTCATTTTGTTATTCCAAGATTTAAATTTTCTTATCTCTGTCCTGGGACAGAATGAAAATTCCCTTATAGGGCTTTTGCCAGCTTTCTTGATGCCAGGCGGAGGGTTTTCTTTTCCAATGGAGTGGCTGTATCTGTTGTCAGTTCAGACAGTTCTGGGCAAGTTAAGGCCTCAACCCTTTTTTTTTAATCTTTATTTATATGCTACATTCATTTGTAAAGCTAGAGTCTCTTGATGCTAATATGCCAACAACTTTGCGGCTTTAGGTTTCAATGTTATATGTTGGCTCGATTGTTCTACCTCGATGTAAATCTATATCGTCTGCTACTTTGTATTTATGGTAAAATGATCATTTAAAACACAGAGGCTATTTTTTATGATGAAGATATATTTACTTCTGGTTGTATTATGCCATACTTCATGTAAGGATATTTATGATTTGAGTTGAACGTTTAATTAAGTTATGCATAGCATTATCGCCATGTCTATTTTCTAGACTTGAGTTTTGGGTTGAATGTGTAATTCAGTTATTGCTTAGCAGGAATGATTAACCCTATAGGTCTTTCCTGCGACAGCCATGATTTTGGAACCCCAGAACCTAGGTGCATTCACGGTGTTGTCGACAGCTAGGGTTTTACTTAGGGTTTTGCTTATTAAATTATGGGTTATTTACCTTAGGCTCTATAACCCATTTGGGGGGCTTTCGCATGCGTTTCCATTTCCTTTGCGATTACAGGTGTAAGCTCCCATTATGATACATAACATTTTGTTTTACCATTCTTTTTCCTTTTCTTTCTCTGATTTCGAACATGTCAAATTGTTTCACATAGTTATTTTGTACTCCTATCTACTGGCAACACTAGCTATTTAATAAGCCTATGTGGCTGGTTCTCTGTTCACAAATTTTTACATGAATTCGTTTAACAATAGAATTCATTACACAGGTTAACCATCGTGAAAAGAAAATGCTTTTTCATACACATTATAATCAGGTTTCTTTTAAGTATGCACAGGTTACAACAATGAGTTCTTCTACACATAGCTTCCTCTTAAATTAATTTTGTATTTGCTCTATATTTCATGGAATTTCTTAAGTTTGTTTTTTTTTCAAGTGTGATCTTTATGCTTAGTAATTTCTTAGGGTTTTTCTGATTAGCGTGGATTTTACTACGCTTATCTGTCTGTACAGACACTAATGATTCCACTGGTGCCATCTAGACACAACTAGCCCATTCGGGCTAGTTTGTACTAGTTTGGTTGGTTCAAGTCTAAGTTTAATTTATTCTGTACATATAATCTTTATCATTTTTTGGTGATACACTTGTCCATCCATGTATCTATGGTAAAAGAAACAATTAACAAGCTCATAGAATCTAATAACAAGATTTACAGTCCAAATTATAGAGTGGAAGCCCGCTCCCTCTACAACATTTCAATTCTTTATCAACACAACATTCTTTATAGAGATATATTTGACTTAATTTTGCTTACCCGTATTTCCTATGCAATCAAATTTCAGAACTCTGTCACATTTTATTTTCTGCTTGTCTTCCTCCTGACCATAAGATTCGTTTTCGCGACCAAATCTCCCCCCAAGCCTGTTGCCAGACCACTCCCTTCAGTAATCTTTTGCACTTAGTGCCAATGCTATCTGGTCCTCACCAGACATAGCATTTTCCCTCCTTCTGTCTGTCCCAACAACATAGATTTTCCTCTCCCCCACCCTCTTTTCCTTGGGGTGCTTCAGTTGGGGGAGGAAGTTAGGGTTCCCTTTTTTTGGCAACTGCCTCTTTCCAACTTCTTAATGAGAAGTTACAAATCCGATCTTACTCAATCATTTCCTAAATTCAAATTAACAATATTATTAGTCTAGACATAAAATAACAATATTGTCTAGTTGTTTTCTTATAGTGGTAAATAAAACATTTACAGCTTTTCTGAAGACATTACAAATTTATTGCAATTAATCTTTAACATTTATTATGAACGTAAATACAAGACCACTCCAATTACCAATTTTGTTAATAATAAAAAAAGAGAAAGATTAATCTAAACACAAAATAATTATAAAATTATAAAATCCTCTTCAAAAACTTAATTTCATGATAAATAAAATTTGACAACTAATATTTTATTTTTCTATCATTTATGTTTTATATAAATTAATATCAAATTGTGTATAGAAAACAATTATTTTATTAAATAATTAATATCAAATTAGAATTAATATTAATGGTTGGTGGGCATTTATATAATTAGCAACTAATCTTACACTCCATATTTCTTTTACTCATAGGAAGATATATATATATATATATATATATATATATCATCTGCCATTTGTGATGTTCATCAAGTTGATTCCCTATTAACATATGGTTTAACATTATATTAACACAATTGCTTTTTAAGCACCTAATATTTAAATAAATAAATAAATCATGTAAATGGTTTTTTAACTTTTATTTCACTTCATATGATTATATAACTTTTTAAAGTTACACTCATACTTAGAATATCATACACAGATTTAACCATTAGAACCTCAATTGAAGGGCCTTAGCTCAAAAGCCCTTTCTGCACACTTTTTTTCACATCACAAGATGGAAAAGGATTGAAAAATAAATGAGGAGATATATTCACCATCGCAGTTGTGCCCGCAGGAATGCACATTATGTCAACGATGTTAATATTCTCAGTGGAGAGACGGGCCCATAATAGAAACGGTACATATGGATGCATTCATAGCGTCTCTTTCACTACTTCTTGGATGCATTTGCAGTGCCTCTTTCACCACCGCTTGGAGGTACAAAAACATTGAGATGTCGAAATCGTTCAAGCTTCGACAACGTCCAACTCTACCTGTGCTTTTTTGTAAGCTTCAAGGTTCAGCGCGAATTCTGACATGGTCCACTCTCTCAGCAGAGCCATTGTGTCTGTGCCACGAAAAATCATCCCATGCGCACACTAAACCTGTACCTCCAAGCTTCAGCGACGTCCAACTTTGTCTGTGCTTTTTTTTTGAGATTCAAGGTTCAACAATAATTCTGCCATGGTCCACTCTATTAGCAGAGTCGTCGTGTCTGTGCCACGAAAAATCATCTAATGTGCACACAAAACCACGAAGTTAGTTAATGTACCTCCCCAAATTCAATTGACTACATAAGGACTTAATGTCCAATTCTAATATAAGCGAAATACAGTGAGAAGATAATGGAAATAAGGACCCAGAGAATAGCGCCAATCATATACTCCTCATGGAGCTTATCCTCTCCTTGCAATGACAACATAACATCAACAAAATATTGATCACTGCTTTGTCTACCCATAGTGGAGAAGAAGTTTATGATTTATTTAATCGCTTTATGAATTTGCTTCCAAGAAGCTTGCATTTATTCCGAATAATTTGGAGGATAACAACACCGACAAGGAAGAGGCTCACTACTAACTTCCCAGCTACGCCCACTTATTGGATGGTGTGCTAGAGGGCATACGACGCACAAAAATTTCACAACACAAGATAAATTTGAAGGAGAGGTTCCAGTTTGCTTCACTAGGTTTGTTATTCAATCATTTCAATGCTTTCCGAATTGTAACGGTAATACAAGTCTTCAATCCCAATCCCATGTTTGAGGTTATTTCAATCGTCTTATAACCAAAATCAATGGAACACAGTTGCACAGATGGCATGGGAAGGTTTCTTCTGAGAGGGAATGCCTTACGGCATAATAAATATAAATATAAATATTTATATGTATGTATACATAATATAATAACTAAAAAAATATTTATAGAAAAAATACATATATTAAATTTAGATATAAGGATAAATATTATAAATATGATATTTACATTAAAATATTTTTACAATGTAAATATGTGTTAATAATATCTAAAAAATTTAATTGGGGAGAGGTGCTCCAGAACCCAGGGATAGAGTAGTGTATGCTTTAGATGTAAGTATTTTTTAAATTCAATATAAAAGACAATCATAATATAAATATCACATTAAAATATATAACATATAAAAAATATTTATAAATTAACATCCAATTTACAATATAAATTAAAATAATGAATTCATAACCATATTTAAATTTAATTAATAAGCACATAAAATTTAATATTCACAATATAATAATATTCTTAATCATGAATATTAATCTATTTTACCATGGATATTATTAACTTTTAAATTGGAATTCTTACAACACCATATGCCAATACCATGGCTTATCAATAACACATACCTAAAAGCCATAACTCATTTAATAAAAAACTATAAACATGTTAATTTAATTTAGTATTATAACATTTTTAAATTAAAACTTAATAATTACAATAAACATACAATATAACGAGATTCTTAACCATGGATATTCATCCTTATTTTATCATTGATATTATTAAATTTTAAATTTTCTTTGTTACAATATCATGGACCAACACCATGGCTTATCAATACCACTAGCCCAAAAACCATAACTCATTTCAAAATCAAAATATTTTATAATTATTTTATTTTATAGTTTTTTTAGAATTAAATCTAAAAGCAAAAAGCTACACGAAGATGTTGTGGTGGGATATTTGTAAACATTTATATGCTGGCACAATTAAAAAATAATAAAAGGTTAAAATTATTTCCTTTGAGAAGCACTCTAGAGCCCAATATGTAGAGATGTTGTAGTGTCCTCTAAACATTTTGACTTGATCAAAATAAAACAAAAATTTAAATAAAATAAAAAATTAATAATGATAGTTATCAATAAAAAAAATTTGACTCCATCAAATTACATTAAACTAAAAATAAAAATAAAGTAAAATACAAAATTAATAATTAATAGTTATAATTATAATTATAATTAATTAACAATAAAAACGACTTCTGGATCTACCAAATACCAAGAGGGATCAAATCTCTTGAGATACAAACCTCTTTTAGAGTGAAAGGAGATTTGATCCCTCTCAGTGATTGGTAGATCCATAGCTAAGCTGGATCTAGGCTGGTTTTATTGCACAATTCTAAGTTGTGATATAAGTAAAAATAATTAAATAAAAAATAAAACCTATGTTAAAAATAACTTTAAACTAAAAGAATAAAAATATAAACTCATTATTATTATTAATTTTTGTTGGGTAGTTAAGGTAAACATGACTTAGTTAATGATAGTTTTTTAGCTCCAGGTTTATAAGGACCCATAGTATTGGCCCATGGTATTCATGTGGAATATAGCATATTTAAAGGATGAAATTAAACAAGCCTAGATCCATCTTAACTTTGGATCTATCAAATCTCTTTTGCACTCAAAGACCCATAGTATTGACCCATGGTATTCATGTGGAATATAACATATTTAAAGGATGAAATTAAACAATACTAGATCCATCTTAACTCTGAATCTATCAAATCTCTTTTGCACTCAGAAAAAAGGTTTAAGACCCATAGTATTGACCCATGGTATTCATGTGGAATATAGCATATTTAAAGGATGAAATTAAACAAGCCTAGATCCATCTTAACTATGGATCTATCAAATCACTTTTGCGCTCAGAAAAAAAGGGTTTTCCCCTTGAGAGATTTGATTAGTAATAGTGCTTTATTGATCAAAAGTTAAGATGAATTAGACTAATGTATCTATATTTATAAGGTTTTTGAATTATGATTTCAACAAAAATAACTAACTAAGTGTAAAACCACAATAATTCATCTTAGATTATTAACATATTTGCAATTTAAAAAATGTGATCCTCTTATAATTTGATAATTTCAAGATAATGAATGGATGATTATAATAATAAATATCTAAAGCATAATTACAAATAATACCAGAAAATAGGTTGAAATATTTATCATTTGAAAATAATATCTATTATAGTTTTTTTTTGCAATGACATTAAGGAAAATTATGTTCTTGACTATTATTATAATATAAATGGATAATTTATATCTATAAATATGATATATTCTAATAAAGTATATGAGATAGTTTATAATTTCTATATATGCTTTATAACATGATGTAAAATTCAAGGGTGATAGAAGGGGATAGGGAATATTTTTCTTTGAAAATCAATAATATAGGTATATTTGAGGTTTAGGTTGCACTTCTAACATGAAGCCCATGCAATATATTACGGTAGTAAATATATGAATTTAGAAAGTGATTATTTTTTGTGATTCCTTGAATATAGCTCACTATCTATATTGTTGAAATACAAAGTTGAGTTTTATTTTAAAGAGGATTTATCAATTGTATTAGCCTATCCCCAAGAAGAAATTTCTCCTTGTTGTTTGATCAAACAACATCAACGCCAATAACATGGTTAATTTGGGTTCAATGCTAAATCAAAGTGAAATTTGGTGGTCGGGCAAAAAAAGTATCAAAGGGGTGGATGCTTTGTAACTTTTGGTTTTTGAGGTCAATATTCACCAATATACAAATCCAATTCTATAGATACTGTAACATTTTGTTCAAAAGTTTTAATAGCAAAATGTTGTATAGTTCATACATACTCCATTCCAATTATGTTTATGTAAATCATGTATTTAAAATGAACTCAATATTTTTTAATATAATATTTTCATTTGTTGTTTAATTTTGGTTAAGAAAATCAAAACAATTTTTATAAAATTTATTATTTTTTTTATGAATTCATTCTACATATATAAACATCAAAAAATTTCGTGTTTCTAGAATAAATTATATATATATATATTATTAATGTAAATAAAAAATATGAGAATTATTTTATTAAGGAAATAAAAATTAATAATTTGATAAAAATGAATGTTTTTTATTAATAATTATTGATGTAAAAATATTCATTTCAATATTTTAATATTATTTTGATTAATTTGAAAATTCGATAGATTTCAAAATTTATTATATATTTCTACTAAAAACACATAGCACTAAAATCCAAAATTTCACATATATTTTGTAGAGCTTAAAAAAACCATAATTTCCTATATATTTTGGTTAGTGAAAAGAAATCCTCTTCCAAAGCAAAATGGCCAGGGTGAGATAAAACAATATATAATGGAGTTTATATAATTTTCTAGTCCCGTAACCATGATCCTTCTTAATAAACCTTGCTATATACACTGAAGTTTGTATAATTTTCTCGTTCTTATGTGTTTCGCAAAAGAAATTAAGTACTTATAATCTCCTCCACCAAGCACGATCCTTCTTAATAAACCTTACTCTATCTCTGGCCACACTGTTGGTACTTAGTGCTATGTATTAATTTTGGTATTTTAGTGATATGGTAGTATGGATTCGGCTGTTGTAGGGGGCATGGTGTAGAAATGGAAGTCAATCTAACGGGCGCGCAAGGTAATTGCATTCGAGGGGCAACCATAAGTCTGATAGCCTATACGATAATGTGACCCTTATTGGTGGCACTATCAACATCCAACAGGACGTGCTGAATGCACATAAGCCACTGGCTTTTCTTTTAACTCGCTGCAGTGGTTGTCGAGTCACCCACTGTGAAGACAATCCTGCAACAAATTCTCTTCCTTTCGATGCCTATCTATTTCAGCATTCTCTTCATAGTGGGTGACTAGGAAGCTGCTGCAATGAGTGAAAGAAAGAGTTGCAACTCATCCGCATTGATCTTTCCTGTTGATGCTGACCGTGCCAACAATAAGGCTCATAATATCGTAGGATATCAGACTTATCGTTGTCCCTCAAACCTTACTTAACGCATCCATTGGATTAGATTGAGTTTTACTCATGATTTCTTCAGAACTATGGAGCTTATTGGTTGTTCTAGGGCATCCTTATTTCAATGGTTGATTTGCCAAATATTTGGTAATAGAACGGACATGGGGCAGTGAATTATTTGACCGTGGCCATGTTCGTCTGATTGCTGAATATTTAGCGATTAGCAATTGAGATAAACTCATGGCTCCAGAAATAGCCCCATGTCCGTCTCATTGCTGAATATTAAGGCTCCAGGAACAATTTCTTGAGTTGAAAAAAAAAAGACCGAGTTCTAGTCTTGTATCTCCCCCTAGTTCCGTTCAAGGATATAATTTGAGATGGCCTTATTTTATGCATCGTGCCCCATAATTATCAAATTTGAATTAGAAGTCATATTTTTATTCCATTGGATAGGAAAAATTAGATTGTGTATAATTCAATAAGGAAAAAAAATTGAGAATATACATTTTAAAAAATAAACATATAATTTATCTATTTATTTTCAAAAATCTTAAAAGTTGAAATGAATAATGATTTCAAAACTTTAAAGAAAACTCAATGAATCTCTCTCATATGGATACTCTTCTTTATTTGTCTGGAATATTAGTCTTTTATGTCTATATAAGTTCATCCAAAAATAATGATGGACAAAATGAACCAAATTTATTAATATTGTAGAATGAAAATCCCTGTAAGTAAATTCTAGTAACATATGTCTATATAAGTTCATCCAAAAATAATGATAGACAAAATGCATCAAATTTATTAGTGTTGTAGAATGAAAAACCATGTGAGTAAAATCTAATAACATGAAAACCTCAAAGTTGAAGTTAATGAAATACTAGATATTAAAAACATGCTTGGAGTAACCTCCACATGTTAAAAAAATGGCCCCATTTATTATTCTTATGAGATCCAAATTTATTTAACATTAAATATGTGTACATATTAAACTTTGTGGTGGACCACATAACATAAACCCTTCTAATTAAATTCTACAAGAATTGCCATTAGTTTTGCAATGGACCTAATAACTATAATTCAGCCTAATAATTGTAATAATCCAAAAAAAACTTATAATAATAAAGAAATGTGTTTTAAATTGTTTTATTTTTTTAATATAGAATTCACCATTTTCTAATAAGAAATTTCCTTTTTTTAATTAAAAAACATAGTGTTATTTAATTGCAAATTTTTAATATAATTTTTTTTTATAAGGTTTCAGATTTTTTCATCAACCCAAAATTCTCAATCATATTAAGATAGGCGTGCGAATCGAATCATATTATTAATACGGGCCAATTTAGGAAATATTTTTTTCCCAATACGGGCGCAATAGCCAGCTCATACTACGATTTCACTAAAATCCAAAATTACTCATCTACTTTGGTGAGCTAAAAAACCCAATTTTTTTCATATAATCTGCTTAGTGAGAAAAAAACCTCTTCCACAGCAAAATGATGAGGACAAGGTAAAACATCAATTTACAATGACGTTTCTAAAATTCTCTCGTTATGCACACGAAAGTGAGTACTTATAATCTCCTCTAGTAAGCATGATACTTCTTAGTAAACCTTGCTCTGTACAAGGTTATCTTTTACAGGAAAAGGCACAGGAGGTCATAGGAAAATGCATCGGTTGAAGGTAGTACCCACAACATGACATAACCTTGCACACGACAACCTTTATTATGCAAGGAGAATTTATAAAGCTCAGCACAATATATATGATAGATTTAAGTTTTTCACTAGGTGAAATATATGAAAAGTTTGACTCGTGGTTGCTTCTTCGGTGGGTATTTCTAGTGGATGTACCATCTTTAATTCGTGGTGCACATCTATTAAAAATATCTCATGTGCACACAAAAACTCGAAGTTAGTTAATGTCCCTCCCCAAATGCAAGTGACTACATAAGGAGTTAATGTTCAATTCTAATATAAGTGAAATACCTTGAGTAGAGAATGGCAATAAGGACAGAACATCGTCAATCATATACTCCTCCTCGAGCTTATCCTCTCTTTGCAATGACAACATAGCATCAACAAACGATCTCTATGTGGAGTGGAAAATAAGTTTTTGATTTTTTTTTTTTTTGAATTTGCTTCCGAGAAGCTTGCATTAATTTTGAATAATTTGAAGGATAATTGTAATATCAGTCTTCAATCATATAGTTGAGGCTATTTCAATCGTCTAACACCAAAATATATGGCATACAACTGCACAAATGTCATGGGAGGGGAGTTATTCTAAGAGGGTACGCCTTACGACGTAATAATAATTTAATTAATTGTTTTAGTGTTATAAAATAAGATAAACTGTAGTGTAAAACAATTCAATAAATATCTTAGTATTTATATTGAATTAATGCTTATAAACTTTTACCAACAGTTTAATATATATATCTATTAAAAAATGAACATATATATATGGATGAGAGAGAGTGAAATTATCAAATTATATCTCAAACCATAATAATTCCCTCTACATTTGATTGTTATCAACCATATCATTTGCAACCATAATTGATATTTCTTTGAACAACCTACAGAGGCTTCGTATACATTATATCCCTTATCATTATCAAACTATACTAGCACTTGCATTGAGAGGTGAAAATAATGGCCAATAGGAGGAATTTTTCTTTCATTATTGTTATTAGTTATGGTGTATATGTTTCCATGATATATTTCATCCTTTTTGGGATTTTGTTTAATCGGTCTAGGGATGATACTTTATCCTCTTTTCACTTTCAAAAACATGTTCTTGACATTTTTTTTATGCTACAGTCTTGCACTAAAATTAGCTATCCTTCCTTGCTTCCTTGGAAACATGAGTTGTGACTGTATATCCTAACTTCATTGGACACCTGCACTACGATTCCATATATTTTACATTTGTAGCAGTGGAAAGTAATCATACGAGGATGGAGAAAATTATTAATGTGGAATGGACTCCCAACATAGTGATACTGCATTGTAGTAGTGTGACCTTCAATTATTATAAGAAACACATAGATAACAACCACAAACCAAAGAGTGCTCAAAAGGCAGGAAGGAGTATGCTATAACATTGGGGACCTATACTCCAAAGGAATGGAATGCCAACATGGGAATGTGTCATTCTGGTAATGGGACTTGCAACTATTATAGACACCACATATATAGTCACTACTATTTTATTTTTCCGAGGAAAATCTCATGGGGAAATCCAAGGGGTTCTTCCCCACATTTGTGGATGATATCCCTTGTAACTGTGTTGACATAGACTTATGTGTTTAACCTAGGGGGATTTGGTTTTGAGCTTCAAAACCAAATGAGCTTTTGTTGGAATAGCCCATTTTAGGTATTTTGAGCATCGTCAAGGGAGTGGAGGTGTAGTGCTTTCTCTTTCTTTGTCTTTGCCTGATTATATGATTTCTTTGAGTTTTGATTTAGTAGGAATGTGTGATTGGATCATGCTTTTGATTTAGGACAATGTGATACATTTTTTTTTTATGTATGTCCCTATCCTTAGATTTGAGCAAGGATAATTATGGAATTGGATGGCCTCTTCTTTGTTCAAAACTTAATGTAGATTTAGGAGAGACCTGAGCATGTTTAAGTGCATAGGTGATTGGTGTGGAGGTGGGGTTTGATCTATGGACTTCATATATTATACATCTATAGAAGTGGTATCCCTTTGTCTATATTTTCCCATTTTTCTTTGAAAAATAGTGTGAGTGTTGCCCAAGATGCTAGTTGCATGATTATTTGTTGCAAGGTAACTAGCGGGGATGATGATATGTTGGTTAAGGATATTATGAGAGATGATTTATGTGCTTCCTTTACTTCCATGCAAAATGGAATCTCCTCAATATTGGATGGTTTTCCTTATCAAGTATCTAACTTCGTGTGGGACTTTGTTGGGGATAATATTTTTTGTCTAGATGTAGAATTTTTTTTCTTCTAGGTTCCTCGTTGAGTCTCTCAAGTCTCAACTATGGCTTGATGAAGCCTATTCCTAAGAATGAAATGAGAGACTCTATAGGTGGTTGGAATCCTATTACTTTTCTTACCATTTATTACAAAATTGTGACAAAGGATTTGGCTTTGAGGATTTGGCCTCTTGCCAAGTATGTAGTGTAACCAAAGCAGACTAGGCTTGTCCAAGGAAGGTTCATCCTTGATATTGTGGTTTGATCATGGAAGGAAATAGAGTGGGCCAGATAGATGGGGCAAAAATGCCTTAAGTTGAAGGTTGACTTTGAAAATTCTATGATCGATTTGATTGTTCTTTCATCTTTAAGATACATTTATGTGCTTGGATTATGATTCATTGTGTGTGGGTATAATGGGTGATATTTTCACCAATGTCATGGTTTTAATTTTTTTCACAAAGCCCTGTCCCTCTAGTGTTACATTACTTAATTCAATATGGCCATATTTTGGTGCCTTATCTATATTTATGGATTTTTTATGCCTTGGGTTACTTGTTGGAGGAAACATTCACTATAAGGAAGATCGACATTATTATGCTTTTCGATGGTTCAAAGAGGTTAATAACTATTTTGAAGATGAATCTTACTTTCTTGGACACCTTTTGTTGTGTCTTTGGTGCACTTTTCAGTCCTCACAAAACTTATTTTTGGATTTTTGTGTTGGATTTGTCTTTGGTATTCCTCATAGAGTGATTTTTAGATTTGATATTCTATTTGGGACCGGGTTATCACTTGTGGACTCATGAGATGCAAAAAACTTATCTATTTTCTTCGATTTATTGAAACTTTGCATTTTCTCCATATTAGTAACTTATATATTTTATGCATCCAACTCAAAAAATAGAAGAATGAGATAGATCAGTGACTTCAAAAGTAGCCTCTTTGAGGGGGAAACCTCCTTTACATTACACAAATGAACAATTCTTCGATGATACAAATGACAAGACCTCCTTTCTATATATAGGAGTCTAAGGGGTCACAATATAATCAGAGTCGACATAACAATAATAATGTAAGGGCACAACAATAAAAATAGTGGGCTTTTATGGGGCACAATAATAAAAATATGGGGACAACATGGGCACATCAATAACAATAAGGGGTTACAATGACAATAATAATAAGGGAATACATTATTATTATAGGAACCTATCATGCCCCTCTCCTTCAAAAAATTGTTGTCCTCAATGCTTGAGTAGTTCTGGGTGCTTCTGTATAAAATTATCATCCTCCCATGTGGAATCTTCAGTGGGTAAGTTCTTCCACTGAATAAGATACTCTGAAATTGATCAATTTCGTAGCTGTCGAGTTCTTGTTTCAATGGAGGTTCCAATATGATTTTTCCATCCTCGTCAAGTTCTGGCAACATTGTTTGAACTGGGAGCTTGTCACTTATAACCTTCTTTAAGCATGAAACATGGAAAACTAGGTGCACTCAGGAATATGCAGGAAGTTCTAATTTGTATTCCATAGTACCAATCTTTTGCAAAATCTTGTACAAACCATAATAATTTGGTGATAATTTATTATCCTTCTTAGCTTGCTTGAGGGACATTTGTTTGTATGGTTGTATTCGTAGAAATACCAAGTCACCTACATCAAAACTTATTTCGATGAGATGTTGATCTGCTTGTTGTTTCATTCTATTTTGTGCCAAAGTCATGTTATCCTCTAAGAGTTGGAGAAATTTTTGTTGATGCTCGATGTGATCATCCACTTCTTGAGCCTTAGAATTTTCTCATAAATATGATGTGATGGATGATATCCATTAAGTGCCATAAATGGGGTCATTTTTTCTGTATTATGCAAGGAAGTGTTATACCACCATTCAACCAGAGGCAATCATTTGACTCATTGTGTCTGTATATCAGATACAAAGAAACGAAGATATCCTTCCAAACATTTGTTCACTATCTCATTTTTCCCATTAGATTGAGGATGATAAGATGAGCTATGAGCTAAATGAGTACCGAGACAAGAAAATAATTTTGTCCTAAAATTTCCAGTGAAAATAAGATGTTTGTCGCTTACAATAATATTTGGGTTTCCATGTAGCTTTTGAATTGTTTCCATAAATGCACTAGAAATTGTGTTGGCTTTAAATGGATGAGATAATGCACAAAAGTGTCCATACTTGGAAATTCTATCAACCACCACCATGATGACACTCTTTCCTTCAAACTTGGTTAAACCTATGATAAAATCCATTGAAACCTCCTTCCAACATTGACTTGGAATGGATAAAGGTTGTAATAGACCTGGGGTCTTAATTGTCTCAACTTTATTTTGTTGGCAAACCAAACATTCTGCCACAAACTTTGAATATCAAATTTAGGCCATCCCAAAAAAATTGAGAACTTTGAATATTAGATTTAAGGCCATCCCAAAAAAATTCCTTCTTATCCTTGTGGTAAGTTTTTGAAAATCCTGAATGCCCTCCAACAAAAAGTTGTAGCACGATCCTAGTACATCTGATACATTTAGTTGGAGAACTAGGATCTTGATGCAACTTTTGAATGAGTTCCCTTCATCAATATTCCATTCAGCGTTTGATTCATTTATCCAATCTGGTTAGATAATAGAAATGGCCAAAGCAATGCTTCCACATCCTCATCCTTTCATGAGAGTGCATCTACAACAGCATTTTGCTTCCCTTTCTTCTATATGATTTAAAAGTCATAACCCAACATCTTTGTGATCCATTTTTGCTGATCTTCTGAAGATAATCTTTGTTCTAAGAAGTATTTAAGACAATCATGATCCATCTTTACCTTGAAGTGTCTTCCCATAAGGTAAGGTCAACATTTCTTAAGTGCATGTCATATTGCCAACATTTGATTCTCATAAATAGCTTTGTGTAAATACTTTCCTTTGATTGGATGACTTTCAAAAGAAATGGGTATTTCTTCTTACATTAAAATAACACCAATTCCATTTCCTGAGGCATCATATTCCACAATAAAGGTTTTTGTGGAGTCTAGTGTAGCTACGACTAGTGCTTGGCACATTGCCTCTTTAAGATGTTCAAATGCTTTCGTTGTTTCTGGAGTCCAAGAAAATGCATCTTTCTTTAGTAATGTTGTTATACGTGCTGTTATTCTCCCATAATTCTTAACAAACTTGCAATAATACCTTGTCATCCCAAGAAATCTTCGGAGATGCTTTATGGATGTGGGGATTTTCCATTTCTTAATGGATTTAATTTTGCTAGGATTTACCTTAACACCTTCATGAGATATAATATGATGCAAACATTCCACCTCTTCTACTCCAAAGAAACAGTTGGAGGTTTTTTCATATAACTTTTTCTCCTCCAATAGTTTGAGCACTCTGTCAACATGTTGCACATGATCCTTCTAAGACTTGTTGTAGATTAGTATATCATCAAAAAAGACTAACTCAAATTTTCTAAGGAAGGGTTTGAAAATGGAATTCATCAAACCTTGAAATGTATAAGGTGCATTGGTAAGGCCAAAAGGCATGACAAAAAATTCATAATGACCCTCATGAGTTCTAAATGTTGTTTTCGGAATGTCTTTAGTCTTCATTCTGATTTGGTGATATCCTAAACAAAGGTCCAACTTGGTGAAGTAAATTGCTCCATGCATTTCATCCAATAATTCATCAATGATAGGAATGGAAAATTTATCTTTAATAGTGATCTTGTTGAGATCCCTATAATTTGAACACATGAGCCATGATCCATCCTTCTTGTGCACCGATACTACTGGAGTAGAGAAAGAACTTTGACTAGGTTGAATTATACCAACCTCTAGCAATTTTTCAACCATACATTCAATTTCACTCTTTTGGGAATAGGGATATCTGTAAGGCTTGATGTTTGGAGGAACACATCATGGAATCAAATGAATAGCATGACCATGATCATGAATAGGTGGGAGGCCTTTGCGAGTCTCAAATACCTTGGAATGATTGTCCAAGGCTTTTTAGAGTTCCAGAGAAATAGATGATTTCGATGTGGGAACCTCTAACGAACATAATTGTGCAATTACGCTACATTGTTCTTTCTTTAAAATATTGTCACGTCGTTATAGCTAATTATCTTTCTCGATTTCCCTGCAATACCCCTTAATTCAACTTCCTTTCCTTTTGAAACAAATTTCAAGAAAAGTTCTTGAAAATTAAAAGCTATCGTACCCAAAGATTGTAGCCATTGGACTTCTAGTACAACATCAGCACCACCCATTGGAATGGAAAGCATTGGACTATTCAAAACATATTCTCCCATGGATAGTTTGATATCATGGCACATTCCAGAGAAATTTATGGTTCCTCCATTTACAACAATCACTTGACACTCTAGTGCTAGATATAGGAAGTAATTCAATTGCTTCGTTATCTTACAATGAATAAAAGTGTGGGTACTACCCAAATCAATCAACACTATTACCTTTTTCTTCTTGATACGTCCTTCTATCTTGATAGTTTTAGGAGTGGTAATTTCAGGCAACTCATTACAAGATATGGTCATATTGGTTTCTTCTTTCTCTAGGGTTTTTTTTCTTGGTGTGTATCCTCTTATTTTGATGTTTCTTGTTCCTTTTATTCTTCCTCTTCACGATCTATGTAAAATAATTTCTTCTCAACACACTTATGACCTTTAGTGTATTTTATATCACAACTGTAACAAAGCCATTTTACTCTTTTATCTTCCAATTTTTGTGGGGTCAACCTTGTAGGTTGTGGAAGGTTGGGGGAAACAACACTTCCATCTTTATATTTGTGATTGGTAGGCTTCCTTCTTGCCACAATTTTTCTTTCAATTTTTCTTGCCAACCTAAATGCCTTCTCCAATGAATCAGGTTCCCAAAGGTGAACCGCATATTGGATGTTATACTTTAAGATCCCTATGAACACATTAATCCTATGCTCCTCAGGAATATCTTTTACCCTTATATTCAATTTTTGGAAGTCCTCAATGTGCTCCAGCACTGAACCCTTTTGTTTGAGATTTATCAATTGGCTAAAAAAGGTTTTGCTTTTTGTATCCTCATAATGTGTTATCATTTCTTTCGTAAAAATTGCCAAAGTGAATTTTTTTACGAGGTCAAAGCCATCGATACCATACATACTGATTGGGTTCCAAATATAAAGCTGCAATGCGTACCTTTTATGTGTTTTGCACATTATGGAGATCGAAATATTGATCTATCTCTAGTATCCATGTTACGAGATCCTTGCCATCAAACTTCTTCATATAGATATTTGTAACACGGTGGGTCTTCAATCCAACATTACAGTTTATGAAATCATGACTAAAATTTATTTTTTTCTCATCATGAGTTTCCTCTACTACCTTTTTGACATCAGGAAACATTTCTTGTAGCAACTGTGTCAAACCTCTTTTCAAACCTTCCATGTATTTCTCAAATATTCAATTTTTACTTTTAAACCATCCATCTTAGCTTCCATGCCTTTCTTTAAACCATCCATCTTATTTTCTGTTACTTTTTGTGAGAGTGAAATTTGTTGGACTTGGTCTCGTAATTTTGATATATCATGTTGCATTTCTTCCTCTTCTTCCTGAGTCATGCTAGAGCTTTCAGGTTGCACTACTAGGTGTTTCAAATTTCTTTCTTTTGGGCATCAATTAATGATAAATATGCTTCACTGTTCCATTTGAATTACTTCAAATAATTTTTTCAAACCAAATTTATGCAAAAAGTTTAAAAGGGCTACACACTTTTTTTCTCTTTGTAGGAGCTCGATATTGAATCTGTTGTATATTTGTAATTTTAGATCTCCAAGGTCTGAAATTGTGTCCTATGATAGCTCTCTACGTCCTCTTTCCAACCCCAAAAGTCTGATCCAGATTGGATTATCCAATAAAGAGTGATGTCAAATCTACAACGATGACTTAATTATAGCCTAGTTTAGTAGAGCGAACTTGTACAAAGTGCCACGTGTCATTGCTTCAATCTTTGGACCTTAAAACGATACACATAACACTACAATCCGTCCTCTTTTTGTAACTATTTACGAAATCTCAATATGATGCTTAAAGAAAACATTATAACGATTTTCCCATGGTGACCTATTTGAGATTGAATTCGAGAGCCTGCAAAAACCCTAAATTACTCAGTTCATATCTCCAAAAATATAGTGAGACAAGATCGGAAATTTGGATCTAAGGTTCATCAGGATTTCAGCTCAAATGGGTTTTAATTTCAACTTCTGAAGCGTCGTAGAAAGAATGTTAGAGAGAACATTCCACAATATCCTGTTTGAAGTAACAAAACCCTATAATCCAAACATCTGATACCAAATGTCATGCAACCAACTCACAAAATAGAATATTGAGATAGATCAACACTTCAAAAGTAGCCTCTTTGAGGGGGAAACCACCTTTACATTACACAAATGAACAATTCTTCGATGATACAAATGACTAGACCTCATTTCTATATATAGGAGTCTAAGGGGTCACAATATAATCAGAGCCGACATAACAATAATAATGTAAGGGAACAACAGTAACAATAGTGGGATTCTATGGGGCACAGTAATAAAAATATGGGGACAACATGGGCACAACAATAACAATAAGGGGCTACAATGACAATAATAATAAGGGAATACACTAGTATTATAGGGACCTAAAAATATATGACATCTCAAAGACTTGATTTTTCCTCGGCCTAGGAATGGAGAATAAATCGAATTTGTTTTTACCAGGTTTTAAGGTTTTCAAATGGAAACTTGTGAATCTTCTTGTCTAGTTGCCTTACTATTCAAATTGCATATGTTGTTGACTTAAAGAATTCATTTGCTTGTTTCTAGAGAAATGAGATTTTGGAAGATCTATTTCAAGATTAGATGATGTCAATATCGGTATGGGCCTCATAAAATGTTGAGCTATTCTACATGTTGGACTACATTTGTGATCCAATATATGGTAGAAATAGAGTAGAAATAACTTGAATTGTTCAAGATTTTAGACTCCTTGAAGCCATGACAGAGAATGTAGATGAGATTGAGATGGAGCGGGCATATGGTGAAGCATGGGAACATATTCAGCTAAAAGGTTAAATGCTCTTCAAGATTGAAAACAACTAATAAATCCAGCGTCTATTGTTTGAGGTGAAAGTTTAGGCTTCCATATTTAGGGTTGGTATTTTTGGACCTATATGACTATAGGCAAACAATATATTTTGGATGTGAATGGAGGACTTAGTAGTGTTCTTCCAAATTTCAAATTCCATTTAAATGGATTTTATTTTCATGTAATATGAGAAAACCCTTCTTAGAAGAAATGGAGGCACTAGAAAATGTACATTTCCTTGACACATTTACAATTTTTGGATTCCAGTTTTGTACATAAAACATCAATTAGAAGCAAATTCCTATAGTTTGTAATTCATAGAATGGTGTCCTTGTGAGACCAATCATTGTGAGATGCCACTTATTGTTGCAAATGATACTTTAAGTGTATACTCATCCAACTTTTAAAATTTCAACCCAATTAACATAACTAATGAGATCTTTCAAGAGATATTCCATTCTCATGGGTTGTAAGTGGGATGATGAACAATTTGCAACAATGTAAATAGTCAACAGGTTATAGAGATTTGAGATTTTGATGATCCCAATAGTTGGTCCATGCAAGGAATTTGTAACTCTTAGATTGACTCAGGTGAACAAGATAGAAATTCATAAAATGATTGTGACTTGTAAGGTTGTTGTCAATTTCCATTTTACACTAAGCGCATTGATTAAGCAAACAAGTAGAAAGTTTTTGAAACTATTAGTATGCAATAGTTTTTATTGTCTTACATGGAGAACATAAACAACGCATTTATTAAATGTGATGAACAATGCATAGATGATGAATTGAAATAGTGGAAATGGGCTTGGTGAGAGTGATGTTTTTTCAAACTATTTTTGTTCCATACAAACACTTGGGAAATGTCGAGTTGTATGGAAAGCTACATTTTCAAATGAATAGTAATTTTGTCTTATAATAAATATTTATTGTCATCTCATAGGAAATTAATGACTTCCTGCACACTTAGGCTGCTAATGGTATTGCAATCATTTTTTCTTTTTGATATACTTTAGCACCATGTTTTGTCATACCTTGTGCTTTAATACATACATTTATTGAAGCTTTGTTTACCCACAATCAAAATTAATATTTCCACCTAGAACTGAACTATTACAAAAGCTTGCTACATAATGTTAATTTTCCATCACTATCTTGTTTAGTAAGCAATGCAAATGTATGAGTGCTAAAATGCCACAAAGAGTTGTATTGTTTAGAAAAATTGAATCATACATGTACATTTTTTACTGTTGCAAAATTTTGATTTCATCTCACAGTTTCAATTTTATAGATTATAATAGGATGTCATAATTTGAATATTATACCTTGTGGTGTCCAGGTGGTATAAACTAATTCAAAAACCCTTTGAGGAAGGTGATGAACGTGGCTTGAAATTAGTTCAAGCTAACTTGAGGCCCTTAACGTTGCGAAGGACAAAAGACAATACTGACAAAGAGGGAAGGTATGAATGTAGAATTAGGCTTTCATCTAGCTTTTGATGTCCAATCCCTTTGAGTGATTACTACTGTTTGTTCATGAAGATTCAGACCAAATATTTTCTTCCTCTCACTGATGTACCAGTGATTGAGTGTGAGTTTATTGAAGCTAGGAATGATTTTTATATAGATTTTTGTAGAAGATCTAAGGCAAGCACTTCTCTAATGAATGGAAAAGAACATAATAGTTTTGATTCATTTTTTTGTTGTGACTTTGGTTTGACTTAAAAAAATATGGTATTTATTTGTATTTACAGGCTTTGTTTGATGAGTATGTTAATGAAGGAAAAGTTCTCCACAATTATGCATCTATTATGGAATTTCTTTTGAGTTTGTGCTAGTTGTGAACATCCTTTTCTTGTCATGAGGTAAGTTTTACTTTAGAATGCTCTTTGTAAAATGATTTTATTGAAAAACATTATGTTGAGCCCCAAAGATCAAGAGTTTTTTTAATTTTCTTATGAGCAATTATATGTTGGAATTTGTTCTAATTGCCACATTATCAATAGTTGGGATGATACACAATGATAACAGCTACGGTAATACACACAAGTTTTGTGTAAGTTGGCATGAAATTTGTTCTAATTGCTACTTTATCAACAACTGGGGTGATACACACCAGTATTATGATGTGTGTAAGTTGGTAAGGTGTTTTCTTCTAGGAAGCCAAATGTGTGTTAATGAAGATTCTTGTTTTATACCTTAAAAATTTTATGTCGAAGAAGTGGTCAAAAAAATTATAATGATGAAAGAGGAGAGTACCCAATTTGTCTTGAATCAGTTGATTATGTAGTCATGACTCCTTATGTACATCATCTGTGTTATAAGTGCCTATTAGCAAGTTGGTGTCGCTCTTTGTGTGGTTGTTGTAATGTTTGTGTTAATTCTAGTTACTTTTCTTTGTATGACTAGATTAAACTATTTATAGATTATTGTGTAGTATTAGCTTGTTTTGCACACATGCTACAAGGGTGTCAAATTGAGCTAACTCCATTGAGTTATTTTTTATTAAGTTAAAAATAAGGATGGCATGATTATAGATTTTACAAAGATTATGTCGAGCATTTTTTTAAATTAATGCCTATATATGCAATTTCAAGGAGTGCCATAACAACTCACGTAATTATTTAAAGGGTGCTAAGGTAATGGAAAAGCATATACTTATATGCAAGAGGTTGGTGGTTCGATTCCACTTTTCCCCAACATAAATTAATCAATGATATTTTTTTTCAATTAAATAAATTTTATATTGATATATTTCAATAGTGAAATATTTTTTTAGATTCATCCTTTTATATTGTGGCTAGAATTAAAAATATATTTTCTCTATAAAAACAGTGTGAATTTAATCTCAGTCTCAGTGTGAATTTAATCTTAATCTTAGCAATTGTCTTTAAGAGACAAAAATAAATTTCTCTCGTAAAAGACAATAACGACAATAATGCTTGTGTTACAAGGTCAATTTGAAGAAATCCGTGAACTGCCACAGCTGGAAAAGTTGACACATGGCCGAATTCGAGGGTAGGATGCTCATAAATACTGTTGTTGGTTAGCCGACATCAGATCATCACTGCAATATCGGTAACTGGAGTTTATGTGTACTGGGAAGGCTGGAAAATATGAGTTGATCCGTGGGCGGATATAAATTATAGTAACTACCGGGAAAGGATGCGGCTAACCATATAGGACAATTATCTATTTCCTAATACTCAACATGTTTTTCAATCATATATAATTAAAAAAAGCAGATAATTTGTGTTCATTTACACTGCATCACTTTTAATACTGGCAACTATTCTGCAAAAAACACATTTAGCAATCACCACTCTATATAGATGAAATGCTCATTATAGGACCCAAATAAATCTATGAGTTTTAAAATAAATGATACTCAAGGAAGTGAATATTGTATGCAGTTCCCTTATTTTTGGATGTGTGAATAGGAATAATTCTGATCATAGACTAATTCACATCATTCTTTGGTGTGTCTGTTGATAGTAAGAACAGATTCCCTTATTTTGGGATGTGTGAATAGATTAATTCAGATCACAGTGAACATATTGCTTCATTATTCTCAAACATTTTTGTATATTAGTCCCCTCACAAAGGTACCATTACACTAAGGTTGGAGAATTATAGTGTATTATGGTGTGTCATAAATACCATCCTTTACAGCATCATCATTTTCCAACATTCTTATTTTTGAACCCTTGAGGCTTCTTAGTTGCCATTATCTTAGAATTCAAACAAGGAAGATTATCACAGACTTCAAACAACAATACTCTCACTCTCAAACTCTCCAACTCTGAATACCCCAATGAACCTTACTTCTCTCTTTTTATAGGATGAGAAGGGGACAAACATCAGACGATCGTACTGAGATTATGAGATATAGATCAAATCACACCAAAAAATAATCGTACTAAGATTCTGAGATGTGGATCAAATCACACCAAAAGTCGGAGAAGTGCTTCGAGTCTCGAAAAATAATTTTTTTTACAAAGTAGAGATTATTCAACCTTGACTAAGATATTTGAGAGACACTAGATTTTAGTTGTATAAAATCCAATCCATAGACCATTTCAAATGTATCCTTACATGAAATAACTATTTCTTTGTCCTATCATTCAATTAGTAGTGTAATAGGACCTTTCTTTTTTGTTTGTGCAAGAACATTTAACCAATAATGTAATGATGTTACTGTAGTTCCATATTTTTATATAACTTCTTACATCCAATATCCACTATATTCAACATTGTTAATTACCTTCTTTACATCCTCTTTTATCCAACCTCTTATAATATTGATCTTTTTTATTGAACTTGACCTTGCACTATAATTGATGATGGAGCAACATCTTCAATATTTGCATCATTATTCTCATTGAAATATGAATGATTGTATTCTTCAACATCTTACCAATTTAGCTCCCAATTTGAAGCAAAATGTTGTTATTAGGCATCCCTCCATCACTAGCCTTCTTGTCCTCCTTATACAAGGAATGAACTTCCTTCTTTCCATGATTAAAAAACTCATAAAGCATACAAACATTGTAGAATAATAGAGGTTGATGCAAAACTCTAAAAACAAACTTGTAAACAAGATAGTGTTGATAGCGATCTAAAGAGCAATGTTCAATTATTTCAATTATGAGTTGCAAATAGGGTGCTAAATGTTATACAAATTTGATTGCATTTGAATTTCTTGTGCATGATTTTTGTGCTTTTGAAATGTTTAATGATCCTTGGGGATTGAATTCATAAATTAATGAGTTATGGTCCTTCTATGCATTCTGCATTATAGATTGAACACTTGAGATAATGAGTTATGGTCCTTTATGCATTCTACATTATAGATTGAACACTTGAGATTGAGTTGTTAAACAAATTAGAAGGTGAGACAATTTACCTATTTGATAAAGTGTGTAAGTAGAAATCAACATTGGGCTCCACATGGATTTGATGTGAAGCTTATTAGAATGCCATTTGCTATAAGCATCTATTAGTGTCAATTCTAACATGATGTAGTTCCACTGAATTTATAGATATTTTTTGGTTTTGTTGAGAGATGTTATATATTGCTGGTTAGATTATTAAGAATTCAGATTTTTCTTTTCATATTTTTTGTTATATTATATCTTTTCATATTTTTTTGTCATGTTATATCTTGTTTTATTGAAAGTTTAGGGTTCTATTGTTATATTATATCTTGTTTTATTGGAAGTTTAGGGTTCTATTTTCACTGTAGGCTTTCCTTCTTACCTATCGTGTAAAATGATAGTATTTTTTATTTAAATAATTCTTTAAAAGTCATCTTGATGCAATTACTAACTAATCATATTAAATTTAAGCTATTATTTTTCATAATTAAAATAATGTAAATAAAATTTTATTCATAAATATGAATTTAAATGTAAAAATTTAAATAAAATTAATAGATATTTATTTTAATTTCAGATTTTAAATTTTTTTCCAACTTTTATTTTAAATTTAAATTCAAATTTATTTCTAATTTGATATTTATGCCTGATGAGATTTGGGTTTAGAATAAATTAAATCCAAAATATATTAAACATTAACATTAATAAAAACCTAAGTTCAATAGGTTTTAGATTATCATTAATTTCTCTTTTCAGTTGAGTTGAGCCAACTTGAATAAATAATATTCTTTATTTTTTGTAATAATTTGTTTTTTCCTGACTTTCAAGCCACTTTGCCTGGATGATATTCTGACCATTGTTTTGGATTCGAGTTAACTGGGTTTTAATCCATGTGTTTTTCACATTAGAAAAACAGTCAATCATAGTCTTTGTAACTTTATAGCCACTTTACACCTGTGCCCATTGACGCTATTTTTCAAGTCCGTATAAAAGTGGTTTTATCAGTTGTCATTTAAAAACCAGAAAATAAAGCTGAGGGCAAACAAAAATGTGTAATATATCCATGGCAAAGTTCAAACAACCCTTGAATTAAACGACTTATATTCATGTTTCAGAAGGCACAATACCATAATGGGCTCGAGAGCCAAGGAAGAGTTATTATATTTTTTCCCAGAGAGAAAAAAATAACGAATTATTATGGCCCAAGAAAAATCAGTACTCCAAATAGTCGATAATCCGAAGGTCGAATAACATGCCCACTGGTAATAATGAACGAGCTCTATTCGTTATCGCGGTCGCGAACACATTCTGGAGGCATTTTCGCGTTTCTGGAAATATCGGTGCAGTAATTGTAGATGGTGTAGTGCTTCCTCACCCATTTCAAGTACCGCCATTGCCGTCCGTCCAGGTCTCTGAACTCTTCCTGATCCCACCACCGCCGCCCTTGCGTAGCGCAGGCCGATTGCGGAGCAGAAGCCTCGCAGGCATCCACGTGGAATTGCTCGTAGGAGGCGAGGAAGGGCGCCTTGCTCCAATCAGTTTTCTCCAGACCCCCTCGGGTGGCCCAGTCATCTGCATTCCACAGGCTCGAATACAGCTTCATCGGTTGGTTGAATGGGTACCTCACCCCCAGGTCCTTGCAGTTCTTGAACACTCGGATTGGTACCGAGTCAACAAAAAACCTGCACAAAAACCCATCACACCAATCAATATTAACAAGAACCAGGTGCATTTTAAAATTTAATACATTTGCTTTTGCCTCTGTGAAATAAGAAATAGCGAGAATGTCCCGGGTTCGAGTATGGGGCTTACACGATCTGGTACATGTTCCAGAGCACTGCGTAGGAATGGTAATCTTTGGTGGGATCGAACCAGAGATATATGCGGTGCTCTCTCTCACCCTTGCCTCCAGTGAATACATTGGTCTGAAGAATGTATGGTTGCCCGGACCTGTTGCCCAAGAATTCGAAGTCTATTTCATCGTGCTCTGCAGTCTGAGAAGAAAGCTGTTCGCCCCAAAATAAACAAACACACACAAAGTAATTAAATAACAACACATTTAAAAGAAAACCATAACGCTTATTATGAATCTACTCACGTAGTAGGCCGTGACAGTGCCAGCTGAATCACCAGGGACCAGCTTGATCTGCATGCTGAAGTGCCCAAATAGATATGTTCCCTTGGATTCGAACCCCGCACCTGCCAACCCCATATTTCATCTGAATTTGTTATACCCAGCTACTGATAAAAAACAAAACGATCCCCAAATATGCAGAAAGAAATGGAATGGATAATAACTTACCATACTGTTTGTTGAGGAGAAGTTCGACCTTTCGACCACCATGGAATTCTTTGATGTGGTCTGCGCCCCAACTTGCGACATAATTGTTGCCAAAGGGCACACTCACTGGCGTCCTGGGCGTAGCAGCCATTGCAGCAGAATGGAGTAGGAGAATGAGAAACAGACCCAGAAGCTTCGCAGTCTTCATCGCTTCCCACGACATGGATGGTACCAAAGAATGAGGGGTGTGCGCAGAGCATCAGAGCTTGAATGGGCGCGGGTGAGTTCGCAGAGGCGGAAGCGCAGAGCATCAGAGCTTGAATGGGCGCGGGTGGAAATTTCGAATGGAGGGAATTACTCCCCGCATGAATTCTCCGAATTCCAGCTCATTACTCGCCGCAGGAATTACTCCCCGATCGGTCAGGGATGTCAGGCGATCGGTCAGGGATGTCAGGGAATGTCAGGGCGGTCAGGGAGGGTGGCGGAGAAAGGTGGTGGCGGAGCGGGGAGATGGTGGTGGAGGGTGGAGAGTTTACCGATCGCCGGAGCCGGACGATTTTCCGGCCGATGCCGGAAAAGGGGCCATTCTACAGCCTCCGTAGACTACTCCCAAAAAAAGTTCATAATTTCTGACTCCACGCTGCTATTCACATGATTAAGCCAAAATATGGCAAGGAGGCGGCTGGCTTCCTCGGTTGTATTTATCACCGGAAAATGGTGCAGCCGGAACCTATCCCTTAACGCCTTACAGGTGGTAATGGAGGTAATGTCCTTCCCTTTACGCGTCTTATGGTTGGTATCGTGCTTCCGCTCTTGAGCGAGGAGCTCGAGGCATAAAGATTTTCACGTGACTTGACGTGGTGGAAAGATAGTGATGGTGTTGTTTTCAATTTGTAACTTAATTAATAGCACTCCCGAGTCCCCGTGGATGAACTTCACATATCCGAACTATGATTTTTTTTAATAATATATATAATTAATTAATTAGAATTCTTTTATATATAAAATTTAATTTTTATTTATCAAATATAATAATAATTATTTATATAATTTAATGAAAAATAAATATTAAACCATTTTTATTTTATTTTAAATTTACTTACTATTCTCTTTTTATTATTATAAATAGATGTATAAGATATAATTTATTGGGTACATTTGAATTTAAAAAATTCAAAATAAAATAATTGTTTTTAAATTAAAATGAGAAATTTCATAATTATATGAATTTTTATTTTTTCAGTTGAGAGTATTAATTAGGACTAAATTTTACGAAGAAGAATTTTTCATATATTTTTTTTACAAATGTTTCAATTGCTTATGTTATGTCATCATTTTCTCTTTATTGTAAAATATATCTATTTATGTAGAATATCTATTTATTGTAGAATATATCTATTTATGTAAAATTACCAATCATGGCCAAAATCCACTAAATCTACATATTACTACCTTAAATTAAGCAATAAAATAAACTCATTTACCTTCCACTACTTGACCTTGAAAGTTGACATTTTATCAAATTCCTTAACAATATACGAGCTTGACACACTAGGAATTACCACTAATGGAAGAAGACATAACTCACCCCCATAATCACAAAGCTAAACAAATGATAGAGACTTTATGGATTCCATAATCATATAGTGTGATCTGGTCCTCCAACTACTTACCCTCATATTGCAGGCATTGAGATGTTAGAGGGATTGAGATAACCACTTTGCCTTTGTGTTCATTCTTGAAGGAAATAATAGAATTCAAAGAATTTTCTAGAATGGTAATGGATTTTTCTAAAATAGTTCTCACAAATATTTGATAACCTTACTTGTAATAATGAACTAAATTAAAAGGTGTGGGATTTCCAACTTAAGCTCTCAAATATGCTTGAATCACCTAGAGACATTTAGATCATCCCAAAAGCAATCAAACCTAGTCACATTTTCTTAAATCAATTCATGAAAACTTGAAGTTGTACTAGATGACACACATTTGCTAGAGACATTTAGATCTTCCCAAAAGCAATCAAACCTAATCACATTTGCTTAAATCAATTCAAGAAAACTTGAAGTTGTACTAGATGACACACATTTGCTAGAATCTAATTATTTCACATAAAACATATGTTGATACAAAGCTAACTACACAGTCAGATCTTTGTGAATTGGAATACATCACTTGTGGTTGCTTGTATTATGGACTCGAAGATGGAATATAAATAATACTAAACCTTGCCTTTCTATATCATATGTGGAATTTGGAAATGCAAGAATACGTGTATTTTTTAGAATTATTCATTCGACATCAATTGGACCAATATTAATATATTCTCATACTTCACTGGTCCTTGGGTATCCAAGGGATTGAAGAGATGCATCAAACAGGTGCACATTTGGTGTCGATACCCGATGGGGTTTTTTGACGAGGTTGCAAATAAGAAAATTTGTGGGAGTGGTGCATATATAGTTATTAAGCTTGGACAATACTATAATTTCTACTAGTTCAATGGGATGGGCACCAACTCGAGGGCGTAGATCATTACACTGGTGTGTATTATATCATGCAAAATGGTTATCCATATAGGTAATGTAGGTATTTGGTGACTCTAAATCAATTATCGAGTCGGATGCAGACAAAAATTCCTTTGATCTTCCCATGCTTCCCTATTAGATGCAAAGGATTAAAAATATGTTCGACTATTTGATGGGCTCACTATTACTCATATATTCCAGGAACAAAATGGGACTGTAGATGCATTATCAAAATTTGGCCATTGATATCTTCTTGGAGAGATAATATACATTGGAAATAACAATGATTGTTATCTTCAATCAGGGATAATCTTCAATACATGATATAGAATGAGATTCTTTTGGTTTATTGTCATCAACGTTTCTGGAAATACTATACTTGTTGTGGTCATATATAGATATGATATTTCTATTTGAAAGATGTAGTTGTTGTCTTTGGATGATTTTTGATAGATGTCATCTGGGATACATTGGCCATAATGTTAAATAGGGGCATCTTTGGTGATTAATGCAAGAATGACGATAAATACGAATATATGTGAATAATCTTATTAATAGAAAGTTTGTTGATTTTTTCCTTCTTAAGAAGAAGAAGAAGCTAATGACACACTCCAAAATGAGGACTCTCTACTAATTCTTAACACAAATTACAAGATACTTCAATGATATGAAAGAGAAAAAATTCCCAAATAATAACTGAAACTCTTATACCCAATTCCTCACCTATAAATCCTTTATCACTAAGTGAACATAAAATGAAAATAGAAATGTGTATCTCTCTTCAATTTCTCTAATAATATCACCCTAAGATTTGAATAATGTAATAATAAATTTCCCTTTTCCCATCTCTAGAATGTAGTAACACATTAAGAATAAGATAGTTGAGTTCTATAGAGAAAAAAGACCATTATAATGTTGTAAAACCTTTACATCTTACCCATAGCAAAATCCTTCCTCAAGACCCATCACAAAAACCTTCCTCGAGACACTTACACTATCACAATATATTTCAATAGTTATTTTTTCTGTGAGGAGAATATACATACATACATGTGTGTGTGTGTGTGTGTGTGTGTGATTTTATTTAATAACATAAATATTATAATGAAGAGATAAACATAGTTTCATTGTTTTATGCTTTATTTTTTGGGTATTATTTCATATTTTTTTTAAATCTATTAGGGATTTACTAGAATTGAAAATATGAGTCGTATAGATTGCATAATCTATGTGTTTCACAATTTTTAAGGTACTAATCAATTTATACATTCAAAAATACAATTTAAATAATTAAAAATTACAATCTCATCAAAAATATATATTAATAAATTGTAAAAAAAAAAATTAAAACATAAAACAATTGAACTATACCAAAAACAATATTTCTTTTAATGGTAAACAAAGCCTTATATATATATATATATATATATATATATATATATATATATATATATATATATATATATATATATATATATATACAGTTATATTAATTTCATGCATTTTCAAACCTAAATACTTTTAATTAGAACAATTTCAAATTACTTAAACAAATATTCAAATTTGTCATATTCACGCTCATATTCAAAAGCTTAAGTAATCTTTTAAACAAAAAATGACTTTACAAATAACAAAAAGGTAAGCGATAATAAGCCTTAATCTTCCAGCAATATGATGCATCTAAACCAGCCTAGATCCATCTTAACCCGAGATCTATCAAGTGCCAAGAGGGATCAAATATTTCGACAGGAAAAACTATTTTTTTAGTGCATAATTTGAGGAAAGGTTTGCACCTCGAGAGATTTGATCCCTCTTGGCGCTTGATAGATTCGAGGTTACGATGAATCTAGGTTCATTTCGATCGTATGTGATCACAATAGTTTTGATTTTATCTCTTTCTTTAATGTTATTTTGAATGCAAAGTGACAATGTAAAAGTGTTGAATGATAAAAAAAAAAAGAAAAAAAGGGTAAGGAGTAATAACCCTTAGCTTTCTAGCAATATGATGCATATAAACCAGCCTAGATCCATCTTAACCTAGGATCTATCAAGCATCGAGAGTGATTAAATCTCTCGAGGTGAAAATTTGAGGAAAATTTTGCACCTCGAGAGATTTGATCCCTCTCAGCGGTTGATAGATTCAGGGTTAAGATGGATTTATGTAGGTTTGACTTTGTGTGATCACATCAATTTTGATTTCATCTCTTTCTTTAATGTTGTTTTGAATGCAAACTGACAATGTAATAGTGTTGAATGATAGAAAATTTGAATAATAAAAATGTAGTCGACTTATTTTCTTCTACTATGTTATTGCCACACCTATTACTTTTGTCATCTTTGCATATTGATCATATGAAAAGGGAAGTTGAAATTGTAGACTATTCAAATCATTAACTTGAGCTATTGTAGTAAACGTCATACCTTGTCTCTCTTGCTCTATAATATTAACAATAGATTTCTCTAAAGTCAATCATTTGTGACTTATGGAGTGTTAAACGCTATGTAATTTTTAATGGTAGTTGTTTTCTATTACCTCGTTGAATGCAAAGTGACTAACAATGATGAATGATAGAAAACAAGAATAATAAGAATGTAGCGAGTTATGAATAGTTTACAGTTACACAAAGAAAACATTTCAAATAAGATGAAGTATTTATTTATGTTTGAATTATTGTAAATGTACATCATCAATATTTTTTTGTGTTTACATTAAAATCAATGCACAGTATTAATCTAATTACTTTGAAATTAATGTACATCATACATTTAGTTAATCATAAATAAACATCTACATTAAAATCGACACATCTACTGTAAGCAATCAAATATGATTAGAAATCAACATCTGCAGTAAAAATAATTCATCTAGTGCAAGCAATCAAATAGGAATATAAATCAACAACTACACTGAAATCAATGCATCATATACAATCAATCAAAAAGGATTTGGACTCGACATCTACATTAAAATCAATTCATCTATTTCAATGAAAACCAAAATATTCATAAGATGCAAGAGTTTGTCTCCCTTCGTCTCTTTATCTCTCTGTCCACCCGTCGTTTATATCTATATTTCCCTCCATATTTCCTTCTTTATCTCTCTATCTCTTCTCCCCCGCCCCCCAAACACACATGCTCTCTCTCCCCATATCTATCTATCTTTCCCTCTCTTTGTGTGTGTCTCTCTCTTCTTCCCTCTCTCCACCCTCCATATATATCTCTATCTCCCTTCCTCTCTCCTTCTTTGTATCTCTATCCCTTCCCCCAAACATACACACTCTCTCTCCCACCCTCTTCATCTCCATCTCTCTCTCTTTCCCTTGCCCCCCTCTCTCTCATGTCCTACTCTCCTCTCTCCCTCACTCTCTCTCCATCTGTCCCTTGTATCTTGAGCTCTGTCTCCACCTTTATGTCTTTATGTATTTCTTCTTCCCTCCCTCCATCTCTTATCAAGTAGGATTAGGAATCAACATCTACAATAAAATAAATGCATTTATTTTAGTGAAAAACCAAAATATGCATAAGATGAAAGAGTATGTCTCCCTCTTGTTCTTTGTCTCTCTCTTCTTCCCTCTCTCTTCAATGATATCCTCAAATCATTTTTATGATATTTGGCAGAGTAATAATCTAGACATCGTAGCCCTTGTGGATCTCTTCATTTCTGTCTTCATCAAGCTATCATTGGTTAGTTGTTCTAATTTTGATTTACAAAGAGCTTTTTGGTATATATACCAATATATATACCGACATATTACATTAGTATATATAGTGGGTATATATATTAGTATATATACCAATATAGTATGCTAATATATATACTAGCATATATACCAACACACATATACATAAACCTATATACATATAATAGTATATATGCATATAATTGTATACATATGAAAGTATAAAAGTATACCACTCAATCCTAATCATTTTGCAGTGTCTAATTCCTTCTAATTCTCCCCTAACCATAGTTAATGCCTCAAGGACCCTGATCCTTTAAGGATTCATCAAGGACCCAAGGGACCTATTTTCTTGCCTTAACCTTGACGAGTGCCTTAAGAGACCCATCCTAGTACACAAGACTTCATAATGGTATACATATTCCACATTGAGGCCAAGATCACCTCTAAAGGGTTCATATTATGGTTTGAGGTCATTTCTTCTTATCTCTTCTTACACATGTATCTACTATGCAAAAATTCATAATCATGTCCATATCCATCTTGTATCACAAAGATACATTTAAAAAAAAACCTGTTGTGGTCATGGCCTTGATCATGGCCCTTCATCTCAAGAAAGTTAAGTTAGAGTCCCTAAATTTATTCCTCAACCATGGTCTCAAACTCATCCCTAGTTCACAAAACTTCAAATTATTCCTATTGCACAAAACCCCATATCAATGCCTATATCCCACATTAAGAATGATGATATCCTATAAAATGTATGTTTTATGATTTTGTGTCTTGTTCATGTCCCTTAGTTCCTAGAGGCTTCATCTAGAGCCTAAGGGTCTTATTTTTCTCCCTTGCCCATTGGAAAGGCCTTGAGACCCATTTATATAATACAAGTAATTATAGCAACAACCATATTCCAGTTAAAGGACAAATATCCTCATTTTCCAAACTTGTCCAATGAGGACCAACACTAGTATACATACATAAATATCTATTCAATATATGTGCGTTGGGATTTATAATAGTTGTATGTATCAATATATATATGCATAATATGTTTTTATATATCCGTATGTGTATGTGTTGTATATATAATAGTTACATGTGTCAATATATGGGTTAGTATATATATTGACATATTGTTAGGTGTGTGTGTGTGTATGTGTGTGTATAACCTAGTTATATACTAGGTATACGTGTTTATATATATACAAATATATTTATAACTATATATACATGAAAATAATGTTATATATATAACATATATTATATATAACAACATGATATGGCAATATATATACTAACATATTATGTTGATATTTATACTAGTATATATATTGAATACATATTGTGTTGATATACCAATGACAGTCCTCAATGGGTAAGCACAATACAAATATAGATTAAGAGATTAATACTTTAAATTAGGGTTGTAAAAGCATCATAACATGGTATATTTTAATCCTTCAATCCTTATATTATTTTCATCTATTAAGAAAATTTTATGTGGTTGTCCTTGAGATGCTAGTGGCTTCCTTTAAATCATGGTTATGTTGAATTTTACTTTGGCCCTAGATCCGATCTATGGCTAACTAGGCACAAAAGCACATTAGAAACCCCAGAACTTAAGCGCTTTGCATATCATAAATCTACAACAGTAAAATCAATAAAGTACAAAGAGATATTGATCCCAAAACTCAAAATTTTTATTAGTCCATTAATTAAAGAATTGCAAGGATCTTGTACCAACAATCATGGCCTTTTAGAACAATAGTATAACTAGTATACACAATATCCCTTAGATCCATTAGATCCTGAATCTTCCCATCACATCAAGGAAAAAAATACATGACTTACTTTTTATATCTCTCCTTTTCCTCTAGCCCTTTATGTCCTATTGTCCTTGGGTGTCCTTTGCATCCATCGTACAATGATTTGGCTCCTTTTAGATCTTTGTCATTCACAACTACTCACAACAAGTCATATCCTTCAGACTTCTTGTATATATCAACTCCAAAATACTTCAGCCACTCACAATGGAATTTTTACTTTAAGACCATTGTATCTAGGCCCACAAAACACATTGTTCACACTTCAACTTGTGAATACAATTCACAAATAACTTAGCAAACCTTCTTATTATAGAACAAACACTTCCTATCCACACTAGCTAGCCTCCTTCCTAGTCTGATTCACTTTGGCCTTCCTTCTCTCATTGGTCTGAGGCTTTTAGCCTCTTTATCTTCCATAAGAAACCCTTTGGCCCTACTGCAAGACAAGTTTGAGGCCTTAATGAACCTCTTTGTGCACTACATAAGACCTTTCGACTTTGCTATAATAAATATGAGGTTCTTCTAGACCTCCTATTGCATACTTAGGGCTTCAACCCTCCTTCAAGATACCAAAAAACATATGACCAACATATAAGACTTCTTCTCAACTCAGAACCACAAAGATCACTTGACCTTCCTTGGAAAGACATATATTTTCAAGCTCGATCTCTTCTTGAAATTTTGTGGCTCACTTTCTGAGATCTATTCTCTCAAGGATGGATTATTGTCTAGGCTTGACTGTCCTTCATGGTAGGTCTCAGCGTACCCTCAGGAACCCTCAATCCCTTTCATTCAACTGCTTGTACAATATGTGGCCACTGTTAAGCATGGACAAACCTTCTTTGTGGCTATGGTTAGCCCTCTCCTTTCCACGATAGCCTTGACCCTCCATGCTCCTTCTGCAACATAGAAAGGGGTTCATCCAACCCTCTTCTAGGGCTCAAATCACCCACATATTATGCTAACAATCAACAAACAAAATTGATCCCTTATTATTCTTGAGGAGAGATTCTCAACCTCTTCTCTAGGATAAAATTCGTATTCAAGAACTGAACTAGACCATAAATTCATCCTCCATTAGTTGTGGATCACTTTAGGGCTTCTAATATCACATTCTTGCCTTACCTTCTCCACACATGAAGTCCTTCTCATGTGTGTGTGTGTGTTGATCCTCTCCTTAGGCTCTCTATTTATATTTTTCTCTAGGGGTGCATTTAGGACAACTCTATATCTTAGGGTTTTCACTCTCTTACCCTTAGAATAAAAAATTCATTTCTTTTAGGTCCCAAACCCACTGTTTTGGGTCCAAAACCTAAACCTTGGGTAAATTGTCCAACCAATTACTCTTGGTGGGTTTCCTTCTCTCGGAAATACCTTCTGAGCTACCCAACATTCCAACACTCCCTCTTGGTGAGGAGGGCATTTCCTTCACACTTCCATCTCCATGACTTTCCTTACATATCCATGATTGTCCTTGCATGAGTCATAAATTTCCTTTCCATAATCATATATGTTTTCGCATCTGCCACGTCTTATTTATATTTGGCGAAGCTTTGTCTCGCATGGTGGGGGTATGAGGGAGGTCGACATCCTGGAGGTCAGATGTGGAAAATAACAAACTTCATATTTTTTCAGGTATTCTCTCGCGTGGTGTTATAGTCTGGAGTCGGAAGGTTGGGCAGATGGCAAGTATTTTTTGTGAAATAGAAAGGCATGATGCCTGACCTTGGAAAGGGGTGGCAAGTTGTGTGGTCTAAGGTGGGGGAAATTTTGATATATAATGTATAACACAAGAGATAGCGCGAGGTCAATGCACTATGTAGTTAGGCTAAAAGGGAAGTTGGGAGTCAAAAGAATGGAAATACGGGGAAGTCAAGAGTTGGGAGGTCAAGGCGGGAGAATTCTCTTATGTTGTGTTGCAGTGTTCGACCTCCGACCATGTGACTTGCCTCCAACCTCTGACCTCTGAAGACTTTTCATTCGAAAATGTCTTATGTCTGACCTTCGACCTTCGAAAGTGGTGGCGAGTAGGCTTCTCAAAAGTCGGGATGTTGATCATGTATTGTTTATTGTAGAGGATAAAAGAAGCCCCATGTGGAGCTTGGTCAAGTTAAGAGGGAGGTCGATAGGACAAAAAGGAGGCAAATCGGGAGGTTGGGATGAGAGGCAAGTCAGGATTCGATAGGTCAGGGCCTACGATTTTAGTTTTGTTCTATTGCGATATGTGGCCCGACGCCAGTTAAGACGGAAGTCAGAAGGTCAAGAACATTAGTGTTGTTATTTGAAATAGAAAGGTCTGACCTTTAACCTCCAACTTACATGTAAATATAATTTTATTTTATTTTAATTTGAATTTAATAATAATAATAATAAAATTAATATTTTAGTTTATCTTTTAAATTATTATTTTATATGTTGCAATTTTCTTTCAAGTTTTTCAAGTTTACTTTTTAGTATGGAAATTTTTTATATTTTTTTCAGAGTTCAAGGAATTTACTTTTTTTCTATTTTCTTTTTTGCTTTTTTCAGAAATTTCTATATTTTTAGGAGTTGAGAATTTAGAAAATAGCTCCTTAAATAATAGGAATTTTTTTTTTTGGGTTACTTTTTCAGAAATTTCTATATTTTTAGTAGTTGAAAATTTAGAAAATAACTCATTAAATAATAATAATAATAATAGTAGTTAGAATATAAATATATTTATTATAAATTTCTTTATATAATTATAATTTATGTCAATAATAATATTATTAAGCAGCCTTATTCAGTAGGGTTACCTTGCCTACATCACCCAATAGACTCTCACAATGAAAATCCCAACTACACTTGCTTTAGGAAGTCACGAGACCTATGTTTAAAGACATAATTTTATCTATCGAAACCTATAAAAATATTATTTTTAAATATTATTATTATTATTATTATTATAATAATACAATTTATTTATTTTTAATTTTTATATTTATTTTTTAATAATAAATTTAAATTTAATAATAATAATAATAATAAGCACTATTGTCTATTTCAACCACATTTACCAATGTGGTTGTGAATATGATTGATTCGTATATCCCGCTTACCAATCAAATTTATCAAAATAAATGTGGTTGTGGTAGTGTTTCTTATATAACAAAAATTATATTTTTTCTTAATAAAAATAATTTTAATTTTCTTTTAATTGTATATACATATCAACCTTTATATTTTGATAAATTATCTTATTTCATATTATAAATTTATTAAAATTTTCTACACAATTAATATAAAATATCTTTTAATATACTTGTTTTTTATTAAACTTGTTCATACATATAAACATCATCACATATATTATATTAACATGTTATACACATGCAACAAACATACTATCCATTGTAATAACAATTTACAAATTGAATTATAATACTCCTCTCTATCATTAAACTATATGCAATCCTATATAATGCTCTTACATATTTAATGAATATTTTGCTTACATTTTTAATAAATATTTCATTTTAGTATTAATAAAATATTCTTATAAAAAATAATTCTTAATCAACTTAAATTATTACATTTATTATAAAATTTTAAATTTTTAAATAAATAAAAATAAAAATAATAAATATTAAAACGATAAAAATACTTGAATTTTAAATATTACATATCATTCCAAATCTTACATGTTCACTACCAATAACAAACATGTTCACTACCAATATTTATAATCATCACTAAATTTTCTTTTAACCAATATTTCTAATAATCACTAAATTTTGTGTAATCGAGAAGCCAAGGATAAATTACAATGAATTTGCGTCTGCATTATACAATAAACAAATAAAAAAGTATGGGTATTAAGATCCAAAACTATGAAGCAATCAATAGACTCATAGCTGTATAAAAATTGCATGCTCACACTGAGATGGTCAAATCTAGTTTGGCTCTCGACTAAATTTCACTATGCTCATATGTCCTCGATCAGTTGATGCATGAACACTTCGTCACACATTTAGGTTTCGAGAAACGACAGAGAGTGTAAGAGTTCATTTGCTCCAACCATTTTTTTGGATGTGTATCTCCAAGTCTAAATCTTAGACTATAAAAGCTGAATTATATAAGAATGTTATTGTTTTTTCAATATTTTAATTTTTTTATTTTTTTTGGTATAATTTGCAATTATGTTTTGGATTTATTAACGACTCTCCCAAAGCTAGTGCGAGAGACCCTTTTTTTGGATTTCGTATCTTAAAGTCTATCTTTTAAACTATAAAAGCTAAAAAGACATAAGACACAAGGATGTTATTTTTTTCAATATGAGAATTTCTTTTATTTTATTTTAAAATTTTGTGAATTTTGTTTTCAGTTATATTTGGATTTCTTAAATTAATATTTATTTGTTTATAATGTTGCAGTTTATTTAGGATAAACAAGAATTTTGTTCTCTTTAAAAAATATCCTCAACAATTAATATGATTGCACGAGAGGTGCTCTACAGCTGGTGAACTTGTAAACATAAATGAAAACCTAAACTTAATGTTTAATATTTAACATTTTTATTCTAATGTCGGTCTTATTTAAAAGTCAATCTAATTATTATACACAATTTAATTATTATTATGTATACGCACAATATAAATTTAAAATACAAAGAGGTTTAAGAACACTAAAAAAAGAGGTATGGTAAATAAATAAAAGGTCTTTTTGTATTTACTCTATAAACATTTTTATACTTACTAATACTCAAAAAAGAGGTTTTATTTAGGTGATGCCTATGGGACAAATTATTATTAATACCATGCAAAAAAAATACTATTAACCCTAATATTAATATTAAATTATTATTATTATTAAATTTAATATTTATATTAATATATTATAATATTAATATTATTAAATTAAATTTGGATTAATACAATATTAAATTTATTATATTATAATATATATTAATATATCATGATATATATTAACTCTAGAAATATATATGGCAGGGAAAAACAAAGACATAGAGTGATAGAGGTCGAGAGATAGGGGGAGTGACAAGGTATAGATGGACATAAACTGAAGGAGAGGGAGGGAGAGGAGTGAAAGAGGTAAATAAGGGTAAGAGAGGGTGAGGAAGACACAAAGATGGAGGGGGGAGAGGGAGGAGGAGAGAGGGAGGGAGATAGTGAGGGGATTGGAGGGGAGGGAGATAGAGACAGAGAGACAGAGATGGGGGAATGGAGAGAAAGGTAGGAGAGAAAGGGAGAGAGAGCAAGGATGAGAGAGAGAACTTACGAGAGAGGAGGAAAGAGGGAGGGATAAAGAGATGGAGTTGGAGGTGGATAGAGGGATGGAAGAAGAAAGACATAGAGAATGAGAAGTTGAGTGAAATAGGGAGTGACAAGGGAGAGATGGAGAGAGAGAGTGTATGTTTATGGTTGAGATAAATAGAAAAATAAGGAGAGATAGAGAGAAGGGGGGAGAGAAGGAGAGATAAGGAGAGAGGGAGGGAAAAAGTAACATAGTTGGAGAGAGAGAGAGATGGTGGAAGAGAGAGCATTGGAGGGGAGAGAGAGAGAGATGGTGGAAGAGAGAGCATTGAAGGAGAGAGAGAGAGGAATTGAGGTCAAAGAGAGAGAGAGATAGTGATGGGGAAGAAAGAGGGAGGTAGGAGAGAAAGGGAGAGAGAGGAAGAACGAGAGACGAGACTTGAGAGAGAGGAGGAGAGTGATGGGGGAAGAGAGAGGATTGGAGGGCAGAGAGAGAGGTAGAGAGAGGGAGGGCGAGAGGAGGAGAGACGGAGGGATAGGGATATGAAGTTGGAAGGGAAGAGAGGGAGGGATAGGGAGATGGAGTTGGAAGGGAAGAAAGGGAGGGAAGAAGAAATACATAGAGAGTGAGAAGTGAAGAGAGAGAGAGGGAGCGACAAGGGAGAGATGGAGAGAGTGTGTATATGTTTGGGGGTGAGATAAAGACACAAAGAAGGAGAGATGGAGAGAATGGGGGAGAGAGGAGAGAGGGATAGATATAGTAACATAGTTGGAGAGAGAGAGGGAGAGAGGTGGGAGAGAAAGGGAGAGAGAGGAAGTAAGAGAGGGAGGTTGTGAGAGAGTTGAGAGAAGGAGGGAAAGAGAGATGGAGTGGGAGGGGCAGAGAGAGGGAGGTAAGAATAAAGAAATGGAGAGAGAAAGGTGGAGAGAGAGAGGGAGCGATAAGGAAGTTGGAGAGAGGGGGAGAGAGGACAATAGGAGGGAAGAGAGATATAAGTGGGGGAGAGGGAGAGGGGGGGGAGAGAGAGAGAGGGATAGAGAGATAGATTGGAGAAAGAGAGTGCATTTTTTGGGGGTGATATAGAGAGACAAGGGGAGATAGAGATATAGATGGAAAGTGAAGAGAGGTAAGAAGAGAGAGATGGAGAGAGGAAGGGAGGGGAAAAGAGATTGATAGATATGGAGTGAGAGAGCACGTGTGTTTGGGGGGTTGAGATAGAGAGACAAAGAAGGATAGATGGAGTGAGATATAGATATAGATGGAGGGAGGGAGAGGGAAGGATATATTTTTCACTAGACGCATTGATTTCAGTGTTGATGATGATTTCTAATTCTATTTGATTTCTTTCACTAGACGTGTTGATTTTAGTGTATATGTTGATTTTTAATGATATGTGATTGCATACACTAGATGAATTGATTTTAATGTAGATGATTTATAATCCTATTTGATTGCTTGCACTAAGTGCAATGATTTTGGTGCAGATGATGATTTCTAATCTTATTTGATTGCTTGCATTAGATGCATTGATTTCAATTTAGATGTTGATTTCTAATAATATTTCATTACTTGCACTAGATGTATTTATTTCAATGTAGATGATTTCTAATACTGTTTGATTACTTCAACTAAATGCATTGATTTCAGTGTAGATGGTGATTTCTAATCCTATTTCATTGCTTGCACTAGATGCATTGATTTCAGTGTAGATGTTGGTTTCCTATTTGTTTACTTTCACTAGATGCATTCATTTTAGTGTATATTTTGGTTTATAATCCTATTTTCTTACTTGCACTAGATTAATTGATTTGAGTGTAAATTTTTATTTCTAATCCTTTTTTTTTTTTTGAATAAGTCTACTTCTATTATTGATACAAAAATTTTACAATGAGGCGGAAGCCTCAAGAGGTCTAGCCTGGAAAATGGCTTTCTCGCATGACAAATTTGGAAAATAATCCACTGAAGCAAGCATCAGAACGCCTAGATCTAGAACTATTACCAGAGCCTTTAAACCGTAACCGCTTTGACAAAATGAATACTGTATGGAATCCCAAAACTGCTTAACAGGGGTGAAACTATTGACTCGAACTGTTGACATAGACAGAGACCAACTGAACTGAGACAGAAAACACCAGAGCATTTCCTTTGAACAGACACGATAATTTCAAAAAGAACGACAACCTGTTCAGGCATCATGAGCATTGGAGGGCGATTCTTCCACAATTGGATAGCCGAAAATTGAGAGGTCGTCCTCATCATAGGGAAGGCCCTTTTCTTTTGGTGGACTCCCATTGCCTAGAGGATTTGAACGCGCCGCAGTAGGTTGGATCTGGAATGCAGAATTCTGTGGGATTTCACATTGCTGGCACTGATTCTGAGAGGTGCTTGGAAAGTCATCAACCCCTGGCTTCGGTGGAGCATGAGGAGGAGCCGAAACCATGCCTGCTATGCCCTCACTTAACTGAATTGTAACTGTGGCTATGAAAGAATGATTGCTTAGCATGCAAGGAATTTGAAAGCGGGCCAAATGCTCATGAGTGTGATGGGAGCTTGAAGTTGCCACCCATTTTCCCCTGCCTCGACCTCGCCCACGTCTGGGAGCAGGATGACTCTTAGAGGAAGAGCCAGTGAATGTATCAGCTGAAGAGAACGAGGCATGGTGCAAAGGACGACCACGAACTCCACCCCTGCGACAACCCATTCTTTGTCGCGGGATAGTCATGTTGCCTCGAGAGTAAAGTGCAGGAACAACAATGCTAAGGTGAATAGGGGAGATGGGAAGGGGACAATTTAACAAGATGGATGGAGAATTAAGAGAGCGGGAAGGCATACATCTGAGGAGAATGTTGTAGGGGCAGTAGCGAACCAAGAAAACCATAAAATTAGTTGCTCCACTAGCCTGAAACCTCCACCAAACAGAGCATAGCACCTGCGAGTAGGCCTAAAATGCGAGAGAATGGAATGGAGCTGAAATGGATATGCGCCATCTGATTTGAGCAGGGGAGCCTGTGTAAAATGTCATGCCTCATTAACTCTGCTTTGGATGAGCTCTCCGGAATATTGAATGCCAGCCGCAGATGAAGCCAGATGGCACAAGAAGTACTCCACGCATCGACTACTCCCGCCGCCATCGTCCTGTTAGTTGTCCCGATCACCCGCATCCGGGAGGGATAGATCTTGATGCACCAGAAGAGTGCATTTGTGTTTGAGTTGCTCATCATTATATCTGCTTAGAGGACCAGAGAAGAAAGGGAGTTGTTGATCAGATCCCTGGTTAGACAGTCTATCCGCTACTTTGTTTACAGATCGCCGAACATGTTGGAAAGTAACACTGTGAGGAGACCTTAGCCAATCTTCAATTTTCTCTAGTCTGCTTAGGAGCCTCCAACTGGAGGCGATCTTTCCAGCTGATGTGCCTGATTGGATCCGAGAAATCGCTTCAATGAGGATTTGTGAGTCCCCTTCTATCACTAGAGGAAAGAGGTTTTCAGTTGCAGTTGTGCAGATGCCCTTCCATAAGCCCTCCAGCTCAGCAGCATTGTTGGTATCTCTTCCTATCGAGCCATGATAAATGTGGAGAGTCGTGCCCTCAGCATTTCTGAAAATACCTCCATATCCCGCCAGCCCCGGATTTCCCTTGGCAGCACCATCGAAGTTTAATTTCATGGTCTGAAAGACAGGAGGAGACCAATGATGGGGGGATTCAGAATGAATGGAGGGATTTAGGGAGGCTTGAGCAGAGAAGGTGAGATTCAGATTCCAATTATCTAGTACTAGGCGTTCCTGAGGCGTCGATGGCAGATCCGAGTTTTGCGAATGTTTCAGAGCCAACGTTTCTTGAATACGCTGTTTAAGGAGAAGCCAGAGGGAGTCCAGGGGCGAATGGAGATTTTTAAAGATCCTGTTGTTCCTCTGCTTCCATAAGGTCCAATAGACAAAACCTGGAATAAGGATCCATAGGGAGTTGAGGACTGGACTTTGGAAGGGTTACAGAGGCCAATTCCTGATAGTATTTGTGATATTTCCTACTTGTCTTCCTGATCTTCTATTGCACAGAGCAATTCTCTCCCATAGATCTGCAGCTAGTGGACAGGTATCCAAAAGGTGCACGATGGTTTCTGGGTGGCTATTGCAATTGGGGCATCTAGAAGGCCCGATGAAACCTCGCTTTTGAAGATTATCCCAGGTGAGGATCCGTTGTTTGCTTAATAGCCATAGGAACGTGGAGACTTTTGGCCAAATACTTGGTTGCCAGATACTGTCCCAAAGCTGATCGTTTACTATCTGCTCTGGCTGATAGAGAATTTGGTATGCCTCCCTGGTTGTGAATGTCCCTTTTGGTGTATATCCCCATCGGATTTTGTCCCTTTGATCCGAGAGCTTGATTTTCCTCAGGTTGAGCTCCTGATCAATCTCTTCAAAGGTTTCCTCTTGCCAGTTGACTTGCCATGTGCCTGCTGATCTCCATTGTTGATAGCCTTGAAGGGAGTGTTGCTACTAGAATTGATAAACCTGGGTTTGATCACTGTGTTGCATGGTATCTTGCCATTTGGGTTTATGGAAAAGAGTAGCAAGTTTGGGGAGCTACTGCCAGGAGTCTTCCCAAAATCTTGCTGTGGTACCAGAGTGTCTTTCCCAAAAACTGTGTGCTTGAATGAAGACGCTGTGTTTTCTGGCAGCGTTCTAAATTAAAGAGCCCGGGATGGTGATGTTTATGCGAATGAGCTCCTCCGGGGGCCTTCCTGGGGCATACTAAGCGTGCCATATGCGAGCCCAAGCAGAGTGCGGATTGGAGACCCATTTCCACCAGATTCTAGCGCCCATAGTGTTGTTGCTGTGGAGGGGATCCCTAAGACCAATTCCACCAGCTGATTTCGGTAAGCAGACCTCAGTCCATTTGACAAGGGCCCATTTTCTGTTGAGACCTGAGGAGCCCCATAAAAATTCCTTTGGAGATTATGAATTCTCTTCAGAACCCATTTGGGAGCTGCCAATATGGAGAATAAATACAAGGGCATGGCTTGAAGAACGGATTTTATGAGAATGAGCCTGCTGGCGATATTGAGAGAGTGGAATGTCCAGGAGGAAAGCCTGGATTCTAGTTTGTCAAGGAGAGTTCTCTGGGAGGCATGCTTTATGGCAGAGATTATCAGGGGAGCACCACGGTATTTTGAGGGAAGCGTAGCTATGGGGTACCCCAAGATCCTGGCTATATTCTTTTGAGAAAGACTGGGAGTATTGAAAAAGAAGAGCTAGGATTTGGCAGCATTGATGGAGGTGCCTGAGGCTTCGGAAAATAGATTAAGAAGGTCAAGGAGGACATAGGCCTCATGAACAGAAGGATGGCCAAAGAGCATTGTATCATCAACAAACTGTTGGTGAGAGAGGGGAGAAAGTCCATGGAGAGAAATGCCCTTTAGAGAGTGAGAGGAGATCGCGGAGTGAAGGAGACGACTGAGACCTTCAGCCATAAGCACAAAGAGGAATGGAGAGAGAGGGTCACCTTGGCGAATGCCATGGGAGGGACGGAAAGGCGAGGAGGGGGAACCGTTTAGAAGGATGGAATAACTGGGGGAGGAAATCAGATTCATGAGCCAACGCATCCAGGTAGCACTGAAGCCAAAAGCTAAAAGCATTTGATTGATTTAGGACCAACTGAGTTTATAGAATGCTTTGGAAAGATTAAGCTTGAGAATCATACCTGGCTTTTTTAGAACCTTGAGCGAATGAATCACTTTGTGTGAAAGCATGATGCCATCCAGAATCTGGCGCCCTTCAACATACCCTGTCTGCTCTGGAGAGATGAGGAGAGGGAGGAGAGGTTTTAGCATGTTTGCCAGTATTTTTGAGATGAGTTTGTAGATTAAGTTACAGAGGGCAATAGGCCTGTATTTATCTGGAGTGCTGGAATCTTCCACCTTAGGCATAAGCACTAGAAGGTGGAATTAAGAGAGGGGAGGATCCAGTGCATCAATCTTGCCTCTTCTACAAGTTCCCATACCTCTGTTTTAATGTGCTCCCAAAAGGCATGGAAAAAATTGGCTGTAAAGCCATCAGGTCCTGGCGCTTTGCCGTCTTTTAATTGGGCTAGCGCATCCTCCACCTCCTGCATTGATATTGGCAAGAGCAACGTTTTTTTGTGGTCCTCCATGATGATCTTTGGGATATGTTGCGTAATAGATTGTATTGCCGGTGTTCTGCTACCTGGGGGCTCTTTCAGGATGTCCTGAAAGTACTCTTTGAATTCTTGTTCCATTTCTTCATGCGCTTCTAGTCATTCTCCTTGCTTATTGTTGATGAAGGCGATGTGATTGTGCATTCTCCTTTGAACTGTGGTTCTATGGAAGAATTTGGTGTTTTTCTCTCCATCCTTGAGCCATCTGACCCTGGATTTTTGGCGCCACAACGTTTCTTCTTGCTTCCGTCGAGTTTCAATCTTGGCTAGGAGTGACTTCTCCTGTAGCGCATAGTCTTCGGTTCTGCCCTCATAGATAATGTGCTGTTGTAGAGTATTCATTTGCTCCTCCAACAACTTCTGATGATTGAAAATATTTCCAAACTGGGTACGATTCCAGGATTTGATCGCTTGTTTGAGAAATTTTAGCTTCTGCTGAAACTGGTACATTTTGGCTCCTTCTGGGGGATTGAATGATTTCCAGGCATCGAGTACCACATCTTTAAAATTAGGATGTGAAAACCAAAATGCTTCAAAGCAAAATGGTCTATTGCTCTTGACACCCGATCGCAACCATTGTAATAAGATGGGCCAGTGATCGGAGCCTGCTTGAGGCAAGTTGGAGGCGTGGAAGTCTCCTCCCATGTGAATAGCATTGTCCGTCATGAGAAATCAATCCAGTCTGGAAGAAATTTGTTGTGAACCCTGTCTTTTATTGGTCCATGTAAAAATGTCGTTGGATGTCTGAAGGTCCATCAATTGATTCCGGTGAATGAAGTCTTTGAGGCTGTTACTATCTTCATCCAGTCTCGAGCGTCCGCCAGACTTTTCCTCCAGAGAGGTAATGATATTAAAATCACCCCCACATATCCAGAAGGGAAAGCATCTGTTAGCATTGAGTTCAAAAATAGTTTCAAGCAGATCCAGTTTTTTCTGTAGTTCTTGTGGAAAATACATATTGGATAGATGACCATGGCTATTTGTTCCAATAAGGTGGAAGGTGGATTGTATGAAGAAATGGGAGGCATGAAAGTCATGAAGGTAGAGTTCTTGAGGATTCCATATAATTGCAAGCCCTCCAGAAGCTCCAGAGGCATCTACAGAGACTAACCTGCATCTTGGCCAGGCTTTATTTAGTATTTTTTCTAGAACTATGCTATTGCATTTTGTTTCTTGAAGGTAGATTATAGAAGGCCTGTCTTGCTGAATCATGTTTTTGATCATCCTGTGTTTTGCAGGGCTATTGAGCCCTCACACATTCCATGAGACTAACTTCATGGGGAACTATGGGGAAGAGCTTTTTAGAACTTGGTCAGCTTGGGGAATCTACCAGAATCCACCAACATTTCTCCAAGGATGATAGTTCTCTACAGATCTGTCTTGCATCCACGCTTCTTTGTCTCTTTCAAGATTTTTTTCCCATCCCAATGACTGCTTGCTTGAATGCCTAGATATTTGTTTTGCTTTGCTCTGGTTAACACTTCTTCTAGCCTTTCTATCTCACGGGTATGTATATTGCTGTATTCCTTTTGTCTGCATGCTGCGTCTAGCTTAAGTATGTCCAGACCTACCAGATCCACACTTTCTGGTTCCTCCTCCATATGGATCGGAGTGTTCTGTTCTTCCTCCTTTGAATGTTGTTGCATGCTTAGTGCCAAGGTTGCGTCTAACTCCATGTTGGAGGATGCTGGATCTGTGTCTTTGTCTTAAATAGAATTGGATGTGGAGGCTGGGGTGATGATGGCTTTGGAGTTCTGGAGGGGATTTGAAGACTTGGGTGAATGAGGGGGCGACGAGGGATATGGACCTGCAAGGGGGATTGAGGGGTTGTCCTCCATGCCATCCGAGGCAGTCAGGATATCAAAACTATTTGGGGTTGTAGGTTTCTTGAGATTTTCAGGGTCCACAAGGGGTCTCTTAGCATGCCTTCTTCTATTTGGGACTTTTGTAAAACCCTCAGCATCTTTACTTGCTTCCATGACAGTATTTTTGGACTGCAGATTCAGAGGGCAATCCCTAAAGAGATGGCCATGTTCATGGCACTTCCTACAGCGAAAGGGATTATGCTTGTAGTCTATAGTTTGAACCCATTCATAATCATCGTGAAATAATCTTACCGAGTTAGTCAAAGCTTTGGCTAGATGCATGTGGACACAGATCCTAGCGTATGAGGTGTATCTTCGACTTTTTGTCTCCTCTGCCACTTTGATGAAGCCCCCTAAGTTGTTTCCAATGTTCTTCAGGGTATCCTCATTCCAGTATTCCAATGGGAGAGAGTACATTTGGATCCATACAGGAGCCCAGTTAAAGTCTTCCTTGTCTGGATTGAGACTCTCAACCCAATCACACAGGTACACGCCGACAGAGTTAAAGAAGTACGGGCCACCTTCGAAGATACGCGTTTTATCCTCCAGACAGTTGAAAGTAGTGGTAAAGAAGCCTTTAGGTCCAAGGTGCAGAGTAACTTGACCTTTTGGCTTCCACTTGGAAGCAATCCAACCTTGCAAGGCTTTTTTAGTAGGCCAGAAGCCTAGAAACTTGCCTATGAGGGCATGATCCCGCATGTATTGAATCTCGTTGTTGATGCGCTGACTGGGGAGATCTATTTTGATTCTTTCTGCCATTTTGGGGATGCATGTAGCAGAGGAAGCTCTGGGTCTTGCCGTGAATTTGTTCTGGTCAGAGCCTTTGTCTTTAGCCCTAGATGGGCTGGTATCGAAGTTGCCTTCATCATTTGTGACTTGATCATTTTCCTGCTCTGCCAGCTGTTCAGAACCGGTTGAGTTCAGGATTTTGATTGTAAGGGGGAGAGGGGGCCGTGCTCGCCCCTCTAGAGAGCGGCATCATGGTGTCGTCAGTAGAAGGGCCAGCGTCTGGAGAATGAGAGCGCTTTGGTGGAGAAGGTCAGGAGTGTAGAATCCTAGCTGTGCATGTCAGCTCCGAGCTCAGGGTCCTTCAGCGCTGCATAAACCATTTTATGTTAATCATTCAAAAGGTAGTGGGCTTGGCCCGGTTTAGACTAACTACTCACACGACGAGCTACGACCTTGCTCGGGATCGAACACAAGACTGGTCCGTCATGACGAGGCCGACTTTACCACTACGCCGCCTCCACGACCTTATTTCTAATCCTATTTGATTGCTTGCACTAGATGAATTTATTTCACTATAAATGTTGTTTTCTAATATTATTTGATTTCTTCCATTAGATGCATCGATTTCAGTGTAGATGTTGATTATTGATTTGATATAATTGGATGTATGATGGTACATTAATTTTAAAGTGATTGGATTAACATTGTGCATTGATTTCAATGTAAGTACAAAAAATTATTGACAATTTAAATTGATTTTTGTGTTATAGTAATTCAACTTATTAATATTGGAGAGAAAGAGAGATAAGGTATGATGTTTAGTACAATAGCTCGAGCTAAAGATTTAAATGGCTTATGGTATAACCTATCATTTTCATATAATCGGTATGAAAAGATGACAATTGATATGAAAAGATGACAAAAGTAACAAGGGTGACAATAAGAATAGTAGAAGAAAATAGTTTGAGATTAATCACAATGAAGACTATTTGTAATTGACAATATTCTTTTTATTCACATTTTCTATCATTCAACACTATTACATTGTCACTTTACATTCAACATTTTCATTTCATCATTTTTCATCATTAAAGTTATTAACAATATTTATCATCTCAACAAACTGAGGTAATTAAGCAAATTCAAAATTAAAATGAACAGATTAATTTGAGACATATTTAGCATATTTAAAATGATTATATTAATATTAGATGAATCTACATATTATTGATAAAATTAATCATATGTTCATTAGATTTTCTTTGGTCACAAATGACTAAAACCAGCCTAGATCCATCTTAACTTCAGATCTATCAAGCACAGAGAGGGATCAAATATCTCAAGGTGCAAACCTTTCCTAAGTTTTGCACTCAAAAAATAGGTTTGCACCTTGAGAGATTTGATCCCTCTCAGCACTTGATAGATCAGAAGTTAAGATGGATTTCGTTGGTTTATGAGCAGTTTATGAGCATTCACTTATCTTAGTGAAATGTAGACATAGTTTTAACTATATGAAAAATTTTAGGGGATAATATTTGTAAGTGAGCTAATTTTGCATATTTTTTCAAAAAGAAAGATTAGGGAATTTCCATTTTTTTCTAAAAATGATTAGCCCAAATTTTATAATATACAATTATTTTACCTTAAATATTGCCAAAGTTTTAGAGACATTGTATAGAAATTCATTAGAAATTTGAATACTTTTATTGAGATATCTCCAAATATTTATACTTTGGATATTAAGAACTAGTAAGATTCACTGAGGTTTTTTAACTTTAAAATCAATCCATCCTTAAAATTTTCTCTGTTTAACTATCATTTTCCTTCTCAATCTTAATTCTAATTCTAGTTTGTCTTTGGAATCCCTGTATTCATTATGGTTTTTTCTTTTAATCTCGATTCTAGTTTGTCTTATCTTTGCCTTCTTAATCTTAATTCTAGTTTGTCCTTCAAATTCATGTATTAGTTGTGCTACTTTGATATCTTCATGGATTGCATATTTTATTTTTGAACTATCAAGGAGAAACTTAAGTTGGGGATTCTTCTATCATCTCATTTTCCTCTACTCTAATTACCCTCAGTATGGTAATGTTAATGGGTGCAGTGGTGAACAACTCAGTGGCAAGAAATGCACCAGTACTTTGGGTCTCATTGCATGGAGAATCATTGGGTGAGTAATAAGTAACCCTTCCGGTAGAGTCAAGTCATGCATGTGGAAAAACCGTTAATTCTTTCTAATTAATAATTGTAACATGGCCTTTTCATGTAAAATAGTTGCAACATGGTCGTTCGAGTTCAAGTGGATTTTGTGGTTTCAGCGTGGTAATAATCGTCACTCTTCTGGTTAAATACAATTGTTCATTTTTATCTCTCTTATCAGGTAGTAATAATAGGTTGTCCAGTTCTTTGTTGACGACCTTTGATTACCATTTACCTATGTTTTCCTTTTTAGGTACTTTCCAGATCATTATGGCTTTATTCTCGTCACAGGCAATCCATAATTCCAGTTAGTTCTATTCTACTTAATTACCAAAGAATTTTCGAGTATTTCATTGGGTTTCATGAATCGCATTTCACAACTTCTTATACAAATGTTACATTCCTCGCTTGTGGGTATGGCTGATGGGACCAGCCCTTTACACTTCCGTATAAATATTTAATCGTTGATTGTTTTGTTATTAATTACATAGCTGGTTGACTTTATGGAACTGTACCATGGTGTTAATGATTTGAGGACAGGTGTCCTGGCCTTGGGGCCCGTTCCTTCATGCCTCTCACCAAACCCCCGAAACCCTAAGTCAGGTCATTTCACTACTATTTCACTCTGCTGCTTGTGAGGGAGGTCTCTGGTCCATTTGATCTGCTGCTCTACGAAACAAGGGTTATAGCTCTGGTTGTTTTACAGGGGTTTAGTCTCACCATGCCTGGACATGCTCTTTTATGAGGGTCTCCTCCTGCATATGCTTACGATGTTGCCTGTTCTATGCTCGTTTTCTCGGCTTTGGGTTTGGAACCCTCAATCTCGGTCTCTGGTTTCTATTTGGCTCGACTCCGGTTACGTTTTCAGCTGTAGAATTTTGTTATATGTTGTTGGTTTCAATGCACTTGCTCCTCTGTTTGATTGTTTGCTTGGTTTTTGCCACAGGTTGCGGTTGCGGAGTGGCTCGACTCTCGGCTCACAGTCGGCGGTTACCCAAAGGTAAATTTGCTTTCCATGCTAGTCTTTTTCTCCTCATTTTCTTCCGACGCTGACAGCTTTTTCTCCTTGTGGGCAGTGAACACTCTGCGACCGTAACCTCTGTTCGCGGTTTCTCTCCTCTAGTTCGCACGAGCTCGGCTTTCTCAGGTAAGCTCTGTTGGTCTTTCCCTCTGTTTTCAACCCCGTGTTTATGGCTTCATTTTATTGTTTCTAATGGCCTGCTTGTTGGCCATGCAGGTGCGCAACTAGGCTCCGTTTGTGGACCTCGCACCCTGACTCCTACGCTCGAACTGGGTAGGGTCGCTCCTTGAAAGCTCTTTGTTTTTTCGTTTGAGGGTTTTGCTGTTAGATGGGTTTATGGGACTGTTGTCGTGGTTTGTCTTTGACCTTGCTGTTTCTTGGCCTCACTGTGCCTGTAGCTCCACTGTATATTTATGGCTCCACTAGTTTAATTATGTTTGTAATGATATGGTCCTGTGGTGACCTCGCAGTGGTTTTTGGTACTGTCAACTCTGTTTTATTTGCTGGTCTCTGAACATTGAACTGTGGATGTTTGGCTTTGACATATATCTATATATATATATATATATCTATATATATATATACAGTGATTTTGGTAAATAAAATTTTGCAAAGGAAATTGTTATGAGTTTGATTCTATAACTATAGCTTTCTTTTCTTGGGTATTCCTTCGACAGTGGCTCTCTTGTTTCTCCCGTAAGCTTTCTCTGTTATCTTGATGACTTATTTGGATGCTCTCGCTTCTGTGACTATTGTTCGTTGTCTGTCATCATTATGCTATGGAAAAGAAAATTATTTTAACTGTATCACGTAGAAAAATACCTAAGCTGTAGTATGTATGGATTCAGATGTATATGTTCTTTAGAATGTCTCTATGCTTAACTCTATTCAATTCTATGATGGTAAAAAAAATTACAAAAGTTGTTTCTTTTTTTTGTTTTGTAGAGAACATTGGATAGTTATCAAACTGCCAGTAGTTACATTAGGTTTTTTCTGAATAACTGTCCTTTCTTGATTTGTAATCTAAAAGTAAACTTTAAATAAAACTAAAAATAAAAAAGTACGTAAGAAAACACTAACAGTGGGCTGAGACAGCCATTCCTAGAAATTTAAATGAAAATGAAAACTAACGAAAACTCAAACTGTTAGAAGAGACAAATGCCTAGCCATGACCTCCCTGAGCTAGATGCTCCTGCATGAGGCTCCCGGGGTAGGTGAAAATTCATGGCTCTGGTCCATAAGCTCCTCGATAGAATACCCTGCACGTTGTATCTGTCTTGCATCAAACCACGAACTGTCCTCAATGGGGCCATTCTTCCACTTGATGAGGTACTGTAGGTACTCCTTTCTTCGAGTCCGTCTGGCCACTTGTGTATCGAAGATCCCTTCAATTTCAAGTGGTTGAGCTGAAGGCATTTGTCTCATCCACGAACTACTCTCTCCCTGGGTATCCGACTTTGGCTGCACCAAACTGTCCTCTTCCGGACTGGCAGTGTATGGGAATAAATCTGCCACATTAAATATGGGCGATATTCCTATGCTTGGAGACAATTGCAGCTCATAGGCATTTGCAGAAAACTTGCGTAGAATTTTACAAGGTCCAATTTTTTTGAATTTCATCTTATTATATTTGCCCTTAGGAAATATTTCTTTGCGCATATGCGCTAGAACCTGATCCCCTACATTAAATTGTACCTCCCGTCGCTTTAGATCCGCTTTCTGTTTGTACCTTCGACTGTTGTCCTGTAATTTTGTCTTCACCTACTCATGTAAGTCATTAATTGCTCTTGCAAAGTCTTCCCCATCAGCACTTATTCTTTCTAATTGTCCCAAATCTCATAGCTCATGCACTCCTCAGGGATGCATTCCATACAAGGTCTGAAAAGGACTATTTCTTGTGCTTCGATTCGGTGAATTATTGTAAGCAAATTCCACTTGAGCAAGTACATGATCCCACATTCATGAATTTTCTCCAACTAGACTCCGCAATAGGCTTCCTAAACTTTGGTTTACTACCTTCGTCTTCCCATCAGCCTGTGGATGATAAGTGGCACTAAAATTTAACTTCGTGTCCAACTTTTTCCACAAGGTGCCACAGAAATGTCCTGTGAATTTCACATCCCTATCAGAAATAATGGACTTGGGTAAGTCGTGCAGTTTGACGACTTCAGTGAAAAGCAAGTGTGCTACATGGGTAGCATCACTGGTTTTCTACAAGGGATGAAGTGTGCCATCTTCGAGAATCGGTCCACCACCACCATGATGGAATCAAAATCCCGCTATGTTTTGGGCAGACACAAGACAAAGTCCAGACTGACTGAATCCCATGGTCTGTTTGGAATAGGCAAGGGTGTATACAACTCTGTGTTCTGACTGTGCCCTTTCGCCAACTAACATATCTTACACTTGGTCACATACCGCTGCACATCTCTTCGCATCTTCGGCCAGTAATAGAAATGACTAAGTTGATCCAAGGTCTTATCAATGCCAAAATGTCCAGCTAAACCTCCACTATGATTTTCCCGGATGACGTTCTCCCTCATCGAAAATTCTGGAACACACAGTTGTCCTCCCTTGAATAATAGCTCCTCCTGCAAGTTATAGTCCAGCCATGGACTATTGTTCCTCAACAAAGGATTATGGTAGGCTTCATAAGCCTCCTTAAAATCTGCATTTGTTTGATACAATTCCTTCAGGTGTTCAAATCCCAACACTTGTATCGTGCTCTCCTGCAAGAGTGAACTCTTCTGCTTAGTGCATCTACTACCTTGTTCACTTGACCACTGATATGCTTCAATATGAATGTAAAATTGTACAAGTACTCCACCCATTTTTCATGCTTGTGATTCAACTTATGTTGCTGCATAACATACTGTAATGCAGAATTATCAGATAATGTCTCCAATGCTTCAAGGCTTGGACGACGGCATAAAAATCCTTGTCAAAAGATGTATACTTTTGCCTGCTTTCATTTAATTTTTTGCTAAAATAGGCTACTAGTTTGTCTTCCTGGCTAAGTACGGCCCCAATGGCTGTACCACTGGCATCAAAATGAACTTGAAAAAGTTTGTTGAAATTAGAAAACCTCAAAATTGGCCTCTCAGTGATTTCTTCTTCAATATCTGGAAGCTCTTCTCTGCAGCTTCAGTCCACTGAAAAGGCTGACTTTCCTTTTTGATGGTATCCAACATAGGTGCGCAGGTTCCACTAAAATTCTTTATAAAATTGCGATAGAAACTTGCCAACCTATGAAAACTCTGAACTTTGAACAGACTCTTAGGCGATGGCCAGCTAAGTATAGCTGCAACTTTTTCTGGGTCCATTTTCAGCTCATCTTCTGCAATCAAAAAACCCAAATAGACTAACTCCTTCTGAAAGAAAGAACATTTTTTCAAATTTATCAGCAACTTGTTTTGCTACAACTTCTCTAGAACATATCAAACGTGTCGAAAATGTTCTTCCTCGGTCTTGCTGAAAATTAGTATATCGTCAAGATACACAATCACAAATTTCCCAATGAACTCCTTCAACATCTCATTCATCAGGCCCATAAAATTACTAGGGGCGTTACTCAACCCAAATGGCATCACCAGCCATTCATACAACCCTTCATTAGTTTTGAAAGCTGTTTTCCATTCATCCCCTTCTCTGATTCTAATCTGGTGGTATCCGCTCTTCAGATTTATCTTCGAAAAATATGCTGCCCCACTCAAACAGTCCATCATGTCATCCATTCGTGCCAAAGGAAACCTGCATTTGATAGTAATTTTATTTATTGCTCATGAATCTATACACATACGCCACTCGCCTCCTTTCTTGGGAGCTAAAACTGTCGAAACTTCACAGGGCTTAAACTTTCTTGTATCAAGCCTTTGTCCAACAATTACTATACCTACTTCTTGATCTTTTTGTTGTACTTGGGACTCATCCGGTAAGCAGCTTTATTCGGTAAACTAGCTCCAGGGATGAAATCTATGTGATGACTGATACTCGGCTTGGTGGTGACTTATCCAGTAAATCATCCACCATAATGTTTCTGAATTCCTGCAACATTTCCTCGTCATCTTCAATCTGTTTTAGAAATTCTTTTCCACCCACCAGTAGTACTTTTGTCCCACTAGTTTATGTTGTTTCTTCTTCCTTGATGGGTACTAGCGTATGCTTAATTCCATCCTTGACAAACTTGTAACAGTTTGTTTTCCCATCATGAAAAGCTTTTTGGTCATACTGCCATGGTCTACCTAGCAGAATATGACACACGTCCATGGGCATGATGTCACAAATCACTATGTCCCTATAATTGCTAATATGGAACTCCACCTAACACTGCTCATCTACTAGCAGTTGGTGATCCTTCTGTAACCACGACACCTTATAGGGAGTTGGGTGCTTCAACCTTTTTAACCCTAATTTCTCCACCATCTCTGTTGCCCTGATTATCATTGCTTCCACTGTCTATAATCAGTTTTTAGCATTTTCCATGTGACTTGCACATAGTCTGGAATAATGCCTTTCTTTGGGTTTGTTCAACTGTTTTCTTTACCGGTTTCAGTAGTACCTTGTTCAATACTAAGGCCTCTCCTGTCTCCGGTACATTCTCTACTTCTAGAGACGGTGCCTCTGCTTCCTCTGTTTGAGCAACATATGCTCCTCTTTGACAAGCCTGTTCTCCTTCGGGGCACTCAAAGGACCTGTGCCCCCACTTGTGGCACTTGTAACACTGGTAGGCAGCTCCTCTGCCCCTACCATTTACCCTTCCTCTCTGCTATGGCCTTCCTCCCCTAGTGATACCTTCCTTTTCTGTTATCCCTAAGGTCTCTGAACTATTTCCCTCTTCACTGTTGTTGGCAGTCCTTCCTCTGCCAAAGGATTGTCCTTTCCCTCTACCAGTTCCTCGTCCTCTCCAGGCATTCTGCTTCCTTGCGATCTTTTCTTTTGCCTTTAAGGCACTCTGGTATGCTTCCTCTATGGTTTTTGGAGAAAGAATACATATCTCTTCCAATATCTCCAGCCTTGGGCCATTCACAAACCTTGTTGTCTTTTCTAGGGTGTCTTCAGTATAACCAGCTCTCAAATTCACCCGATAAAATTCCTCGGTATATTATTTCACCGTCATTCCTCTTTGCTTCAAATTCTGCACTTGCTGATACAGAGCAATCTGGTAATATTTGGGCAAAAACTTACCTTTCATCTTGGCGAACATTCTAGTCCACTTTTTAATGGGTAACTTATTCAATTTTCTCCTCTCTACTTGGACACTGTCCCACCATAAGGCCGTGTGTCCTTTTAGCTTAGTGGCAGCGAATTTAACTTTCCTATCTTCGCTAATCTCCTCACATTCAAAGTATTTGTCTAACTCACTAATCTAGTCCAACAGTGCTTCTGTGGACAAACTACCATCATAGTTCATAATCTCAGGCTTTGGCTTACTGTTAGCCAACAAAACTGACCTTAACAATTTTATTTCAGGGCCTTCTTCATCTGATCCATCTGTCGTAACTACAGCTTCTTCATCACTGTCGTCCCCTACTTCTGGATCCCTTCTCCTTCCTGCTTCTACTGGCACCAAATGGGCATTCAGGATCCTAATCTCTTCCCTTAATCCTTCATCAACTACTCTTCAAATAGCTCTGCCATGACCTCTTCTTCCAGCTTCCATTTTATAAGGAAAAAAACAATTAATTGTAACCTGTTCTGATACCAAAATTTGATGGGACCAACCCTTTACACTTCTGTATAAATATTTAACCATTTTTTGTTTTGTTGTTAAGTGCATAGCTGGTTGACTTTATGGAACTGTACCATGGTGTTAATGATTTGAGGACAGGTGTCCTGGCCTTGGGGCTCGTTCTTTCCTGCCTCTTACCAAACCCCTGAAACCCTAAGTCAGGTCATTTCACTATTATTTCACTCTGCTGCCGGTGAGGGAGGTCTCTGGTCCGTTTGCTCCATTGCTCTGCAAAACAAGGGTTCTGGATCTGGTTGTTTTACAGGGGTTTAGTCTCACTATGCCTGGACATGCTCTTTTGTGAGGGTCTCCTCCTGCGTATGCTGTCGATGTTGCCTATTCTATGCTCGTTTTCTCAGCTCTGGGTTTGGAACCCTCGGTCTCAGTCTCTGGTTTCTATTTGGCTCGGCTCTGGTCACGTTTTCGGCTGTAGACTATTGTTATACGATGTTGGTTTCAATGCACTTGCTCCTCTGTTTGATTATTTTCTTGGTTCTTGCCATAGGTTGCGGTTGCGAAGTGGCTCGGCTCTCGGCTCACAGTTGACGGTTATCCAAAGGTATGTTTGCTTTCCATGCTGGTCTTTTTCTCCTCGTTTTCTTCTGGTGCTGACAGCTCTTGCTCCTTGTGGGCAGTGAGCACTCTGCGACCGTAACCTTTGTTCGTGGTTTCTCTCCTCTGGTTCGCACGAGCTCGGATTTCTCAGGTAAGTTCTGTTGGTCTTTTCCTCTGTTTTCAACCCTGTGTTTATGGCTTCATTTCATTGTTTCTGATGGCCTACTTGTTGGCCATGCAGGTGCACGACTAGGCTCCATTTGTGGACCTCGCACCCTGACTCCTACGCTCGAACTGGGTAGGGTCACTCCTTGAAAGTTCTCTATTTGTTCGTTTGAGGGTTTTGTTGTTTGTAGGGTTTATGGGACTGTTGTCGTGGTTTGGCTTCAACCTTGCTATTTCTTGGCCTCACTGTGCCTGTAGCTCCACTGTATATTTATGGCTCTGCTATTTTAATTATGTTTGTAATGATACGGTCCTGTGGTGACCTTGCGGTGGTTTTTGGTACTGTCAACTCTGTTTTATTTGTTGGTCTCTGAACATTGAACTGTGGATGTTCGACTTTGAGATATATATATATATATATATATATATATATATATATATAGTTATTTCGATAGATAAAAGTTTGCAAAGGAAATTGTTATGAGTTCAATTCTGTACCTGTAACTTTCTTTTCTTGGGTGTTCCTTCGACAGTGGCTCTCTTGTTTCTCCCGTAAGCTTACTCTGTTATCTTGCTGACTTATTTGGATGCTCTCCTTGCTTCTGTGACTATTGTTCACTGTCTGTCATCATTATGCTATGGAAAAGAAAATGATTTTAACTGTGTCATGTAGAAAAATACTTAAGTTGTAATATGTATGGATTCAGATGTATATGTTCTTCAGAATGTCTCTATGCTTAATTCTATTCAATTCTATGATGGTAAAAAAAATTACAAAAGTTGTTTGTTTTTTTCGTTTTGTAGAGAACACTGGACAGTTATCAAACTCCCAGTAGTTACATTAAGTTGTCTCTGAATAACTGTCCTTTCTTGATTTGTAATCTAAAAGTAAACTTTAAATAAAACTAAAAATAAAAAGTACGTAAGCAAATACTAACAGTGGGCTGAGACAGCCATTCCTAGAAATTTAAATGAAAATGAAAACTAACGAAAACTCAAACTGTTAGAAGAGACAAACTCCCAGCGATGACCTCCCTAAGCTGGATGCTCCTGCATCAATGGGGACTGTGCTCCTGTTCTAGTTTCTTTCTCATTTACAGCAAGGTGCTAGCTTCAACCTCTAATATTACCGTACACTCCCCCAAGTCGTTTGCACACCGCGATTTCATGAAGGAACATCCAAGTGTATTCTCGTTGGGTTCTCCTTTAATTGCTAGGTTCAGTTACGCTGACCTCTAAGTTTGGCCTACTGGTTTAGCTAGGAGGCACATCTGTCCATTGGGAGGACCTATAACACTTGTATATTTTTCAAATGGGATAATACCCTCAATAGTATTTATGATTAAAGAACTTTAATCTCCTGACTGTCGTTTGTATTTCACCATGGTGCATGTTTTTTACTTGACCTGTTTTTCCCTTATTTCAAACAACGTATTTATGGAATTTAGCTGCCCTTAGGGTTACTGGTTAACATGTATACTCCTTTGTTATTTTAAATAAAGAATTTTTTTTCAAGTTCTAAGTTATGGCTCAGTTATATGAATAACTGTTGATATTTGCTTCGTTCACATTCCTTATAATTCATGTTAATTACATTATCTCTAATAACAGTTAATAGCTTTCGATCTATCGCCAAGCGATGGAGACGTACCTTGTTGCTTTAGAATTCTATTAGAGGTTTCGTAACACAATTAATTATGAAAAATATAATTTGCATCTACTATTACGCTGGTTTGATTTTTGTATTTTCCATTCGATGTTGACTCTATCTCACCGTTATACCAATGGTATAGTCAATTTCGTTTAGGAATTGGGTGTTCCTATATCAACTCCTTTTGGGATGATACGAAATCCAATTTTATCTTTATTAGTCATATATTGGTCCATAACTGGTACAGGTGGAAAAGATCCCTTAATACTCTGTTCACGATCAGAACCGTGTAGGAGATAGTTTGGTGTACTCTTATGTTTGTCGTTTCTGTAAGACTGAAAATTTGGAAGAGAGTCTCCGGGTTTAGGAATTCTGGTTTTTCCATTATTTGTCTAGTTTTCATCTTTATCGGTCCTGAATAACAAGAAATTATGCTTCCCTAGAGCGTAGCATCTTCCTGTCATTCATTGAAATACATCTTAATTATATTCTTTTACAGAACGATCAAGTTTAGATCGTATTACATAACGCACTCCTTTTGGGTACTAAAAGGGAATACTGCACGAAGGCCCTCTTACAGTAGACATAGAAGACCTCCCTTTGTTTGTATCTTGAACTTTCATATGATTTACTGTACATATAAAGTATAATTCATCGTTAACATCTGACAGCTATTAGTTCCTCAACCGTAACTTCGTATAGCAGAACATTTATGAAACCCATTCTTAATTTCTTTTAGTGTTTAACCCACTTCATGAATTTGAGCGAAGGATTTTAAATCCTACCTACACAGGTCTTGCTACTCTGTTAGCGTAATTCAATTAATACATGATTCATATAACCAAAATCCTAAGTTGAATCTAATTACTTCAGTACCAAGACACTCCATGAACTCTGCAATCATATTTCTTAAACAAAACAAAATATAGATACTTGAGGAGTCATATTTCTTAAAAAATCAATATAGATACTTGAGGAGCTTGCATGAATAACTTAATAAATTACTGTACATTTAGGGTACAAGTATAATTCAATAATAAACTATTCACAACTAGTTTGGCGCAGAAAAATATTCCCAACTAGAATTGTGTTGAAAAGGATTGTTATAAGATTAACTACAAAAATAAAAATTATAAGAGAATAAATACCCTTTAACCAGAAATTCTGGTCGTAAGCAACCAGATTAACTTGGAAAGAACAACTTGTCACCCAACCATGAACCATCATTTTTGGATCTCCCAGAGCTGAGATCCTTTTTCCTCATAATCAACAATCTCTTGTGATTCTTGACCAAGGTATTTTATGTCTTTGTTCCCTAGAAAACTTTCTTTAGCATTGTCTCGCTTTCTAGGGTGTGCCAACCCCATAGCCTAGGCATTTTTTTTATTTTTAAAAAAAATATCTTCCTTTTTTCGTTAAAGCCCGCCCTTTTCTCTTACTCAGTATTCTTTCCTTACTAAGTGATTTAATAGATTTTTCTCTTCCAATATTATTAAATCTTAACCAATGGCCCCTAGGAATTTTTAGGAGTAAATTAATGGAATTTTGTTCAATCTTATCTACATTGGATTCTGAATTGAAATAATGATCTTATTAACTCAAGTTTTATTTTCCAAATAAATCGCCGAGTTTATTTTTATTATTGAAATTTGTTTATTACATAATCATGTTTACTCCAATTGAGTTTACTATGGCTTTCTTACCATTAGTTAAAATAGTTCAGTCTAATTAAAACATATTTACACAAGTACAGAGGGCTATTACATCTAAAATGCAGTAAAGAGTTGCATTGTTTAGAAAAATTGAATCGTACATGTACTTTCTTGTATTGTTGCAAATTTTTTATTTCATCTCATGGTTTCAATTTTATATATTATAGTGGGATGTTATAACTTGAATACTATATCTTGTGGTGCCCAAGTGGTATAAATTAATTCAAAAACCCTTTGAGGAAGGTGATGAACATGGCTTTAAATTAGTTTAGGCTATCTTGAAGCCCTTAATGTTGAGAAGGACGCATGACAGTGTTGACAAAGAGGGAAGGTATGAATGTAGAATTTGACTTTCATCCGGCTTTCGATGCTCTATCACTTTGAGTGATTACTAATGTTTGTTTGTGAAAATTCAGATCCATTCGTATTCTTGCTCCCAGTGATGTACAAGTGCTTGAGTGTGAGTTTAATAAAGCTGGGAATTATTTTTATACATCTTTGTATAAAAGATGTAAGGAAAGAACTTCTTTGATCCATAGAAAAAAAATGGTTTTGATTATTTTTTGTTGTGATTTTGGTTTGAATTAAAAATATATATGGTGTTTATTTCTATTTATAGGTCTTGATCATTTCGTTGAAGAAGGAAGAGTTATCCAAAATTATGCATTTATTATGGAATCGCTTTTGAATTCATGGTAGTGTTGTGAACATCCTTTTCTTGTCATGAGGTAAGTTCTACTTTAGAATGTCTTTTGTAAAATGATTTTACTGAGCCCCACAAGCAAGAGATTTTCTAATTTTAGTATGAACCACTATATGCTAGAATTTGTTCTAATTGTCATATTATCAATAGTTGGGGGATACATGATGATAAGATTTAGGGTGATACACAACATTTTTCTGATATGAATAAATTGGCGTGGAATTTGTTCTAATTTCTAAGTTATCAATAGTTGGGGTAATACACACCAGTATTATGATATGTATGAGCTAGCAAGGAATTCTCTTTTACGAAGCCAAATGTGTGTTAGTGGAGATTCTTGTCATGTACCTTCAAAAGCTTACATTGAATAAGTGGTCAAAAAAAATTGTAACGGTGAAAGAGGAGAGTATCTGATTTGTCTAGAATCAATTGACGGTGAAATAGGAGAGTGTCTAATTTGTCTGGAATCAATTGACAGTGAAAGAGGAGAGTTCCTAATTTGTCTGGAATCAATTACGATGCAGTCATGACTCTTTATGTACATCATATGTATCATAAGTGCCTATTCTTACATAAGTTCCTATTAGCAAGCTAGTGTAGCTTTTTGGGTGGTTGTTGTACTGCTTCTGTTATGTTAATTCTAGTTATTTTTATGTACATCATATGTGTCGTAAGTGTCTATTAGCAAGGTGGAGTAGGTGGTTGTTGTACTACTTGTGTTAATTCTAGTTACTTTTCTTTGTATGACTAGATTAAATTGTTTGTAGATTATTGTGTATTATTAGCTTGTTGTGCAGATCATGCTAAAGGGTTTCAAATTGAGCTAATTCCATTGACTTAATTTTTATAAAGTTAAAAATGTTAAGTGTGAAGCCAAATTCATGGAGGATTCTAGATCAGATCTTTCTAAATCTCCAGGATTCTAGATCTTTCTACACTGCCATTAGTTTCTAGAATCACATGTAGGATTCTAGATTCTTCTCTACCAACATTAGTTTCTAGATCATTCCAGATCTCCATTTGAATCACATATAGGATTGTAGATCCTTCTTCTGACTCTATAAATTTGTAATTTCTCTAGCCAAGGAAAGCAAGCCAAGGCCTAAGCCTGTTATGTAATGCAAAGTGATTTTTGTTCTCGAGTGATTATTTTATCTATTCCACTGTTTCTGATTGAGTAATCTTGTTGTTTCTCCATTTTTCTGTCTCTGGGTATAAATTCGTTGTGTGTTATGTATGCTCTGGTATAACAATTGGATCTAACAACTGGTATCAGAGCTAGGTTCGAATATCCACGGTTCAAGCCGCTTAGTGCCATCACCTTGCTCTGGCAGCGTTGGTTAAAACGTTGGTTGTTACTCCTGGAGCTGTTGAAGGATCTGTCC